>BSBK01005159.1:822500-897500 GCA_027943335.1 Chamaecyparis obtusa | reverse complement strand
ATATAGATTCTCGACTCAGACAAGCATTCCCAAAAAGTGATGACATAGTTTTTTGCAGGTATAGCTTTCATTATTCCTAATGAGTCTAATTATGTGATAGAATATTTATTAATATAACTCATGCATTAACTTCATATGATATTTGTTCATGGTTTGAAAATATTTTGTGTTCAATATCTTTCTTGTATATTTATTATTTTGGTTGGTGATATGGGTTAGTTACCTCCAGTGAATGATACACCGACATATGATAGCAATAGGCGAGCAAAGTTATTGTGGCAAGAATTCAAAATTGTGGCTACATTAGATAAAATATTTAGGCAAGACGGAGAATACATCCAACAACAATGATTTTGTCAACTTTTGAAAAATTTAAGAGATGCAGATCCAAAAATAGATGACTGAAAATTGCTTATGATGATAACCCCTATAAGGTTATATGATGCAACTAATGATGATTTTGACAAGATAGTGCATTTGTTCTCAACAAATGAGAATGCTCATAACCATAACACGAGAATATTATATTCTTTGAGGCTTCTTGTTGCACATAGTCTTTGAAAAAAGTCAAGAAGTGGTAACACAAAATAAGATTGCTCAAATGATGAACTTGATCTAGAGTTATTGATCAGTAAAGATTCAAGGGTGATGTTAAATTCAAATCTTTGGATACAAGCTAGTCTTTTGAAAGGAGCATTGGGATATATCTAGAATATTGTCTACAAACTAGGAAGTTCTCCACCTGAACCACCAACATATGTCATGGTTGAATCTGATAATTATTTTGAAATACCATTTGATGATCACCATCCAAAAGTAGTTCCATTAACACCAATACAGAGGGGATAACATTTCAATTATCATTAATATTGGCAAGGGTATTAACACTTCATAAATCTCAGGGACTAACTCTTTGAAAATCCATAGTTGATATAGGTCTAAGGGAAAGACCAAGATTGACATTTGTGGCGGTATCTTATGTAAAGTCTCTAGAAGGCTTGATAATAATGCCATCATTCAAATATGATCATTATGAAAAATGAAAAAGGGAAAACAACTTTCCAAGAGAAAAGCAAAACAAATCAGACTCAAATGTCTTGAAAATCATTGATGTACTATAATTTTGTTCAAATTTACTTTGAACTAGCTATTTAGTAATACATTATTAATTGTTCTAATACATTATGTAAAAATCCTCCTTAATGATTTTTTAGTGATATTTTATTAGATGATATTTGTAAATTATGTTTACTTTTGCTTTAATGTGTATCAAATGTCAAAACCATATGATATTGTATCCATATATTTTGATAAAAAATAAAATGGATAAATTCATGAATAGTATTTCACTATAACTAAAATGTAAAGTTCAAATTTATCTTCATAACATCATTTCGTAATAATTTTTTATTAATTTCAGTATTTCAAATGTTTTTGGTGAGATTTCATCATAGTAACTGAACTAATATCTTATTATTTAAGTGTCTTCGTTATTTGTTTCATACTATGTATTAGTAAACATTATTGATTTCAATTTTTTTCACAAATTATCGATAGTTTTATTCTCATAGTTTCTAAATACTTTTTTAAAAAAAATATTTGTAGCAAACAATTCAAGATATGGATGCTTCTCAGAACAAGTCACAAATCATTTTTGCAAGCCAAACTTATCCTATAAACTCAAATGATGTGTTTGAAATTGATGTGCACAAATGTGCAAGATTGGTTTTAGACTCCTACAAAAAAATCATCAAAACTATTGAGCACACATTGTTAATGATTGACTATGTTGAAGAGCTTGAAATATTGAAAATGAAAAGTAGTTCATGAGACATCTCTAAAAGTATATGCTTTTCCATCAATGATGAAAGAAGTATATCGAAATCATTGTGTAAATAAAAGTTGTAATACCCAGCTCATAATTGAAGAATATGTCATGTACTTACATCATTATGGCGAAGTGTTTTACATATGGTTGGTTCTTATTGTACCTTTTACATTTCTTAGTTATTCAAAGTGGTTGTAGTGAAACATATATTTTCCTTTTCATTTATGTAAGTTTGATGAACAACAAGAGGAAAATAAATTATTTTAAATATTGAATTGATGTGTAGTAGTATATTTTAACTATTTGTAACATATTTTGTTATAATAATTCTTTGTACTATACATGGCTTTCTAAAATGTGTGGCATTAAAATGATGTTTCAAATGGATGTGGCAAGTATATGTGAAAAATTAATTTCAATGGAAGTGTCACAAATATATGAAATACTAAATGTGTCTCTAACCCAAATCCTAATTGTAAGCATGTACTTCTAACTTTAGTATAAATCCTAAGCCTAGCCATTATTTGAATAACCTTAACACTAACCTAAACTTAACCCTAAATGTAACAATAACTATAATACTAATCCTAACTCTAAACCCTACATCCTAAATCCTAACTATAGTATAAATTCTACCCTAACCCTGCAATTATTATATATTAAAATTCATAATATTAACCCTAACCATAAGACTAAACCCTAACCTTAACCATAATCATAAACTATAACCAAATCCTAAACTGTAATTCTACTCTTAACTGTAACCCTAATCAAAATAATAAATTTATACTGAACTCTAACTATAATCCTAACCCTAACCCCAACCCTATGTGTAACACTAAGTATGATACTAATCCTAACTCTAAACCCTACATTGTAAACATAACCACAACCATAATCTTACTAACCTTGACCCTAATACTAACCCTAAACCCTTATCCCAATTATAACCCTAAATGTAACAATATCTATGATACTAATTCCAACTCTAGGGTTAACATCCTAAACCCTAACCACGACCTTAATCTGACCCTAACCCTAACCCCTAGTCCTAACTCTAATTAGACCATTCACCCTAATTGTAATGCTAACCTTAACCCTAATTCTAATTATAATACTAACTCTAACCCTAACACTAACCCTTACACTAATTGTAACCCCTCACCCCAACTATAACCCTAAATGTAATAGTAACTATGATATTAATCCTAACTCTAAACCCTACATCCTAACCTTAATATTAACCTTAACCCAAATTCTAACCCTAATACTAACCCTAACCCTAACCCCTTACCCCAATTGTAACCCTAAATGTAATAGAGACTATGATACTAATCCTAACTCTAAACCCTACATTCTAATTGTAATGCTAACCTTAACCCTAATACTAAACCTAACCCTAACACTAACCCTAATACTAATACTAAGCCTAACCCCTTACCCCAACTATAACCCTAAATGTAATAGTAACTATGATACTAATCCTAACTCTAAACCCTACATCCTAATCGTAATGCTAACCTTAACCCTAGGCCTAACACTAACCCTAATACTAACCCTAACCCTTTACCTCAACTGTAACCCCAAATGTAACACTAACTATGATACTAATCCTAACTCTAAACCCTACATCCTAATTGTAATGCTAACCTTAACCCTAATACTAAACCTAACCCTTATACTAATACTAGCCCTGACACTAAGACTGGCCCCTTGCCCTAATCGTAACCCTAAATGTAACGGTAATTATGATACTAATCCTAACTCTAAAACCTACATCCTAATCGTAATGTTAACCTTAACCCTAATACTAACCCTAATCCTAACATTAACCCTAATACTAACCCTAACCCTAACCCTAATCCTAACCCTAACCTTAACCCTAACCCTTTACCCCAACTGTAACCCTAAATGTAACACTAACTATGATACTAATTCTAACTCTAAACCCTACATCCTAACCCTAACCATTAACATAATACTACACCTAACTCTAAACCATACACCCTAGCCCTAATTAGACCATTGACCCTAATTGTAATGCTAACTTTAACCCTAGTAATTTTAACCCTAATACTAACCCTAACCCTAACTCTAACTCTAACTCTAACTCTAACTCTAACCCTAACCATTAACACAATGTTGGCATTAAGCAGAATTGCCACTAGTGACAACACTTATTTGCATTCTGGGTGCAAACCGAGCAGACAGTGCAAACCGAGCAGACAGTACAAACCGAGCAGGCAGTACAAACCGAGCAGACAGTACAAACTGAGCAGACAGTGCAAACCGAGCAGACAGTGCAAACTGAGCAGACAGTACAAATAGAGCAGACAGTGCAAACCGAGCAGACAGTGCAAACTGAGCAGACAGTGCAAACCGAGCAGACAGTGCAAACCGAGCAGACAGTACAAACCGAGCAGACAGTGCAAACCGAGCAGACAGTCCAAACTGAGCAGACAGTGCAAACCGAGCAGACAGTGCAAACCGAGCAGACAGTACAAACTGAGCAGACAGTGCAAACCGAGCAGACAGTGCAAACCGAGCAGACAGTGCAAACCGAGCAGACAGTGCAAACCGAGCAGACAGTACAAACCGAGCAGACAGTGCAAACCGAGCAGACAGTGCAAACCGAACAAGATAGTGTAAACCGAGTAACATCATGTCTACCAAGTCACCAGTATTTACCGAGTTCAAAACCTACCGAGTGATCAGTATGAACCGTGCCTTCACTTCTACCGAGTGCATGACGATGCCGAGTAATGCAGTGGACGCCGAGTATCAGAAAGTCACCGAGTTAGTTTGAAGGAACCGTCTAACCATACTTGGGCCGACTTAGTAGCACTTATGTTTATTTGTCAAGCCGACTTTGTAATTGTAATTGTAATTAATTGTTTAAGACTTGTATATAAACAATGTTGTAAAAATGTCAAGAAGAATGTAAGAAGCATATATGTGAAAAAGAAAGAAAGGCAGAGATAAGCGAATTACAAAAGGCTTCAGTAGTATAAGGAACAGCAAAGACAAATTCATCACAGAAGGTGATCAGTACATCAGCGAATCTCAATCAACAATCCAGTTGCAAAGCAAGAGATCTACTGTTTCATCCTAACAGGTGAATCAGTACTAAATCCTTTAACCGGGTAGACTTAACAGTCTTTTTAAAATCTCTTTACCGAGTGCATACTTCATTGTATGTTTTGTAAATCCTTTAACAGGGTGGATTTAGCAATCCTTATTGCTCCTAACAGGGAAGATCATCAGAAGTGATCAAATTGTAAGCCTTAACCGGCCAACTTTATTCTGCAGTATTAAAGCTTTGTGGGTTTCATCCCCACCCCAGTTTTACTTTCTTTTTGGAAGGTTTCTGGGTAACCAAATCTATGTGTCATTATTGTGAATGCTCTTAAGTTTCATGCTTTCTGTATGCAAAGGTTAAAGTAAATTACATGTTAATACATCTGTAATTAAAAGAAAATTTGGAGTTACTGATTCACCCCTCCCCTCTCAGTAACTCGGTTAATTCCTGAATATTTCCAACAATTGGTATCAGAGCAGCATTGGTTCTCAAGACAAAGCTTAACTAGCTTGAGCAAAGATCCAGGACAATGGAGGTATTCAAACTGAACAAGGTGATTGAAAATGAAAAGCTAGATCTGGAAATGGCCATAGCTAAACTCAAAGAAGCAAAAGAACATCTTTCCCAATCCCTAAGAAGAAGGAAGGAACTTGCAAATCAGATGAATGATCAGAATTACATTGAAGAAAAGATTGAAGATCTTTTTCCCTCAAATAACTCAGATGAAGCAAACAATGCTGTCAAAGAACTCCTAGAAAAGAATGGGTCTCTGCAGGAAGAAGTGAGAAAATTAAAAAGAGAACAAGAGCTACACTCTACAAGATTCTGTGAGATCTTGGAACAAAGAAACAAGTTGAAAGATGAATTAGATGGAAGGAACATTGAAGTCCAAAATAAAACCCTTCAGCTAGAAAACCTAATTGATCAGATCTCTCATACAAATGAGGAAATTCTGAATCTAAGATCAGAAATAGAAAGCACAAGAGAAGAACTAAGATCTGAAAAGGAAATCAATCTAAGATTGGTGGATGACCTAAACGTTGAAAAACAAATCAATGAAGGAATGCTGAAAAGTCAAGAAGACTTGAATCAGCTGTGTGAGCGAAATCTTCATAGGCAAAAAGGAAAAGCAGGACTTGGATACAAAGGAGAAGGCGAATCCGCTAAGCAAGGTACTCAAAGAAATCAAAAACCTACTTGTAATCATTGTGGTAAAATAGGACATACTTCAAATAAATGTTGGAACAATGAAAAAGCAGAATTCAATGGAAAATGTTACAGCTGCAATCAACCTGGTCACAAAGCAAATGAATGCAGGGAAAAACCAAGATTCAGAGGTAATTGTCACAAGTGCAACAAACAAGGTCACAAGGCATCCGAGTGCAGATCCAAGACATTTAATCCAGCAGAACAAATTATGAAAGCAATGTTTGGATGGGACTACAACACCTGGTGTAGATGTCATTACTGTGGAGAATATGGACACATTGGCATGAATTGCATAAAACATCATCTAAGAAAAAGAGATACTACCGTAAGATGCTTCAAATGCACTAAACTCGGTCACATAGCCAGAAACTGCATGAATGCTAGTGAAGTTGAAGATGGAAAGAAGAATGAAGCAACTAAGGTCAGGAAATAGGTGAGACAAAAATGGATTCCTAAATCTACCGAGCAATCCAGTCCAAGTAATGGAATGGATGGCTCTACCAACTCAAACTAAATTTCCAAGAAAGTACTGGAACTGTATTCTCATAGACCAATCTCAAGCAGTTCCAGAACCGAATTAAAAGAAAGATCTAAATCAGCATACAAGATACAGTAAGATCACAGGGAGGTCGGTATCAGTCTTCACCAAGCAAGGTCGGTACCCATCTTTACCGAGCGAGGTCGGAGCAATATGAATTCTCGAGTTCACCGAGTTGTGAAGTCTTTACTGAGCAATTAATTCTTAGTGGGTGACAGTCTGTCAGAATTCATACCCTAATTTGTACTGAGCATTAATGACAGAGTTGTAAACAAAAAGCAAGTAATCGAACTCATTCTTCACCGCGAACCTTTAGCACTTTGAGAGCAGAAAAATTCAAGAGCAACCCATCGATTCAATACTTTTGCGAAAGGAATCTTCTGTGAGCTACCATGGCATCATCCAGCACCTCAGCGAAGAAAGGATCTGATATGTTAGTCCAAGGGGAATGGAAAGCACCAGATTTCAAGATCGTGCCCACAATTGCAGCAGCCCTAGATCTGAACGGAGCTCAATCTTAGATTCCTCCTAAGGTACTACTTATTAACGATATCCGCAATCATTTCAACTGTTCAATTCATGAAATGGGGAACCTAGAATTAGATATTGTGTGTGAAGAACTGTGTGTGGATGGTATTCTGAAACCCGAGCACAAACATCTGGAAGATAAAGGTTTAGTTCACATTGCACATCTACCTCGAAACTTTCGAGATAAATGGGTTAGATACATTCTCAGTCGTGTACATGATGGCAAGATTTGGCTCGAGCAACCCATAGAGATCACAAAGAAGATGATTCATCAAATCACCGGTCTTCCCATGTTGAACAAAGCAAAAACTACCAAAACCCTAGGTCGGACGGAACTAGAGAAGAAAACCCTAGCCGAATGGGACGGTAGAGGCATAAAAGTTAGCAGCATCACCGATGCTGAACTGAAGTTTGGTACACACATTATTGCCCATAAGATTTACAGTTCTAGTCGATAGAATAGTGTCTCCTGTGAAGCTATCGACCTAGCATACAAAGTGGTCAAGAATAACTTAACATTTGACCTAGCAGACTTATTGTTAAAGCAGTTTAACAAAAACATGGAAAGCATTCAAACTTCCAAAAACAATCCATGTAAGTTTGGATCCTTATTGGTCTATTTATTCTTCTATGCTCAGAAATTCTTCCCTTCCAAAGGAAAAGTTGTATGGAGAAAAGATGTGCCAGCACTTTATGAAATAAATGAATACATCTCAGAAATGGGTGAAAATTTTGAAAGCATCATGGATAATTATTTTGAGTCTTTCAAAGAGAAAATGAATGACAGATTCTGGATTCCACAGAAGTTGGTGGAAGATTACAAAGATGACATTTGTTTTATGGTGGATTGTGATAATGTATATATTCAAGCAGCTAAACCGAGGACTGTATATGTAAAACCTCTTCCTTATGAGGTAAATATTGATGAAACCAAGAATATCATTGAAGCTCTTCTTAATCAGCCTGTCAATCCCAAAGCTCCATATTTTGGAACATATGATGAAGCTAAGGTGAGAATTGAACTAATCATAAAGCTTCTACAGGCGGTAAACAAAGGAAAGAAGAGGATAGCCAAAATGCAAATGATAACCGAGGACAAAGAAGAAAAAGATGAAGAAGAAGAGGAAAAGGATGAGAAAACAGAGGAACCAGAACCTGCAAAGAAGAAAGGAAAGGTATTCATCACTAAGGCACCTAAGCCTCCCACTGCTGTATTTACAAGGAGAAATGCAAGAGGCAAGGCAGACAAGGTAGACAAGGCAGATAAAGACATAGCATTCAAAAGGCCTCCTCTAAACTTTCAAGAAAAGATCAAACTCTTTAGAGATGGATCAGGATCTGGAGTAAGTAACATAAAATCTTTTAAATATGAAACTAGATCGGAAACAGAACAGAAGGAAATAGAAGATGCTGTTATTGAAAAGATGGGATAGTGGAAATACTCTCCTGATGACATAGCCCCACAGGTTCCAGCAGTTCTATTAAATCCAATAAAAATGAGATGGAGCAATGCAAAGCAAACTGTGATAGACATATTTGATCAAACCCTGAGACAGTTAATGCCGAGCTTGAAAAATGATGAAGTAAAGAAGGCATTAAAAGAAAATGAAAGTAAGATGACATTAAGGTTCAATACTTGTTTGATCTTGATCAATAATATCGAATCGGTTGTGAAGGCTGCAAATGCCACATGGAAGAACATATACCACCTTCACCAACCGAGTATTGAAATAGTAATAATAAAAGATATTGAAGATGACAGTGATGAACAAGAAGAAGGCACTGAGGTAGATGATACTGTGAGGATAGCAGCAGAAGTCATTGCATCCCTTCCTACCTCTCCAGTAAAAGTTTCTACATCCAGCCCGGAGACACCTTCAAGCATGGTTGTGACAACTTCAACATTTGTCCAATCATCTATTGCAACAACAGAAGCAACTATCATTTCTTCTACCGAGTTGCAGTCTCCCGCATCATCAAGTTTTCCAGCAGTAAGTTTTCCAGTTTTTGAATCTTCAAGTGTAAATATTTTAAGTTCTCCAGTAGAAAGTATACCAGTCTCTATAGCCAGCCCTACTTTATCTACTGTCACTACTACCAAGGCATTAAGTACAAATAAGCCTAAGGCTCTACCGAGTATAAAATTTTTGGGTAAGAATGTAGTAGAGGATATAGACCTAGATGAAGAGATAGAGATTCCTACATTGGATTTTGCAAATCTATCAGCGGACCAAATGCAAAATATAGGTGAGATCCTTCAAAGGAAAGCAAAACAAAAGAAGCTTAAAGAGGAGAGAGACAAGGAATATCAAATCATCAAGGATGCTAAGGACATTTTGTCTGATGCATTAGGCATTAAAGTAGACTCCTCCCAACATGTTTTGCTACAATTAGCAGAAGCAGTTAACAAATACAATGAGGATTCATCTGGGACAGAAAAGTTAGTTGAAAGAGCAGAGAAGAGATTCAACAATAAAGTGCTTGAGCACATTGCTCAGCACATAGCTATTAACCAAGTAGAATTGTCTTCAGTTTTGTCAAACACTGAATCTATCTATTCGAATGCTACCTCTCTTTTGGCCAGATTGTGCAATATTACCGAGTTCACAAAGGATGTTAAGGATAAAATGAATAAAATGGATGAGGATATGAAGATTAGCATACAGAAGCTGCAACTTGAACCAAGTTCAAGCTCTGCTCATCACATGAAAATCTCACACCTATCAAATATGTAGTCTGATCTACTGAAAGAAGACACAAGGATCCGGTCCACACTGCTAGACATCCAACACATGATCCTTCCCATCATGAATACAATGTATAAGCACATTGAACATTCCAAAACATTGATTCATGACAATCAGTTCTCTATAGCAGATCACATGATTGAACTCTCTACAGAAGTCCAAATTGCAATCCAAACATGTAAGATTCTGCAAGAAAGTTGGGACATAACCCTGGCACTAATAATGAAGGTACATTCTGATTTTCTATCAAATTTTGGATTCTCTCTGTAAATAACTTGTATATACACCTTTGGCATTATTGTCAAAAAGGGGGAGATATGTATAGAGGGAGATATGTATAGAGGGAGATATATGTATAGAAGAAGATTTGTATAGAAACAGTTAGCACATTGAAAGGGGGAGACAATGAATAAAGCCCTATAACAAAGACAAATTTTGAAAAATCAAAATAAAACTCAGCATGATTCATGTATATAAGTTTTGGCCAATAAGTGTTTTTGTCACTAATGCCAAAGGGGGAGATTGTTGGCATTAAGCAGAATTGCCACTAGTGACAACACTTATTTGCATTCTGGGTGCAAACCGAGCAGACAGTGCAAACCGAGTAGACAGTACAAACTGAGCAGACAGTACAAACCAAGCAGACAGTGCAAACCGAGCAGACAGTACAAACCGAGCAGACAGTGCAAACCGAGCAGACAATGCAAACCGAGCAGACTGTACAAACCAAGCAGACAGTGCAAACCGAGCAGACAGTGCAAACCGAGCAGACAGTGCAAACCGAGCAGACAGTACAAACCGAGTAGACAGTGCAAACCGAGCAGACAATACAAACCGAGCAGACAGTGCAAACCGAGCAGACAGTGCAAACCGAACAAGACAGTGTAAATCGAGTAACATCATGTCTACCGAGTCACCAGTATTTACCGAGTTCAAAACCTACCGAGTGATCAGTATGAACCGTGCCTTCACTTCTACCGAGTGCATGACGATGCCGAGTAATGCAGTGGACGCCGAGTATTAGAAAGTCACCGAGTTAGTTTGAAGGAACCGTGTAACCATACTTGGGCTGACTTAGTAGCACTTATGTTTATTTGTCAAGCCGACTTTGTAATTGTAATTGTAATTAATTGTTTAAGACTTGTATATAAACAATGTTGTAAAAATGTCAAGAAGAATGTAAGAAGCATATATGTGAAAAAGAAAGAAAGGCAGAGATAAGCGAATTACAAAAGGCTTCAGTAGTATAAGGAACAGCAAAGACAAATTCATCACAGAAGGTGATCAGTACATCAGCGAATCTCAATCAGCAATCCAGTTGCAAAGCAAGAGATCTACTGTTTCATCCTAACAGGTGAATCAGTACTAAATCCTTTAACCGAGTAGACTTAACAGTCTTTTTAAAATCTCTTTACCGAGTGCATACTTCATTGTATGTTTTGTAAATCCTTTAACAGGGTGGATTTAGCAATCCTTATTGCTCCTAACAGGGCAGATCATTAGAAGTGATCAAATTGTAAGCCTTAACCGGCCAACTTTATTCTGCAGTATTAAAGCTTTGTGGGTTTCATCCCCACCCCAGTTTTACTTTCTTTTTGGAAGGTTTCTGGGTAACCAAATCTATGTGTCATTATTGTGAATGCTCTTAAGTTTCATGCTTTATGTATGCAAAGGTTAAAGTAAATTACATGTTAATACATCTGTAATTAAAAGAAAATTTGGAGTTACTGATTCACCCCTCCCCTCTCAGTAACTCGGTTAATTCCTGAATATTTCCAACACACAATACTACTCCTAACTCTAAATTGTACACCCTAACCCTAACCCTAATTAGACCATTGACCCTAATTGTAATGCTAATCTTGACCCAAATTCTAACCCTAAACTTAACCCTGATAGAATTGATATAATTATATATTAAAATGTATATAATGTCTTCCATGTCACAATGTGACTGCTACTAGCTTATATATACTTATTATATATAAAATATGCTCAGAGATATCCTTCTCGAGGCACCTATTTTCATCGAATTTCAAGGTGCAATAGGCGCCTCGAGAAGGATATCTCTCAACATATTTTATATATGATAAGTATATATAAGCTAGTTAATACTTGTAGTAGAGTTTAATTTCCAATAATTTTTTATCTATTCATACAGTGCAATATAAAAGTACTTTAACAACTCGTTTTATTTATGCATGCAATATAGTCACAATTAGAATATTGTTGAATATAAAAATATTATTAAATTTAATTGTATAATAATAATTATTTTTATTTATGTTTGGGTCATGGGGGAGACTTCTACGACATCGGCTCTTTGAAAGGCTCTGCACCTAGGATTTCTTGTGATTTGTGGGTGAGGCCTCCTCACCCCCCTCCTTGGCAGTCTGGGCTCAAATATAAGTCCTTTGATGCCTATTATATCTTGGTCCAAAGGAATAGATCCTTCGCTAATGTCGCTAAAAAATCTCGCACTCTTGTGGGGAAGTCTGTTTTAGTTAGAGTTCACCATGGGATTCCCATGGGTTCATATCATGATTTCTTTCTACCCCGGTCTAAATATGAAGGCCATACTCTTGATCCAATGGTGGTGAGACATTCATCTAAGTCTGGGGAGATGATTGAGTCTCGTAAGGCAAGAAAGTTGTTGCTACTACTAGACCCTCATCATTCTGCTCCGTCCCCACTCAATGTGGTACTGAGAAAATAAATCAAGCTCAAGGTATCTGAGAATGGAGATTTCTTTACCAAGGATGGCCTAATTGGTAGATTTAAGGCTTATTGGCCAAGTCTTGCTCAACTCCATCAATGGATCTCTTCAACTTGGAAACCCATCTTGAAGGATGATGCTCAAATTTACCCCTATATAAGAGGGTTTTTTGTGATGGTTTTTGATGACATACATGATAAGCAAACTATTCTTTGCGACTACCCATAAGATTTGAATGGGCACCTCCTAATGTTGAAGCTCTAAAACTCATCCTTTGACCCCAATTCATAATCTTTTTTTGCAATACCGATATGGGTTAGTCTCCCAAATCTACCTCTACAGTTCTGGTTTAACCCTTGTTTCAAGACAATTGGAAACTCTTTGGGAAGGTTCTTGGGAATTGATGAGGGATCTTCAATGTTTTTTCACACAACCTTTGTTTAGGTATTGATTGAAATAGACATCACCAAAGATTTGCCTACAAAACTCTCCCTCCAATAATCTAGTAAATGTTGGAACCAAATCATTGACTATGAAGGTATTCCCTTCTATTGACACAGATACTACAAGGTTGGTCACATGGCTACTGAGTGTTGCAAGCAAAGGAAGGCTAGCCTTGTTCCTACTTCTTGGTGGAGGGATGTCTCCCCTCAACACTAATATGTGAAAAAGGGGGTTTATGGCCAAGAGAAGAATGATTTGTCTCAAAACAATGTCCCCATATGGATCAACCAATGGGTGGGGTTGGCACTCGAGATCCCTCAGGATGTAAGGTTGCTTCCATAAGTACATTGTTGGCCCCCACGACTAGAACCATTGTTGGGACTCCGCCTCTCACAAAAGATAGCCACAAGGGTGTTGCTTCCCCCTCCTAGCTTGGGGAATTGAGTGGACATTCTATTGATGTTCCCATTGGGGTCTCAAAATCCTCAGAAGATTTGTTGGGGGATAATGGGGATGGTGAAATCTAGTTTATGGTGCAATGAAAGAAGAAGAAAAAAGAGACCCCATTCAATATGCTTCTCTGTTCTCAGTCAAAAAGTGGAGTTAAATGTGTGAAGATAGATTGATACCTAGTTAATAGAATCTTTCTTATAGTATGATTTGTAGACGGGAGGGTTAAATTGGGATTTTTATTTGCATTTGTGGGGTGCTATGGGTGCCTATGGCTTTGTAGTGCTCTTCATCTTATGCGTATTTTTCCACTACATCTACAATTGGTGATGTAATGATTTTTTTTATATTAATGCAATGAGAGTTGGCCCTATCTAGCTATTTATTTTTTATTTTTAATGTTTGGGTCGTACTTTTTAACTAACAAAAAAGAGCAAACAAAAAATTAGTATTAATTTGAGAAGCTTCTGATTTATATTGTGTATGTATTTTCAACATCAATGTTTTGGATTGCACTCTTGATCCATCATGAGGATGTAACAGAACAAGAGATGCAACAATGCAAACATTAACATTTTTTAATTTTTTATAAACTTGAAATTTTATAAGAACTAAGTATTCACTTCTAATATTTTTACAAAGTCTTATTTTTATTTTTTAAATTTTTAGATTTGTTTTTATTTGAAGCTTATCATGTAATTTATTAGAATTATAACTTGTGTCAAGATCCCAAGCTTTATACAAACTTTCACCTCACAAGAACTCGAAGCACTACCCCTTGCTTTAAGACATGTAAATGTGTTTAAACCATCTATTTTTAATATTTTTAAACCAATCTATATTTGATTTTCTTTTTTTATTGGACAAACATATATGAAGTTGTTTACCTTGAGTTTTTTGTTATTGTTCAAAATAAATAAATTACCTTTTTATTTATTTAAATGAATTTCAATAGTAATTTGTAGTTGTAGCATTTTATTTATATGTTTCTATATGTATATTTACTACACCTTAGGTTATCATAACTTCTCATACATTTGCAAAATAATTCCTATTTCTAATATTTTATTTATTTGCTTTGGCTATCTTTAACAAATTACATTTACTTTATTTTTTCTATAATAGTTTGAGGTATTTAGTTTTCAAAATTTTATGTATTTTTTTGTACTTTTAAAATATTTTTTGTTCACAAATATTAAATATAAGATTTGATTTCAACATTTTACTTCTAGATGTGACCACACAACTTATTTACTCCTAGTTTCTAATCCACATATAAAAACAAAAAAAACCATGATAGAGAACAACTTGTGCACAAACAAATTTGTCATTGTGAGTAATCAAATATTGTAAATAATCTTAACAATTCTCATCTAGAATTAACATTTATTTTGGTCTTCTAGATCATGGAAAATTGTCAACAACCAATTTAAATAATTCATATTTCAAGAAGTAATTCAAAAATCAATGCTCCATTACCATCAACTAGCTCAAACACATCTATGAATTGGAATGGGTTTAATGAAATAGACATCCAAAATGTTGCAAGTTGTCTTTCACTCAATTGCAATTTGATTGTTGAATGAGTAAAAGATACAAGTTAGAGCTCTCTAATGGCATCCACTTACAAAAAGCTATCTTACCGAGGAAGTTTAATGATCTTATAACTTCAAAGAAAATCCAAAAGGGTTCTATAATACAAGTCATAGAATATACTCTTCCTACTATTTGCAAGTCAAGATGAGCCAATATCTACTAGGTTATTATTTTATTATTTTATTTTGGATATTTTCTAAATGTGTATTATTTTATTAATTTATATTTTATTTTAATTCTTTATATTTTAATTTTTAAAGCAAAACTCAAGAAGCATATAATTTGTATTAATAACAAAAAGGTACATACAAGTATGAGAGTATGAATAAGAGATACATACACGACGAGAGAAAATAGGGAGTAGTGCCAGATATAGGCCTAAATAAAGAAGAAACCACTGGTAATTGGAAGCAATTGAATACACAAAAATACAACATAGGCATGTTGATTGCACAAATCAAGTTAAAGATGTCTTTGAAGAGGAAAATGATTTTGATGGGGAGATGGATAGATAAGGCACTGTATAAATGAATAAGCGGGAGTTATTGTCTCAAATGGGACTTGTTAATAGTATCAACTTAAATGAGCTTGACATGTTGGAAAAGCATGATTTTTGAAAAAAAAAATAGATCGGAAGAACACAACATTCCTTCACATTTTCATGAAGTTTTAGTTCAATTTGCACATAGAAACAAGGCGTATCAACAAGATATTCACCCCCACCCCCCACAAACCTATACAACCAAAACAACAATTTATCACCTCAATGAGAATTGACATTTTCTGTCATTATAGACCACTCCATAGCTAATTGCTCACCACAACCTTTGTACATGATCATACAAGGAACAAAAGGATATGAAAAATCCTATCTAATTAGTTTCATAAGAAATTCACTTTGAAACTGCAGATAGAAAAGAGTGAATTCACTCCTTGTTCTCACTCCAACATAAATCACAAAATTTAATACAAGTAGTGACCATACATACAACACTCAAGATTCCAATTAGAGAATTGAAACCACTACAAGGAAAAACATTAACAACATTCCAAGAAGACATGAATAATATATAATACATTCTCATCGATGAAATCAGCTTCATATGGCCAAAACTACTAATAAAAAATGATAGTAGATTACATGAAGCAATACCCCAATGACAACACATTTCCTTTGGTGGTGTGTCTACAATTTTAATAGGAGACATTGCCTAACTTCTACTTGTTATGGATAAACTTATCTATGCATCATATACATTTGTAAGAAATCTATGGCATAAATTTAATACAATTGTAACATTACAAATAATTTTTAAACATGATTGTGATGATCCAATTCAAATACAATGTTATTAGACATTACAAAACATGCATGACACATAACCAATGACACATGATTGGGGGTTGTTAATGGCTCACACAAACAAGCAACTAACATCAATTGAAAAGGAAGAGTTTTACAAGTAATACATTTGTTTGCTATAAATGAACTACTAGCATTCCATAATAAAAAAATGCTAAAACAACTAAATGTACCTATTGCACTCTATGTTGCACTCAATACACAATGTAAAATTGTAGAAGTTGATACAATGAACAACTTTCCCAAGAGGTCTTATTATGTATATTTCAATGTGTCATGCTTATAAAAAACCTATGGATCGAAGTTGGTCTTGTCAATGGATCTCTTCAAGAGGTCAAATATATTGTGTATCCCCTTAGCTCTAAGCCCCCATAATTGCTAACATATGTTACAATTGTATTTGATAGCTACAATGGTCCACCTTGGGATGAAGGAAACCCAAAAACTATTTCAATACAACCCATAACCTGAGGAAAACATACACAAATATTGCTACACACCGCATGGGCTATCACTATACAAAAATCACAAGGTTTAACACTAGATAGAGCCACAATTGATATAGGTAGAACTGAAAGACAAGACCTCACCTTTACAACAATCTCTAGAGTCAAATCCCTGCAAGGCCTTTGTATAGAGTTCGCCTTCTCTTTGGATTGCTATTGCAAAATGAAAAAAAATCCATACAATGTATTATTAGAAAGAAAGCAGAAGCTCAAATGCAATTGATCTCACACAAAGCTCATATATGTGAAAGTACAATTTAAATTATTCCCTTCCTTCATTTTATGAAACCTTTTTTTGGCTTATCAATTCTAGCATTTTCTCTTCTATAGGTTCACACTTACTGATTAGGAAGAGAAAATAAAGAAGAATTATATTTACAAATACAATATTCTTTTATGTCTTTCCATGGATTTTAATGGCACATTTTTTTAGTATGACCTTCGAAAAATACAATGTAACACTACTGTAACTTCAATTCATCCAAAATGGATGCTACTATGTACAAGACTTCCTTCTACAATGCTACATGTTTGTAGACCGTCACTTTCATATGTTTCCTTTTATTATCTAAATCTTCATTTATGCTTTCAAATAAAAAAACCTATTGGCGTATCCCTTGCACCTCTTTTGGGTGCAAGTGCTAGTTATAGCATTGTGGACATTGATTATGAGGATTAAACCAATAATATTTTTGTGAAAATCTATCATAATATGCAAAAATAAGTTTTTGTATGGATACATACAAAATGAATGAATGAAAGGTTTTAATAACGTATGTGAGGCCTAAACAGTTTATGCGACCTCCTAAGTAGCACACACCCTAGAATAGGGTGCCAAGACCTTAAACACTTTGTAACTTCTTTAAATATGTTCTTCGACTATGAATTTTGATCACTAGGTTTGTTGTTCAATCTAGTTGTGTTTCTTCAAATAAAGTACTTAAATTATCTGCTTCTAAAATACCCAAATAGCTGGGATAAATGTCATTGTATGCTAGACATTCCATGATAAAATGTTGTTCTGTCTCTACCACTCCCATATTGTAGATTAGGCATATCATTTTTTCTCATTCTTCCTTAGGTATCATCCATCTACTTGTTTCACGTCAAATAGTGAGAACTAGTCTTAAGTTGAGTTATAATAAGCATTTTTACTCTCTATTTGATATTTGTTCTTATGTATATTTTTCCCTCATGGTCTCCCATAGGGTTAAATTCTTTAATATAATAGACTTTTTACGCCCATTTTACTTTGACCACATGATACTCCTAAATTTTCCCTCACAATTTCTTTTATGACTATATAAATAAAATATTAAAAAGGTGAGAGTTTTCCTAACCGTATAAAACCACTATCTAATTATTTCCCTTTAAAGGAAGTCTAAGCGGTCCTCATTTTGTTCATTTAAAAGGAAAAACAGGATCGTAAAGGTTCGAACTGTACAATTTTAAAGGGGAGCTATACAATATTTGCGCTCACTGTCTCTTCCATATAAATCTCAACCGCCTCAGCTAGAAACTTCCACTCGTTTCACATCCCCTCCCAGAACCATTGAAATTCTTCTCGTTCCTAAAAAAGCCTTGATTTTTTCCTGCTGTCTGAAATTCCGGTAGTGCGGTGATCGAAAAAATAAAATAAAAATGTCACACTTCGGCAGATTTGGACCTCCAGACATCAGAGACACCTACTCGCTGCTCGTACTCAACATTACCTTCCGTAAGTTTTTAATTTTTTCATCAATTTCTTTTTCTGGGCGGTTGATTCTAAATTCATGTTTGCCATCCTGGTTTTGAATGATTTCTGAGGAGCAATTTAGAATTTGCTGTTTTTCATAGTGGTATTTTTTTTTCATCCATCAGGAGGGTTTACCATCAGGTTTACAGTAATAATAAATATTTTCTCGGTTTATTTAGATAGCCCGAGTTAATTCGATATGGAAGATATATGTACTCTATAATGAAGGTTCCGTGTTCGAATCCCGAGGTTAGGGTTGTACACTTTAAGCCATGTTTACTCTATAATTGAGATTAAATATTCATATTCGAGGGGGTAGAGTTATACACTTAAAAGAAAATTGAAAATAAGATAAATAAAAATCAGCTACCATGTGGAATGTTTCCATGAGACCGCTTCATACACCAAATTGGTATCTCGCATGATCCGCGAAGGTTGTCTTTGCCTTTTATACGACATACAATTAAACGGTCAAGGGAAATCGAGATAAACACAAAACTGAATACGTGCACTTGTAGAACTACAGATAAATTAAAAGTTGCTGGATACTTGTAGAATCAGTTAATATTAGATGAAATACTGGTGCAGGTGTTTAGTTTCGTGTGTGGTCCTTCTTACTTATTAAATTCTGTTACAGTTTTGTGTTTTTATCTCTTCACATCTTATTTTTCTGCTCTTTCTTGTCATCTGGCTAGGTGCTAGCAAGTGCCATTGTTTTTGCAGTTGTATTAGCCTTTGGGCATGGAGGGTTTGTATTTATTGATCTGTGACAATTAATTTCATTATTTTTAACCATTCTGAAGGCAGTTTATGCACAGTGGTTTTTTTGTAATCATTTGGTAATCTCATTTGGGGATATACTATTCAGCTCAGATATCATGACCAAGGGGTATTTCATCTGTCAAGGTCAACTGAGTTGCTCTTAGATTTGCACCCTATTATCTGTTGAGCTGTGCAGAGCGAGTGGTGTGTTGTATTTTTATTTAATTTCAATTATTCTGGCAACATATGTTTTAATTTCATCCGTTTCCTGTCTCTCATGGTCTTGAAAGTCCCTTGCTAGTTAGCCGATAGGGTAGTCTTAGGTTGGACTTCCACCGCAAAAACATCAAGCCTCACTTGGAAAAATAAACCTGGCGGGAGAGTTAACGAGTTGCCAAAAAAGATGGCAGTACCTGAGAAATGGAGAAATGCTGAGAGGGGGAGGGGGTGAATCAGCATTTCAAACTTTAAAACAAAACAATTAAAGCAGAGACACACACACATAAAAGAGGATGAGACACAGAATTTTATCACGTGGAAAACCCAAGATGGGTTAAAAAACCACGGCTCTACTAAACTCCTAGGCAACAACCCTTTCTAACAAAGAGCTACAACTCTTTCAGAACTACAGTTCTGAACTGGCTTCAACCAGCTTTCACAAGGCTACAACCTTATCAACACTATGGAAATTTTGGATTACAACAACAGAAGAGATATCTGTGTCTTTACTGAAGCATAAAGACTCACAAAAGGGTGACAAACTTCTTCAATACTGTTTAACTCAAGACTGAATTTCTGTTCCTTTTGTCAAACGAATACAAGTGTCTTTGCTGTCACCATCTGAACACAGTCGTCAATTATCCTCCTTTCTTTTGCAGAATGCCTCACGATGAATTCCAAACTCTGCTGTGCTTTGCCTTTCAAGATTTAATCACTTCACTGCCTTCCTTTTGATTCCTTTGTTTCTGCTGCACTGATTCTCTGTGTATCACATTCCAGATTTTTGTCACTGACTTAACACTCAGCAGCTTGCTACCTCTACCAGTCTCAGAGTGGGAGGACATTTTGCTCCCAAGTACATTCAACACTTTTTCTGTTCCATTATTTTAAAAATTCGAATCACCTTGATTTCCTTGACTCATCCCGTATTTTTTACTGTTGTGATCTTTTTCGAAATGCATACAACCCTGCTCGATGCATGCAGCTGTATCTATTTTTCAATGCTCTCCGATCTTTCTAAATGATAAAGAAAACTTTCTTCATATTAAAACCCTGGTATACTCCATCTGGTCTTCACGCTGATACCAGTCACGGTCTTTTTCATTCTCCCACTTCACATTCAGATTTCCTTTGTTTTATTTTACTGTAACTCCCGCTTCATTCGGAGTTCTTCAAAAAACTTTCATACGAAAAAAGAGAATCACATTCCTCACCGCCTCAGTCCCAACTATCGTTTCTGCGTTACACCTACTTTTTGCTATCTTCAACAGTCTTCTTGGTTACACAGCATACTCTCATATATCACATACGTGTCTTAACGTTGAATGATATATTGTCCCACACGATACTGACGATTTTAATTCATGAGCAGTGCTGTTTTTCTTTGCATACTCTGCCGTGTTATTTTTGTCACACCTCCACGTTTTTGATTCATACGTAAATAAAATTTCAGGTTATATATTTTTAACCGTGTCTGCTCATTTTGATGCCATGTCACTGTGTGCACACTTCAAGTGTTAATACGCATACATAACATTCTGCAGTCTTCGAGTCTTCGAGTGATACCGTGTCATCTTACTTGTAATACCCAGCCTTTCGTAAATGATTAAAAAAAACACTCTTCGATTTTTGTTTTATACCGTTCCCCGTTTGCAGAGAGTTGTTCTTGTTTTTAAACTAACTGTATACTAATGTTTTTGATGCAGACCTGCTGCAACTTTCCAATGAGCGTTATGACAGGCCCAGAATACCATTTTGACACGACACGGTAGCCAGTCTTTATTCCTGCTGCGTTTTAGAAAAACGCTCCTATACTTGCATGAGCTACCTGCAGCCTCAGACAGAGGTATTTTTAATCAGAGCTAACTTCAAATTCTTTGAAGACCGTAGTGCTTGAGCTGGAACACGTGACAGTGCTTCTCAGCTAGTAACGTCTTTTGAATGTGATGAGAGCAGGGAATGATCTGAAAACTATGTAACTGCAGTGACATGACACACAGCAAATTCTTCGATCCAAGCTGAGGCCATTTATACTCATCAATGACAAATAACGTAACAGTACCAACACACCAATGATGCTGATGATTCCGGTGCCACATCCTAATGCAATCCATGTGCCGATGCCCATACATCCGATTTGCAGTGCCCACCAGTGTATGCTATGTCAATTTCTGATAGATGTAGACTAAATAATATTGTTGACTTCGACCTTTGGTTATAACCATCGAATGCCATCCCCTGGGTATCTCAACGTCATAGACCTTCAGTTGAAGGATGCTCTGTGCAGTCTGCTTACTACACAAAATCCGCTGAAGACTACTCTACATATCTTTAATTATTACAGACCTGTGCTCTCGAGAACACCCTTTCTCGTTCATAGACGATTTGCATTTGCTACACAAACAACTTTTCATAACAAGCTTATTTATGTTAATGTTTTGAACCAGAATAGCATAAATAAATAACAGATAAAGCAAGAAACACAAGGACACCATAGATACCCTGGGAAAACCCTCCTACTCGAGGGGAAAACCCAGCCACACTCAAAATGATGATGCCTTTATTGTATGCTCAATACAATTACAATATCTTTCTTCTTATTAACGTCACAGCTAGACAGTCAATAAGATTTGAGCTCACTTTTGAACGAAGATTAACTATACTGCCTGCAAATTATCATACACTGATCGAATACACAAATCACTACAGACGATTACTTTGAGTAATCACAAAACACATATACCTGATAATCACCAATGAAATGCAACACACAAAATTACATATAAACACTCAGTTCACACACTGAGCATGTAATAGACTGAATGAAGAACTCCAATACTCAGACATATCTTCTCCGAGAATAATCTAGTACTAAAACATCTGCTCAAACTCGATAGCTACAAACATCAGTGATACACGAAGACCCTCCCATTGAGAGATGAATGAATACTGATACACCAAGAATGAACGCCTCATGCAAGGAGAAGAGCAATTGCACACGAAGAGTCCTTTTGCCGTTACTAACTTACACGGTGGCAAGGAATATGAAGTGACACCCAAATTAAGAGAGTCTGATGCCTTCAATAACACTAACGGTGAAGCCTGATACCAAAATGACACACGTAATAATCAACTGCATATCATCTTCATAGCTGGTGCTGAAGACACTTCATCAATATTACTAAACAACATGTATGCATAAGAAGCTGACTCAATGACATAGTCATGAGCCACCGAAACCAATACAAAGAAGATAATTAGATGAGCCAAAAGGAATAGATACGAGCATAACCATAGCTCGAACGCCACAGTAGCAACATGGAACATAACAACAGCAATACCAAATATGCTGAAGACCATAAATAAAATATGCGTGATCAATAATAGAGGTCTGAAGATCTCTATGACAGCTACCAACTTCAACACTCCCTCTTAGCAAGAGAGAGATCTTTAATATGTCATCACGTGACAAGAACATATAGCTGCAACCTATGTCACAAGGTTCGCCGAACTTCGAGCATGAAGTTCAAAATTCAGCAAACTTTTAAAAGCACCAAAAAATTCCCTGAAATTCGTGAATAAATTTGTACGAAAAAAATGTGTATTTATTTTATTAAAATATATTGTTCCTAAGTGCCTTTTTTAGGGTTTTTGATATATTGTTAACCTACAGTCAGTTTCTTAGGCACCAACGTGTGACGAACAGAGGGCGACAGTTCAATGCAATTCACAGCCTGGCAGTGGTGTCGACTTGCAGGCTACCCTTCGTTTGCATCTTGAGTGGTTTGCGAACCTTCATTTGATTTCTGTATTTTGCGTGACCAAGCCATTGCTCCGGCACCATTTCCTCTATAGTTTAGAACTTTCAGGTTTAATTTTTTGTTTTCGATAAAAATGTAAACATGTGTTTTATATTTATAGTCATAATTGAAATATTGAGTTTGACAATTAAATATTATATTATATGATAGTAAATTTGTATAGAGATTTAATATTTATTAATTATAATATATTTAAATTTAGGACTTTTTTCCTTTCGTTGGATTTTTTATATAAATAATACTTAATTAATATGTTTTATAAATAAACTTCAATTTTTTTTTCATAATTATTTTAATATTAGAAATAAAAAATTATGGTTTATACATATATATGGGTATAATATCTATGTTTAGATAAATATTTAAATAATTTTGTGAGTATTATACTTAAACATTTTTTTAAAATTAAATTAATTTAAGGTGAATTTAATGTCGATTTTTTTTTCGAATTTTTCCCCCTGTCGAACTTCATCCGAATTTCATTGTTGTCGAACACGAACTCGAATTCGAACCTTGTGACTTAGGCTGCAACCAAAAAGAATGTCAAAAATTTCATCACAGATTTTCTCAATAAAACATTGTTATCTTAGCATAACAATATTCACCATAGCTACTCCTAGAGGGTGAAATAAAGAAACAACAAGTAAAGTCATGGAGTCACACACATGACGTCCACCATGGCTACTCCAAGAGGGTGGATCCACCATAGCTACTCCCAGGAGGGTGGAGTAAGGGCTTTCACCTCAAACATCTTCTAGAGAAGAATGCATTACCACCATGCCTACTCGCAGAGGGTGGTACAAGGGATTTGACCTTGAACTTCTCTCACAAAGAACTCATTATCAAGGGATTGCACTTCAAACTTCTCTCGCAGAGAAGAACTCATTAACAAGGGATTGCACCTTGAACTTCTTCCTCACGGAGAAGAAATCATTAACAAGTTTTCATGATGATAAGGCTCCCTCTGAGACACATATGAACCTTCTGGCTTCTCAAATCAGACTCCCTTTAAATTTGATATCAACCTTCTGACCTCCTCGTCCAAGGTTGCTTGTGATGAATAGACAAACTCCCTCTGAATAGAGACTCCCTCTTAGCTGGGGCAACATATTGCATTGATTATCATAACTTAATAGATCTGAATATTGAAATTCCCTCTCAACTGAGACTCCCTCTCAATAGGGACAACATACTCAAGCTTTGATAATCACAATACCAAGAAATTGACTCCAATATTTCTCCAACAATGAGCTTTAGCAGTCACACTGCTACACAAGCTTGCTGATCCTCTACAAAAGGTCTTGGCACTCTTCCTTTGCCACACAAGCTTCCTCTGAATCTCATATCCTCCTCTTAGAATAAACTGATCACAAGATAATTTGAATAGGTTCTTCTTCAAGAGCCACCAACTCAGCTCAGGCTGCAATCTCTCATCATCCGGTGCTCCTCGATCCATCTTGAGATACAATTTTAGAGAGATTAGTAATAGAATCAAACAGACTAATGCTAGAATGATACATGATTCACTACTCTCAATGTCATTGCATAAATTACATATATAAAATTCATGAACTCATTATCAAAGACACAATCATAAAATACTTAGCTCTTCATAGTTTAATCTTCCTCACAATACGCCAATAGATCTTTCACCATCACACAATTATTTTGTAGGCAGAGAATGCAAATTTGAACCCCAACATAGATGATTGCATGAGAAGCCTCAATAGCTGAGATTGAAACACCCGCAACGAATCATCGAACAACGTATCCATTAGACATCATGATCCTTCTAGAATCCAAATGTCCTATTCTGGTTCGGATCGTTTCCTTAGACCCGCTCTGATACCATGTTAATGTTTTGAACCAGAATAGCATAAATAAATAACAGATAAAGCAAGAAACACAAGGACACTTGAGATACCCTAGGAAACCCCTCCTACTCGAGGGAAAAACACAGCCACACTCAAAATGACGATGCCTTTATTGTATGCTCAATACAATTACAATATCTTTCTTCTTATTAACAGCATGACTAGACAGTCAATAAGATTTGAGTTCTCTTTTGAATGAAGATTAACTATACTGCCTGCAAATGATCATACATTGATAGAATACATAAATCACTATAGATGATTACTTTGAATAATCACAAAATACATATACCCAATAATCACCAATGAAATGCAACACACAAAATTATATATAAACACTCGGCTCACACACAGAGCATGTAATAGACTGACTGTAGATCTCCAATACTCAGACATATCTTCTCTGAGAATAATCTAGTACTAAAACATCTGCTCAAACTCGATAGCTACAAACATCAATGATACACAAAGACACTCCCACCAAGAGAATGAATGAATACCGCTACACCGAGAATGAACGCCTCATGCAAGGAGAAGAGCAATTGCACACAAAGAGTCCTTTTGTCGTTACTAACTTACATGGTGGCAAGGAATATGAAGCAGCACCCAAATTAAGAGAGTTTGATGCCTTCAATAACACTAATGGTGAAGCCCAATACCAAACGGTTCACATAATAATCAACTGCATATCATCTCCGTAGCTGGTGCTGAAGACACTTCATCAATATTACTAAACAATATGTATGCATAAGAAGTTGACTTAGCGGCATAGTCATGAGCCACCGAAGCCAATACAAAGAAGATAATAAGACAAGCCAAAAGGAATAGATATGAGCATAATCATAGCTCAAAAGCCACAATAGCAACATGGAACATAACAACAACAATACCAAATATGTTGAAGACCATAAATAAAATATGCATGATCAATAATAGAGGTCTGAAGATCTCTATTGTAGCTACCAACATCAACAATTTACATGTCAAGTGTAGAAGTTTGGTTGATGCCTGTGAAAGTGTTTGACGACCTGAACAAACAAGACTACATCTCAAGGCATATGATTTTTATAGTGTATAGAAGACATGCACATCAGCAAGACACTCACACTTTTTCACCATATGCAACAAACAAGTCTTCAACTTGATCAATTCACACTTGCCAAGGTACTCTAAGACTATGCCAAACTAAGAGCTTTGGGATAGGGTATGGATATCTGTTGATGTCAGTTTTGTACCACCTACATAACTTATAGCAATTGAATACTTGATATAGAATACCAAACACTCAACCCTCTCTTGAAAAGTATATACTCATGAAGGACATGAGAAAACTCCAAGGTTCTTTACACCTGTGGATACTAACTCAGTTAAATTAATGTGATTTGCTGGTTAATCACATAGGCGGGCTTACGTTGTTCATTCAAAGATAACTTGGTGGTACTTCGCTTGCTTGACTTGTTCTTTTCTCCTTGATCACTTTCACTTTCAACTACTCCTACCACTAACTGCTTACTGGTCTACTACTACTCCTATGAATGAAGAAATTGGCAAATGGACGGGGATCCAACCAAATGAAAGCTTGCCTGTGGCGCTACCTCCATAGGTGCAATGATTCAAGGAGAATTGGACTAGATTACCACACAAGGCTTCCTAACAAGCCGCTAGGATGCTAGTGGCCTAGTATATAGATCCCTATCAAACATTCACTAACATCACCATACAACTAGCCATCTACTTCTACTCTAACAACATGAAATGAAATCCTACTTTAATTTGAGAGATGAGAAGAAACATGCAATACACCAAATGATCATGTATATCCACCATGCAAACCACAACAATGAATAAAAAACAATTTTGATAGTATTTTGGCAACAATTCTCCAACATAAACCCCTTTACAAATGAGAACAAATGGCCTTATATAGGAGGCTCAAAATTACAACAAGTGGCCAAGATTAAGGGGCAAAATCAAGGGCCAAGATTAAACCTTACAAACCCTAATTAGGGTTACCATCTTTCAACCAATTACATGAGGGCACCAACTTTGTGGGCCAATGAAAAAATTACAATAATTTGTCAACCAATGAGAACATAGGACACTTGGCATGATTCGATTGCATGCACATGAAATTGCCACCTCATCAACCTTATCTTATAAATTTATTTAATCCTTGAGATGAGGTGAAGCCTTGGATGCTTGAGCTTGTCTTTAGAAACTTTCTCATCACCACTTGAACTTGCTTGTACCTGATGTCCTAACCTTGAAAGGGTGAGGTCTCTATGCACTTGGGTAATCTTGCCTTGGCCATGGTGGCTTGCCTGGATGTGAACCTTCTTGCAATTTGAGAGCCTTGCTCTTGGCCACCCCCTTGAAATCGAACTTGACCTCTTTCAACCTTTCGTCTCGCTTTCCTCCTTCATTATCCCTGCCTTCCCTTAACCTTCCTGGTCTTCCCGAACCTTCCTACTCGAATTTGGTTTGCATGCACCCCCTCTGCTTCAATACTCTTGAGTTTTGGGGGCACCTGCCTTGGCCATTCCTCCTGC
The DNA here is from genome assembly GCA_027943335.1 of Chamaecyparis obtusa. Taxonomy (NCBI): domain Eukaryota; kingdom Viridiplantae; phylum Streptophyta; class Pinopsida; order Cupressales; family Cupressaceae; genus Chamaecyparis; species Chamaecyparis obtusa. The sequence goes on along the minus strand of BSBK01005159.1, from coordinate 869,536 downwards.
AAGGCCCACAATCCACCCATTACTTGATTTGAAATAATCATTAAGTTCATCAATTACCTCCTAGCTAGTTAGTGAGTTGGTTCCTTCACCGCCTAATTAAGCTATGTGGAGTTCATCTTACATCTGAAATTATGTGAATTGTTCATTAAGTCCATTTCTAATAGATAATTACAACTTAGTTTGTGTGTTGATCAATCTTACCATCCAAGTTATGATTGTTTTGTTTGTATCAATTTGTAGTCCATTCTTATCTTTCCTCTTAATGTGATTAAATCTAATTACTAGTTGTCTTTGTTTGATTTGCAATGAAAGAAAACAACTAGCCAAGGAAAGAAGACACACAACTCCACTCCACGGAGCCCACCACCGAGGGCAGACTCCTTAACATGGAGGGCCAACCACATAAAAAATGGTCCAAGTCCCAGTTCCTATTACATTGGTGTAATGTTCCAACACCTACCTCTTGACCTTTAGAACTTGCCTACTTAGCCTATTACAACTTATCAACAAAATGCATGACCCTCTTGGGTGCTAGAACCCTCTCAAATCTAACCAAGCTAGCTTGCATGAATAGCCAAGCCTTGCCTAGCCTCAAATATCTTCAAATCTCTTCCAACTTGCAATGAAACTTGCTTCCTCACTTGTACCTACAATGAAAATATGGAATGGAGGGTGGGGGTGAAACAAATGTAAGTGAAAGATGGAGATGGAGGATGGAGCTATGAAAATATGGTGGCAACCTATCTCCTTATCCTTCTTGGCCAAGGGGGAGGAGCTCTCCATCAACTTGTCTCTCAACTGTATCATGTTCACTGTGCCAATGCTGGTGTCCCTCACTTGCTTCAATTTTGAGAAGAAGGTGATCTTGGCATCATGTCTTCCTTGTCTTACTTGGTATGCATTTTCCTTTGGGTTCTTGCTTGCACTAGCATCCGCCATCCTAAACATTTATTTTTGCCCCTTCTTTCTACAGTGAGGTGGGACTACACTTATCTCTGCCCCTTCGCCACCTATGAGATGAACTACACTTATATCTCCCAACTTCGTTCCTAGGGGTGGGACTACCACTTATATCTCCTTTCTCCAAATCCTAAATGGAAACTACACTTATATCTCCCAACTTCAAGCCCTAGATGAAATGATGAAGTGATGGATGGATAATGCAAGAAGAAAATAGGGAAAATGTACCAAGCAAGAACAAGGAGAAAATCTTCCTTTTAGACCAGCCTTCACCCTCAAGTATGAAGATCCTCCTCTACACCAACAAATTCTCCTCCAAAGAAAAAGAAGACAACACCAAAAATTCACTCCTTGCAAAATTTTGCTCTTTTGCTATTCCAAGAGCTCCTCCTTGGCTGCCAAGAGATAAGTGAGAAATGAATGAGAAAATGAGAAGACAAACCCTCCCTTTATACTAATTTTTTGCCTCTCAAATAGGGCCGACCTGCATTGGAGGGAAAATAAAATTAATTAAATTGCCAAACCTATAACCCAAATTAAATGCATTAAATCACATAGCCTTGGGTATTTAATTTTAATTTAAAATTGGGCCAGCCTATTGCAAAAACAAAAATCTGTGCAATAGCATGTTAATTTTCTTTTTAAAATGAAATTGGGCCACTCCAAAAAATGATCCATATGGGGCCCCTAAACATTGAAATTAACCAAGCCATGGCCCCAAAAAATTAAATTAATTTATGGAAAGGGCAAATTTAAATTAAGAGAGCCACTTGCATTGAATTGTGCAAAATTATGGGTTTAAATTAGCCAAATCCGAAATTATCATAGGCCCTAAAATTGAAATTTTGAAAAAAGGTCATTTAGGCCTTAAAATACATTGAATTTAACACACAAAGGGGCCCAAATTAAATTTCTAAATTACAAACACTCAACCCAAAAATATGATTTTATTTATTTTAAAATTGCCAAATTAATGCATAAAAATTGCAAGTGGGGCTGGAATTGATGGCTGCCTTGGGTGATGAAAAATTTATGTTTGTTGTGCCCAATACCAAGCAAAAATAGAAAAATGGGAAGGGCCGCCAGCTGTAGCTTTTTTTCATTTTATAAATTTAAAATTTTTCCCAAGAAAAATTGATTTTAGCCCATTTAAGTCATAACAACACCATCCCAAAATCAAAATCTGTCAGCCAATTAAAATTCAAATAAATTTCAATTCCATTTCCAACTTTCATTTACTTTTTTTCCCCATTTAAAATTTCTTGGCAATTTAAACTTTTATTATTTTTCAATTCAAAAATTATTTAGCAATTTAATTTCCATTTGGCAATTAATTTTTTTTTTTTGCAATTTATCTCCATTTGGCAATTAATTTCAAATTTGGCCATTTAATTTTTATTATTTAATTTCCATTTTCACCACCCAAAAATTTACAAGGTTTCCCCAAAAATATCCAAATTCACAATTAAATTTTGGAAAATGTTCAAGTTATGCAATTATATCAATTTTCCAAAATTCATCCAAGTCTAAAAAAATATTGCAAATTTATCATCTCAAAACCCCAGGGTTACTCCAAAACTCGCTAAGGCATCCGAATACTCGGATCTAGGAAAATTGCCAAGGCCCGCTCAAAAATTGGGGGGTCCCCAAATTCTTTGGGGCGATGTTGTGAAAACCTCACAACAATATCCATCAAACCATAAAGAATAGAGGATTTTAATCAAATGTTCTTGCATCTGCCTTGGTAGACATGTATGCAAAATGTTGAAGTTTAGTCAAGTCACGTGAATTGTTTGACAAAATACCTCAAAGAAATGTGTTCACATGGAACTCAATCAATTTGGGAAATGCACAAAATGGATTTGTTGGTGTTGAAAAAGGCTTTACAAACTTTCAAGCAAATACAAGAGTCAGGTATAAAGGCAAACTCCTAACCTTTGCTAGTGTTCTCTCTGCCTATACTAAAATGGGGCTTCAGACCAGGGCATGGACATCCATTAGAGTATAGAGGTAAAGGGGATTTTTGTCAGATTTTACCGTTGCAACTACCTTGGTAGACATATTGAAAATGTGGCAGCATAGACAAGGCACATGAATTGTTTGACATAATGCCCCAAACAAGTGTGGTGTTGTGGATTGCAATGATTGCTTGATATACACAAAAATGGATGATTTGATTTAAAAGGCTTTAAAATTATTCAAGCAAATGCAATTGGCGGGAATAAAGCTAGTCTCCACAAACATTGCCAACATCCTCCTTGCCTTTTGCAAAAATGGGAGCTTTGGAACAAGGTATGCGTATTAACCAAAGTATAAAAGAGTGAGGAGTGCTGTCAGACATAGTTGTAACCACCCTGGCAGACATGTATGCAAAATGCGGAAGTATAGACAAGGCAGTTGAATTGTTTGATATGATGCATGAAAGAAATGTGTTCTCATGGACTACAATAGACGCAAGATATGCACGAAATCGATTGGCTGAAAATTTCATCCTCTCACGATTTTCTTATTAATCCAAATGCACTTTGCGATTCCTGGATATCAAATATCATCTTTTTAATCATCAAGCCAACTTTGTTAATCCCATATGTTGGGAATGCAACTTTTCTAGCCTAGGTCACTTCGACTGCTCCTATGATTCAGTTAACAAATTCCATGAAAGTCACAACTTTCTTATTTTCCAAATCCTACACTTTCTAGCCTCCCAGTCAAATTATTAATCTAAATTAGAGTTGTTGTGTTCTCCATATGAACTTTGTTATTCCTAGACTCCAATGCCACAACCTTCCTCAAGAAGGGCTTTGAACCCTCTTATGATTAAGGTTTAAGCGGATGGTTTTTCTAGTGCTTTTGAGATGCCATCTTTCTGTCATTGTTGTTGGGAGATTTATTTTATTTTATTGAATGAAGTAACAACATAGCTAAAAATGACACGTTTCCATGAATTTGATGCTTTGTTGGAAGGCATTCTGGGCTACATGTTTAGGAAGATTACTCGTCTTTTCTTCTTCTCTTCAAAAGGACTTTGGAAACAAAATTAGACAAGATTTGTTAGCCTTAAAAGTGGAAGGATAATACACAAGTGCAGGAAATGGAATTTCCTCTGTGGGAAGCAAGTCGAGGAAGGGTATGTTTGATGCATCCACCACTGTCAGTGAAACGTTGCAGTATATCAAAGCTTTCTTTCTTGCACAGGTATGCATTGGCAATTTGTTTTCTTTGAAATTTTATCTCATTTGTAGTTAGTTTTTTTTGATAATGTTGTATGGGTAGAAATTAGTAGTCGAAAATGAGCTGGAAATGTATAATATCCTAAACTGCCTGAACTGAATGGTGATTGTAAAAGATATTGATCTCTGGAGATTGAACTAGTCTAGTTTGTTGCAAGGGATGTATATGTGTTTGTTTTGAGTTCCACTATCAATGGAGATAAATGCATACATAACAAAATCTATCTAAGCCTCTAATGTTGAGAGCCTTTCAACATTTAGTTTAAAGAGACGTAGCAGAGATAATATCTTATTGATATTCAGTAAATACAAGAAGTCTCAGTCAAATTTCAAGTTTGAACTTACAAGTTTTCAACCTAGATGTAAAATCACCAAATGTGTGTATGTACTGATCCTGGGCGCACACGAATCCCTTTGCTGGCGGTGTCTGGAGCGAATACTGGCTGTAGCGTGTACCTGAGGCACGGGGAGGGCACTACTTTGTAAGGGTGGCGGTGATGCTTCCCGCACACGTCACTTCCAACCTTGACCACACGACTGGATTGTGTTCTCTTGCGCGGCCTGTGCCTCCAAAACTGGGACCGTAATCCACTTGTCTTATTACCAAGTAGTCGCAACAAATGGAATGGGTGCGACTAGTGTATGCAACTGTCTCCCTTCTCCGCTCGTATGCTGACAATACACAACATGCTATGACTGTGCTTAACTTGACGCCCAGAGTGACAGTCCCTTCCTCCCAAACTGCATTCACATCAAGACCCATTCACAAGAAATGGAACGCTGGTAATACTAGCAGTTTGACTGGCCCGTATTTCACGTCAATCACCAAGTAATTAGCAGATTTCAAAAGGTAACGTCACTTTGAAATGGAAGGCTGGATGTCTTCAACCACTGAAATATCAAATCCTGTAAATGCTGCACTTCATGCCAAGAATATAGATGAATAGAACTTAATTCCTTAACTCATCCTTTAAGCTCCATTGTGAAATTTGAATGATCTCACCATTGTCGAGATGCTGGGGCTACATCCAACTTCTCAGATATTTCTCTAGGGTTTGCGTCCTCGGAAATATAACCAGTCATGTGAGCAACCAGATGTATTTTTTTTTTAAATTTATAAATCTCATGGTGCTAATCCCAAGGCATACTTTACGCTTTTATAACCTCTAAGTGAGGAAAGCACGAAAAACTAAGCAATGTGGGATAAAGTATGCTCACTTAAAGTCACTTCAAGTTACTTTTAATATAAAGGGACATAAGACAAAGTGACTTTTATAACCTCACTTTATAAAATAAAGTGACTTAACCATAGAAAAGAGATCCCAAATAATTAAATATTCGCCCATTGAAGCCTGTGACTAGCTGGCATCCTCTGAAAGAAGTCGTTAGCCTATCCGGATGGGGAGATAGACCAAACAAGCACAAAAATGGCCTAGCGCGGAGAAGGGGACATTACAAAATGGCCGAAGCAGTTCTTCAAGCTAAAAGAATCTAAGTTCATGCAACTGATGCTGCTAAGACAGAGAGGAAGCATCATGACCTCCAAATCTATTAATTCTTAGGGTCTCTTCCTTTTCTGTATTCTGATGGCACTAATAGGTATTTAGACAAGTATATAATTCATATTGGCAAAAAAACACTATGTACAAATTTCGTGTGTCATGCATAGTGGCCAGTGGTGAAAACATGAAAGGAATAAATAGGGGAATCGAAAACTTAAGTTTGAATGAGACCTAGTTGAAGAGGAATAGGATCCAGGTTCCCAATACTAAGAAACCCCACTTCTTCTATGTAAATCATTCCAAGGTATGTAAACTACAATTAAAAACGATCCATATTGTTTTTGTCTCCTCTAGATGGATTTCTCGTGTTCAATGGCTCTCCTGACTTTGATTGCCTTCTTAAATACAACACAAAGCATACCTTGCCATCATACTTTGCCATCGGCAAAACCATTGGATCTTATTGGTGCAAGTGCTAGTACTATTGCCTTTGGGTGTTTTAAAGACATTGTAAGATAGACATTAGATTGATTTGGTAAATATTCCATGTCGTAGTAATGTTAAGCTTAGATGCTTGAGTGAAGTGGTATTTCTTCTATCAAAGTCACCTGGGTCCTCTGTGGCTTTCACCTAGTATTGTCTATTGGCATATACTACGCATAACAAGTTTGATGTACTTTTATACAATTCAACATTTTTTGCACGTTGGATTTGTCTGGTGGGATAATTCATATCTAGTGAGTAACATGTTATATTTGTACTTGATTTCAACCCTTCTTATACCCAACATTATCTCCTTGGGTACGCTCTATCCAATAAGTTGGATGTTTTAATTTTTACATAATTTTAGCTTTATTTGATATTCCCCAATTATTTCAACATAAAACTCTGTTTTTTAAAGTCCCAATAATTTTACCATTGGTGCTCATACCAAGTATTTGTTCACTTTGATTTCTACAATTTTTTTTCGCTCTCCATGTTTGTGTTGGCCCCTTCTCTTTTTTAATTTTTAGCTTAGTACATATTGTGGGGAAAACCCTTTTGGGAGAAAAACCCCATACTCCAAAAGCACAATACTTTGTATTACTGAAACAAAAGTTATAATACAGTAGCATTACATTGCTTCTTCAACATGAGTTTTCAATAATCAATCCAACTCTCTGAATCAATTTCGGCAGCATAACTCTTCACCTGCAACCATAACATAACTCATACTCTCCAAGGCTATCTTTTATAGAGAAATATAACCAAGAAGGAAGCTTTTAGATGAAGCAAGAAGATGGGGTCGTGCAAAACATTTGACACTATTTTTCTATCACCAAAAAGCATGCAAATGACACATGTATGTCTCCGAATGACTCCCTATTCAAACCTCCTATGTTGGGCACCCAAAATTTACTATTTTGAATTATGACAGATGCTCTTACCCATCTTATAGCTGTCATAATAATTTATCATAAATATTTCATAACTTACAACTTACAACTTACAACTATAAGAGAATCTGTCATAACCTGACTATGATTAGCACATTCTCTTACTATTTGTCATAAGCCAACTTGGGTACCCACTTTGTCCATGCAAAAGATATCTTCTGCAATTTGTTCATTTTGTCATAGGCTGTCACTTGTCAAGATCCTCAAAGTGGGATGCCTACCTCCACATGTGCAACATATGTGCCATACAACCATTGCCAAGTAAGATGCCACCAAGCTTGTGGGTCCCACTAGATGAATAGACATTCGTAGGCAATTAATTAGTCAAATTATAAATAAATACAACAAGTGAGTGCAAAATCAATTTTAGGATTTGCAAAGGTTGAGACACCTTAATCCCAACGCATGCACTATAAACACACCTCGATCTTGCTCATATTTTAACATTTTATGACTCTAATGACATCTTGTTCATGCTATGGATCAACATATTTGTGACATTGTGTTTTAGCCTATTTCCTTCATAGTAATGCACCCTTTTAACATTGCAATACAACTCTTTGTACTTTTGTATTTTGTGCTTTGCTGTTTTTAGGAATTTGTAATTTGTTATGCAAGAATTTGATGGTTCAAGGTCTTTGTGTTCCTTTCTCAAATTGCAGACTCGCATTGCTTTTTTGGTAGGCCTTATTTTTTTTCCAGAACTCCAATATGATATGATTAGTAGTTATAGGTAGAATTCAGATTATTTTTTCATTTCAAACTTATTTATTCTTCAATAAAAAGCATTTCTTCCAACACCCATCTACAGAAAAGCCATATCACCAATATTACCTGGACTAACCAGCCTGTTTATGGGCCTTCTTGGGTTGATCCGAAATTGATGAAGGATAAATTTGTGGAAAATATGGAATCGGAAAAGTTGGATACGTGTTGGATCAAAGTAAATTTTGATGGTGCCTTCAAAGGGAATCTAGGTCCTTCTGGAGTTGAAGTAGTTGCTAGAGATTGCATGGGAAATATTGTTGCTCTAGGTATGAAGAGGTTAGCAAATGGCACAAATAATATGGTGGAGGTGCAAGCGGCATGGTTTGCAATTTGTATGACCAAACAGTTAGAAGTAGAAAGCATTCATCTTGAGGACGACTCCCAAATCATTATTAATGTGCTTATTAAAGGAGAGGCTAATGCTTGGACTTTGAACAAATTTATTGTACCAATTATCAAAGTGTTAAATTCTTTCAAAGGTTTTAAAATTTCACACATTTGCAGAGAAGGTAATAGCATGGCAGATTTACTAGCAAATTGGGTGGTCCATAATATCATTCAGGCTATGGATGGTATTCAAGAGGACTTTAGTAAACTGGAGTTGTTAGAGTAAGCTTATGGGTCACCTAGGCTATAACATTGGGTCATTGGCTTAAAAATTTGACTTATTCCCATTGGGCGTGAGACAGTGGTTCCTTTATGTGATATCCCATCTTACTTTTCAAATTCTAAATTTTAAATCTGATCTTTCTATTTATATTTAAGTTGCTCTTTTAAAAGTTTGGTAAAGGCTGATGCAAGCGGTCCACGAGGAGTGGTTATTTGGTCCAACTGCGATAGTTGCGGACGTGGTTCCAGGGCTTGGTTTTCATACTGAAAAGGGGGATTGGAGTGTAATGTGAGTAATTTGCATCCTTTCATAGTTTGGAGTGCTTCCTTGAGTAGGGATGAATGCATTATTGAGGCAAGCATAGGTTGGATAGTGCTAAAGGATTACCTGCAAGTGCATGATGAATCTGTCCATTTGGAAAAGGAAGGAATTGCAAAGAATTGGTGCCTGATGTCACTGGAGATTATTGGCTTAACGAGTTGATTGTGCTTGGATGTTGTTACTCACTGGACGGGTGATTCTGATTTTTTTTATACTAGTACTCTTTGTTGGTTATAATCATTTGGATATTTATCTCTAGATATTTGTGCGGTTTTCATTTTGCAATAATGCAATTGTATATGTTTGAGATTTTTGGGGTTGGTCTTAGAATTTTGATTTATGTAATAGTTTAATGCATACAAGGGAGGTTGGGTTGATTAGTTTGGCAAAAGATAGTGATATATGTCTGAGTTTTTTTTATGGGTTTATCTCCGATTTTTGTATTATGTATCAGTTTAGTGCATATAGGGTTGTATAGATAGGTCAATATTGGTATATTTTCTTGATGGACAACATTTTGATTCTGCTAAATGCAGTTCCCTTATGTAATATCTTTATATAATTAATAAAAATCTCATATTATTGAAAAAAAAGTATTACTTGGACTAACCCTATAAAGTAGCATTTTAAGTGTGTCATTAACAATTATAAAGTGAGATCAGTTTTTGATTGATGGGGGAGACTGTCAATGAAAAGGTCGGTTTTTAGTAAAATAAAATATTCATTTATTTGATTATGTTGGTGGTTGGGCATTAAATTACCTTGACCGAGTATGCATTTGGTTAATATAGAATACAAAGTAGTCTCGTGAAAATAGAGGCTTTGGATAAGTTTGAATAAAAGAGCTAGGCAATTCTTCAGAATCTTTTATATATATATATATATATATGTATGTATGTATGTATGTATAAATATGTATATATATCCAGCAACAAATACGTTCATACACCACTATGCTAATATTAAAGCAACATAGCAAAATACACCACAACATATATTAATTGCTGCATCGTGAAGGGCCGTGTTTCCCCCATTATTAATCTCCATCAAAAATCTATTCCCTGCCTCAATATCTGCTTTGAATAATTCAACCAACTTTTTGGTGAAGCCCACATGACCATTGTAGGCAGTTATGTGCAGTGTTGTGTTTTTCTTAGGGCTAAAACTCTCAACAATTCGATATGAATAAAACTTATCAATTGCATCCATTTTCCCCAGTTTAGCAGATTTGTACAGCTCAACGTCCATTACTCTCTATATAGATAATTAGATTCTCCTTTATATCGGTCAAATTTAGACAAGCGCACTCATGTTTCCCTTCGACCTCGAATTACTTGCGCATAAACTTTGGCTACCCTTGAAATTTCTATGTAAACTCTATCAAGATTGGACTATTATTTCTGAATGCTCAACAACCTTACATAACAATAGTGATATGAAGACCATCGAGAGAGAAAGAATGGGGGCAATCAAGTCAACGAACGATCCATTTACGATATTATCATGTAAGTTCGTGGAACATTGAAAAATAATATTCTAATTTTCATAGACTTTTTAAATAAATGAACAGACGAGGACATTTTTGAACTTAACAAACAAAGTTTATGCGCATTTAAATTCGCAGTCAATGGGAATTAAGCATACATATGAGTGCGTATAGATTCTCAACATTTAAATCTTGGTTGTTGAGCAAAGTCAGGTCAAAGTTGTATGTACAAGCTTCCGATTCACATTGTTTACCACTCTGTACAACAACTCACTCTGAGCAATTGGTGGACAAATTCGTTTCTTTGGGGTTAAGAATATTCAATGTCATTTAAATTCGCCCAAAATTTGTTTGGGTTCCTTCGTGCATTTCAAAAGTCTTGCAAATTCGTTCAAAAGTCATCTTGGGTCCCTTTGAGAGACTTTTTGGCGAATTTCTCATACTGCGGCCGACTTTACAATGAATGTGCACCATACCCGGCTTTTAGACGAACTGAATCTTGAATTTGATCAACAAGCGAATGTGGTAACTTAGGTTTTTATTAAGGTTACAAAGGGACATGCACCCACTTGTCAATCAATGCTCTGGTAAATGCCCAAAAATGAATGAGCCAACATGACAAATCCAAGGATAACTAAATATGCCAATAAGCCCAAACATGACATTAAGCAAAACAAAATTCTGGTAACTAAAATGCCTTAGGGTCCCACTTGTTTATATTTTGTTCCTATTTTATGCCTAGTGTAGTCCTATGCTTTTCATGTTTTTCTGGCAAGTCATTTTCCTTGCCATATGTTCTAGTGAACTTGCTGCATTATTTATCTATTTGCTTCTTTAATTTAGCATCTGCTGTTTTATTTTGCCTTTCACTTCGGTATTTTTTTAAGGGGGTAGCGCCCTTTGTTGATATATCAACAAAATTTAGTACATCCAATGGTTGAGGTAGATAGTCCCATCCGCTAGATAGTTAACTCTCGCACAGAGGTTTTAGCCAATTCCAGCTTGTTGGTGGCCATTCGATGCTTTGTCATTTTCCACAATTGTCTCAAGAATCGAACTCATTTGTGAGATATCACTTTGGCATGTTGTTTTGTTATCCACACCCAGATTTGCAAGAGCGTTAACTGCTTTATTCGCTTTCCGAAATATGAGTGATCTTATAATCTAATAATAGCGTGAGAGGATTTCTGATTTTTGGTAACTATTGAGCAAGTTTCCAGTTATTGATTTGTCCCTTGTTTATTGTATTGACATATATCTTAGAGTTGCTTTTGATGTCCACATGTTTAATTCCTTCTTTGACACACATTTCCAAGTCTATCGCCATCGCAGATATCTCAACCTCATTGTTTGTGATAGTATCGATGTTAGCATGTATTGCTTCGATGCATTTGCCATTGTGATCGCGAATTAAGCACCCAATACCAGCTTCCACCAGATTCCTTTTGCCGCCTCGTGAAATTCAGTTTGAATCTCCCTAGACTTGGGGTCTCCCAATGCGCTGTGTATCTTTCCTTGAATTTGGCAGTAACTAGTACTGAAGCACACCTGAGTTACATCCATTTCTGATGAATCATACTATCCCATGTTGATACATATTCTATTTTCTTGCTTGCTACATTGGCATTGATGACTTCACAAATTCCATCTCTAATTCTTGAAATTAGGGACTCCACAAAAAATGGCTATCATTGAATCCTTTGTAGTTTCGTTCTTTACATATTTGCCAAACGACCATGGATGGAATAACTAACCAGATATCGCTCCAAACCAATTCAACCCCAATAAAGGCCATCCAAGAATGAAATTGAAGAGTTGTGTGTTCCTTAGGGTGGACCAACCGACACTGTTTTGTAGCCAATCCCACACTTGTACAACAACTGGGCATGATAATAGTAGATGATTCATTGTCTCTTTTGCCGCCTAACACATGGGGCACACACTTGGGCCCTCTATTCCAATGGTTTTCAATCTATTTTATAAACATTAAAGATAGCAAGTGCTACCCTTAGCTGAAATAGATTGCTTGTTGAAGGATGTCAATTTAAAATGCAAGGAGTTTTTACGTACATGTATCCATGTTGTGGCTGTAGAGGAATATAATTGTCTCAAAACAATAAAAGAATTTGCAAAATTATGTTATGCCACAAAATATATACGAATCTATGTTTTTTTATAATTAATTTTTTAATGTTAAAATTCATTTATATATTTTTTTCCAATTTCTATTGGCGTGTCCTGTGCAGCTCCGGCTGCAAGTGCTAGTTAATATGAAGGTTTAACCTATGTTCAACCAAGTTTTTGGGACAGCAAAGATCAAACGAGGGGATGCATTTTGAGGGTAACTTTTTTAGAAGGTTACTTTAGGGGATAACAATACAAAAAGGGAAAATTAAAAAAGTTTTGGAAATTTTAAATTTTCATATGATAAGACATACATAATATTTATTCTTTTTTTTTTATTGGTAAAAGCAGACTAAGGAGTATGCACCCATTTTTATTAATATTAGGCTTCTGAGCCTGGGCCGAACCAGGAGTGGCTACAAACAAGGAGCCACCTTCTTAGATTAACAAGGCACCCCAGTGCTAGGACCTATTAGTCAAAACATTAAGTATTTCTGTTTTGCTCCTCCTTTAGTCTGTGAATGGAGGAGCATATTAAAGGTTCCTTCCTTCCTTGCCTTATCCTTCTTCCCCTTCACAACTTGCCAACCATCCTCTAGCATTGCAACCTCCTTTTGCCACACCATTGAATCCTCAAGAGAGGACTTCGCCCCCCAAGTAAGCTACGTGAACACCAACCTTGATCCTTTCCTGCGCCACAATGGTTGCATCCAGTGTCACCAATATCTTTTTCAATGTCACTCTTCCTCCCAATGCCGCATAAGTTGAAAAAGAGCTTCCCCTCCTTGTTTGGACTCTGTAAGCAAATCTGGTTGGTGTCTTTCTTCTCCACTGAACAACGTTCAACATTAATACCGTTTAATGTCTTTGCCTTAGCCCCATCCAAGGCATTTGTGACTTCAGGAACTTTGCTCTGCTGTCCCTTAACAACTCCCTTTTCCTTCAAGTCATGGTTATTTTCTTTTTCCACCTAATAGAGTAGAGTATTTGCCTCTTTCCGCCAAGTTGCTTGGCTTTGAGTTTTTCTTTTCCTTTTGGCACAATTTGCAGCCACATGTCCTGTCTGAAAACAACACCTACATCTAAAAGGGATTCCTTTGTAATCCATAGGTTACAACCTAAGTCACAAGATTCGAGTTTGACAACTATGAAGTTCGGCAAGGTCAAAAAATTCGAAAAAAAATTTGACATTAAATTCGCCTTATATAATTTAAAAAAAAAATATAAGTATAAATTATAATAATTTAAAAATAATATAATAATGAATAAATTAATAAAAATAAATAAACATATAAATATTACTATTTTACAACTTACTAATTAAAATAAATAAATAAATACATAATAAAAAAATCAATAAAAAGAGTATAATGTTTACAAATATAAATATAAATGTAGACAGTTTAAAAAACTTATGTTTTAATATAAATTAAAAGTATAATGTTTTAATATAATTAAAAGTATTAAGTTTTACAGTTTACAAAATATTATTGTTGTATAGTTTAATAATTAAAAATTTATATACAAAATTTATATCCTACTAAGATAAATTGTAATATTTTAATATTGATAAAAGAAATAAAAATAACATAAATTTAAATAAACTATTCAAACTTTAAAAATGAAATGAAAATCTTCTAAACTATTGAAAATCTTATAATCCCTGCAAACCGTTAGCCGCAAGCGGCAAGTCTGAGTAATGGCCGTTGGCTGCAAGCAACAAGACTGAGTAAACGCAGATATAGATAATGGCCATCAGCTGCAAGCGACAAGACTGAGTAAGCTTTGCCGAACAAATGGACGACGATGATGGATAAAGATGCTCTCGCCGTCAATAGAGGCGTTCATTTATTAAAATATTTGGCCGAAAACCCCCCAAAAATCACGGTAATCAAAATATTTTCTGCAAAACAATAAATAATTTTCTGCCCTACGAATTTTTAACCGAACTTCAACGAATTTTTTTAATTTTTTATGGGTTCGCCGAATTTCGAACTTGAGGCCGAAAATTCGGCGAACCCTGTGACTTAGGTTACAACCAAATTCCATTTGTAGATTTTAAGCATAAATCTGAAGGAGGATTCCCCTTCATGTCCATCTCAACCAGATTACGAGCATAGGTAGTATGGAGGAAGTCTAGAGTACCCTCATCCACCCCCCAAAATTTACCCAAAGTATCCATAACAACCTCAAAACAAGATTCAAACTAGCATTGTAGTAGTAGGTTAGAGAGTCTTACCCATAGTGGTATCTTGTCAAAAGATTTGTTGGCATGGTTGAAAGCTGAGTACCAAGGTTTCAACAACATGTATCTGTCCTACTAGCTCCAGTGGGACTCACACACGGCTTTCTTTCTGTCTTGCTCATTGTTGTAAACAACCACAAAAAGCCCTCAAGTCTCGACATAGATTTGAACATCCGCTCCAAGATGGGGCTCCAAAACTTGAATATTTATTGTGTAGTTGACCAAGGCTTGGCCAAAAGCCCTAAAATTGTATTGTCCCCTGTGAAGCTTAGGCTTAGTTATTACATATTTAACTCATATTCTACACTGTATGTCCTAAAATACCATGATTCAAGCTAAGACATTCATAGTAAAAGGAATTATTTATTCATTTAATCAGATTAAATTATCTGTATGTAACATTAATACCCCCATATCCAATCTTATTACTATTCTAGCTCAATGACGGAAGGAGTAGGTGTTATCCAAGGTGCCTAGAGACCAACTGCAATGGGCTCCCTCAAAATTTACAGATCCAAGCCCATAGCCTATCTTGGGACTATGCCTGCGAGGCGCTTAGGGTCGCTGATCCCTACCCTATCTTGTGACAGATAGCCATTGCTTGGATCATACAAGCCTCTCCTTGGTAACCTCTGTCTTCCCTTCACAGATTAAAATAGTAATAGGCTGAGTGTATATATATATATATATATATATATATATATATTTATATAAATAGTCCTGATTTTAACAAGTATAAATGCTGTATATATTAGTTCATTATGTTTATATATATTTATTTCTAATATATAAACATAGTAAATATTAGCCCATATAAGTATATATTCCTGTCTGAGATCTTCCTCAGTTATATTAAATATATTCTCCTTAATTGTGTGCAATCTGATTTGCTAAAAGGTCAACACTCACTTCAGAGCTCCAATAGGGATGTATAAGAAATAAGTAATCGATTATTATTATTAAATATATATATTTATTATATATATATATCTCTCAATATCTATATCTCTCTTAATATCTATTATTAATCACCTTCATATATATATATATATGATTGATATATATTTCTCATTATTTTTACAAATATATATTCATTATATCTCTATATTTCTTAATATATAGTTATTCTTAGTTACCTCCATATTTTTTACATATGTTCATGGACTATAAATATTAAATTATAATTTATAATACATAATATTTATTATAATGGTTATTCCTTGACCATGAACTAGTTCTATTATATCCAATGTTCTCTGATTCTTTCTTTGTAACCAGTGTCAGACTACTTATATAGTCTAATCTTCCATTTGATAAGCACCCATTTTATTATGAATGACCTTCAGCTAGCTATCGCTGCTTCTTTCATGTAATAATAA
The DNA here is from genome assembly GCA_027943335.1 of Chamaecyparis obtusa. Taxonomy (NCBI): domain Eukaryota; kingdom Viridiplantae; phylum Streptophyta; class Pinopsida; order Cupressales; family Cupressaceae; genus Chamaecyparis; species Chamaecyparis obtusa. The sequence continues at coordinate 853,475 of BSBK01005159.1, read as the reverse complement.
ATATGAAAGGAATAGAATATATGGATATATCATATAAGTATGTCTATTGAGTGCATATATATAAATTGCTATTTTTGATTATCTTCCTAATATGATTGTGATAGTGATACTTATCTGAAGTATGTAAATTGGTGGTTGTTTCTATTATTACTCAATGAATACGTAAATGGCATTAATACTATTTGGAACTGTCAAGACCTTGCAGACTTATACACACGCTTATCTGATATAATATTGGCATAGAGGTTAAGAACTTGTCTTCTGTAATTTCCTATATATCTCTCCTCGTTGTATCGTTTCAGATTGGCATTCCTGTAGACTTTCAAGTATTCCTTATTTCCTCCATACTCTTACTCCTATGCATATATCTCCTTATTCATTCTCATGTTCTATATCATTTCCCCCCTTTTCTAAACTCTATAAACTGTTCTTTATATCCCCCGTCTGTGTGGAGGGAGACATTGATTCATTGCATGGGACGCGACTTTACTACCATTGCGGTGATGGTGCTGACATGGATAGTCGACTACCGAATCAAGTTGACTACCTTATTAATTAAATCACTACCTTAAAGCATTGGTACAGTCGCTAATAGGGAGTTGATAGAAATTCCATCAGTATTATTGGTTATTGACTTAACGTCAATCATTGATATTGACATTGTTTAATTTTATAGATCGCTATTATCAAATATTTAAGGATGTAGACTAATATTGATATTACAAATCAATATAATATTAAGTATTAAGAACAATTAATATTATAAATTAATATTATCAATATAAATAAATATTAATAATTATATCGATTAATTATAATTTAATATTAAATTTTATTTCTGGAAGGGGATATCACATAAATCTCCCAAGCAGGCCCATCTTAGAAAAACACTTTCCATCCTCTCCATGCTGCATTGACCAAATCTTACCACCTTTGAACAGAGCGCCCCGAGTCCGCCCCTGCCATTGAAAGAAACTTCAGAACACCCAAAAACGTGAGGTGCATGTCGTGTGTGTGCAAGCTACCCCCCGCAACGAACAAGAGAGGACTTGGTGTAAATGGATGCAGTGATGCCATGTTTTTTTGAAGCTCCAAAAGTAGGGAGCTGACTAGTAAGGTTGTGCTGATCACAGTAAAATTTGCCTGAGATCCCACATATATTTCCTCCTGTCTTCCTCATCCTTCCAGTCAACTCTCTCCCTCCTTCTCTGATCGCGGTTTCCTTGCAGTGCCCAGGCCCCAAGCTGGCTCCATTGAAGAGCATCAGTGAAGATCTTTTACGCTTGCACAAAAACCTAGGATGCCAGTTTGGGTTCAAGTTCGAGTACGAAGGACCAGTTTGCCGGTACGGCAAAATTTTGAAAAGGGGTTTGGGTTCGTTAGTACAAAAACATGTAAAAATTATATATATATATATATATATACATTTTATGAAGCCTAGAAGCATGAGTTAAGATTAGAATGTCACATAGTATCATAAAAACATTTAAACAACAAAAACACCATAAACTTTTAATCATAGCATCATGAATCATGATCATACCATCATAGCATCATATACTTCAAGTTCAACATCAAAGATTCAAAACATTAAAATTAAATAATAACATCAAGTTCAAGTATCATTGTTTGAAGTTCAACTAATGGATTAAAAATTTATTGATATTCTTCTCCATCATCATCTTTTTCACTTCCCTTTTAAAGATTTTTCTCTTGGAAACATGTTTAAGGTAGTCTTAGGTGGTAGCAATTTTCAAGTCTCCGAATCCGAGAGTGAGTTTGAGCAATTTTGGCCTGCTGGAAAGTAATGTTTGTCTAGGGTGTCAGCAACTTATACTTAACTGTTATATTTGTATAAATCCTCCTGCCCCTGAGCTGAAGAATTTGCATGTGGTTCGATCGAGGTCCACATATTTTGTGACTGGTCCGCCTGGGTCTGACCGGCCCATGGTCTGGTTTGAACCAGGTCTGTGTGGACCAGACCCAGTCCGGACCCACAGGCGAACCGGACTACCATGGCTGGTCCGTGGGCCCATTTGGACGAACCAGACTTCCTAGACAAAAACCCTAGAATGAAGCGGCAGCATCATGACCCCACTAATTTTCTATTTTTGGTAGAATATTCATTCTATTGTTAATTAGTTAAGAATTCTTGTATCATTGAATTACAATAGATTTCCATGCTTCCTTATCAATAGTCATGAGTACTTAGCATAGATGGGGGACATAATGGATAATTGGGTCCAATTGTTGGACCAACAACCCAATCTGCAACCTAAGGCTAGTGGACTATACAATGAACTGACGCAAGATGCTCACATGTACTCATAAGTCAACATTTTGATTTAACACAATGATGTATCGAACCACAAGAGCCTATATTTTAGCTAGTAAGACTTTGCATTGCATACTTCTCAAGTTCTTGTCAAGTAGCAGCAAGAATACCTCTTTTATTTTGTTCTCACAGAAGAAGTAAATATAAGTGCTTGTCAAGTAGCAGCGATATTGATACTGAAATTCCTCTTTCTCTGATTTTAATGACTTCCCTTTTCTCCTGCTGTGTTGTGATTGCCTCAAAAATTTCTTCCCATGGCAGCACTCAACAGGGTTTTATTCAGTTTCTGTGGAATGATAGCATCTTTTCACATCTTCTTTTATGTTTATACTTCTCTTCTGTTGATTTTAAGAGAGGGTTTGTACTTGTATGGGTACGGCAGCAGTCTCCATATGAATTTCCAAAAGTACTGTCACTGACCAAATAATAAAATTTCAAAATAAAAGAGAGGTCCAAACAGGATAAAATTTTATTTGATGGTACACTCCTTTTGTTGCTAGGGCGTGGTGGGCATTTTAACAAGCTGTTGAAAATCAATGTAGAGCAGGTGACATAAATAAGGAGTGAAAGACAACCAGCCCCTGAAAGAAGAAAAGAAAAACTGTATATGCATAAGCACCTTTTGAAATACTTCAAATGCTACTTTAATTTTTGAGGGATTGTATAATGTGGATTTCCCATGCTCTGGTAAATATATATTTTTTCGAAAACAAGATTTAGAAGTTTATTTATATACCAATAACTGAATGCATAATATTACCCTGTAAGATTGATATTTACATAACCATTACTCAATTAATGATAAAAGGTAATTAAGGAGTATTTCACTTAACGCTTGTTCTCATATAATATACCTGATGCTAGTGCATAATTAGCATTTGATTTTTTACAGGAACTAGCGCAGATGACCTCTTTCCACTCTTTGATCGATATGGGAAGGTTGTTGATATTTTCGTTCCAAGAGATAAAAGGTCTGTTATGCCATAATTGGAAATTTGTTCTATTCATTTCTTTCATATATTAAAACCTCATTTGAGTAGTGGTGTTGATGGGGTCAAATTGCGTCTTTTGTTATATTTGCTCATTATTCATATTTCTCTAGGACTGGAGAGTCTCGAGGGTTTGCATTTGTACGCTACAAATATGCAGATGAGGCTCAAAAAGCTATTGACAGGCTAGATGGTAAGGAACATTGGCTTCATTTGTTCTTCAGATCTTTATTCTGTGCATATTTCATCAGTATTTGTTGCCCATGATAAAGGGGACAAATTGAGAGGTTTTTTTGAGTCACATGTTGGATACATCTGTAAAGCATGTTGAATATTTTAGTATTTGGTAATGCAAAAAGCTTGGAAAATCCTTAATAGATGTGCGTTTGGAAGCTCACAGAAAAGGTTTTATCATTATATAAATTTGGAGAAAATCTTTTGTTTGATTAGATTACATTAGTATTAGTTTATGGATATATGCAGAAAATTGTTTATTTATTAGAATGCACAAGTATTAATTTTTTCTTTTAAATATGTATCAATACTTGTTCTTTATTTTTATGTTAATATTTTAAGCACTGGGAGTGAGTCTGGAAGCATATTAAGTGTTGGAGAAATTTGTACCTTATATTATTCACTCAAGTACTATCTAGTCAGTTCAGTTGCATTGGTTTTAGGCAGTTTCAAACTTTAAAGGCACTCACAGACTGGATGCAGATATTTCTATTGAAAGATGTGGAAAGGGTGAGAATTATAGTGGATCTGTGGGAATATTTTGTTGAAATTGGAGTTGGGGAGTTCAAATGTGGATACTATTTTGGGGGGATTTTGAATTAGGAGAAGATAGAAAATTCAAAAAACTGAATAAAGAAATTTTTCTCATTTTGCAAATGTCCATGGTAGGTCCATGGCACTGGAGAGTATAGCTAAGATACAACAGAGGATAAACTTGTTGAAGTTGAATAACATCCCTAGTAGATTTGGACATGAAGCAGCTGAAGGTGCCTGCCGGCTTGGATTGTAAATAAGCAGAAGGTGACATTGCCTGAAGGTACATCCCAACCTGGAGGAGTTGTGATCATCCTGACAGTGAAGTGTTCGTTCTGTTTGCATGGTTGCTACTTTAATGAAGGGATTATTGCTTTGCCTTTAACCAATGAAATCAAAATCTTATTTTCACAGCAATTTTGCTGAGAAAGATTGTGATGATTAGGTAGCCTCACAAACAAGCACCTTCATAATTTTGTGATTCCATGACATGACATGGACAAAAGCTAAGTTGCCAATTCGGTTTCAGTTTGGGTATGAGTACAGGATTTGGGTACGTGGGCACAGCAAATTTTTTTCCTTGGTTTTGGGTTCAGGTTCCTCTGTACAGACACACACACATTGATATAGTATAAAGTTATCTATACATGTTTAAACATCACAGTTATAAATATAATAAGAAGTTAGAAGTGTGATATTCATAAATTCATGATTGACAATAAAATCATAAATAAAATACTTAATATATCATATTCATAATATGCAAAAATGATAATATTCAAGTCACAAAATGTCATTATACAAGAAAATTTGAATTACAAGCCACAATTAATATCCAATGGCATATTCATCTTCATCATGATCAGAGGCATCAAGGTCAACATTTTGTTCAAATTCGTTTGAACCACAATCCATTAGATTGCCACTCACACTTTCTACGTCTGTGTCATGTGCAAGAGCTGCCTCGTGTTCATCTATAGATACCTGGGCAAGCTGTGCAACTGTGGCATCTGAATCAGCACACTTAGGGGCTAGATCCCAATTCGTTGTCACACCCTCATTGTATTCCGGTTGCTTTTGTGACAATAGGTGAAGTTTGGAGTGTATGTAATCAAATCCTTTGCTTTTTTTGCACCCAAACAATTGCGCTTGAATGGATGGAGTATGTACTCCAATTTCGCTTAGTTGAAGAACTTGCAACCTGTTGAGTTTGCATACAACACTTAATATTTAATTTTAAAATATAAATTATAAAATATACACTCCATAAGGTGTTGATGACCATAGCACTCACCTCTCAGACCTTCACAAGTCATCTTAAGACTATCCTGTGAGATGCAAATTGTGTTTCAGCAACCTAACACGGCTTAAAAATACATGTTATATAATCAACTATAAAATTTTAAAACTTAAAAAAAAACAAACTTAAATTACTTTCAACAACTCTTAACATGTAGAAGGTCTTGAATATGGCTTGTGACGTGATGATTAGTCATAGACATTTGAATCTGCTCACCCCCCTGTAAACTTGTTTGGCCCATTCAATTTGTGTGCTGATCTTTTGCATGATTAAATTGAGGGAGTGGACTATACATGGTGTCCAAAAATGTGATCATATGTGGCCTCCACTATTAACCCAACTTCCTTAATGACTTGTACAACATTTGCAGTCCCCACCATCACAATTGATTCTATGAAGATATTGTCAATGAAACCTGCATCTTTCGCTTGCCCCTCACAATCTTCTGCCTTCAAGAACATTGCCCCTTTAGGGGACGCCACTATAACATTGGTCAATGGTTAGTTTTTCTAATCTTTCCATCCATTAAAAATGATGGACATAGCTGTCTCTGACCATGTATTTCTGATCACTCTCAATTGTGTCTCTACTAAAGCTTTCTCTTTTGCCAATAAAGTGGTTCAGGCCTTTTCATATCCGAGACTAGTGTAATTAGGTGTATTGGAAAGGATATTCACAATTCCCTGCCAATAAGGGGATCTAACAATGTTGAAAGGAAGCCCATTGGCATAAATGCAACTATCAGCGCTTTGATCAGTGACCTCTTTGATTTCATTTTTGAAGGCCCTATCCAATAGGCCTCTTTTTCTTCTGTAGATGATTTTTGGTTTAGAAGGTGATGGCATTGGCATGAAAGAATGCAGGCCAGCTGATAATCCCAAGCCACTAGGAGGCCTCCTCGAGCTTGTGTTGGCAAGGGGATGATTAGTCTTTGCTTTGTTGCTTCTCATATCAGCTTCCTCTTGTTCTTTAATATAATGCATGATTAGACCCTTTGGCAGCCCTTTCTTATCTGACCCTGAGCAAGCATTTATTCCTTTGTTAGGTATGACGGAGAAGTGAGCTTGCACTCGAAAGTATGAGCTCTAATACTCTATGTTGCAATGGTTACACCGCCAAAGATAACACCCCCCCCCCCCTAACAAACATTTGTTTATCATTGTTGTATAATGCCAAAGTGGGCAACTGAACTAGAACTTCCATTTCCAGGCATTGTGTTTGAATAAGGAACATAAAAGTGAAAAAAAAAGACATTATTGAAAAAAATTGAAAAATTTTAGCATTATAACCCCTTAATATGCATACAAAGTATAGAAAAAAGTGTTCAAAACTTCTTAAAAAAAACTTAATAAGTTTTAAAGAATTTTGAAAATCTTGAAAAAATGAAGATACACTCACCTTTGAATGCTAAATTTGCCTTCTCAAAATATTCCCAAGCCTTTGGTGTGTGTTTCACTTCGTTGTAGTGTCCACCTCTGAAGAAAAATGTAGCAACTGTAAAACCAAGCGAAAATTGTGAAAATACATGGAGGAGGAATGAAATGAGAAAAAATGAGCAAAGAAGAGGTTTAAAGGTCGAAATTATTGTTGGTAGCAATTTTTTAGGGTTGAAAGACATTTTTTATGGCATGTGGGGCCCCTATTTTTGGCATGCACAGCTCTGGGTTTGCGTGGGTGTGGCAGCCAAACCCACGGGCAACCTAGGTGCCTGGGCTGAACCTGGGGGCAAAGTAGACCAGCTTTGGGACCTGAACCCAGCCGTTTTCACAAGAACCTGGTAACACAGGATAAAAGAGTGGTTTTCTTGAAGGATGTGAAAAAGTGCAAAAGCTAGCTGTTGCGCAATTAGATAATACAAGTTTTTTTGTGGAGGGATGTGGGATTGCTTTGATGATACATTCATGTTATGGAAAACTCACGTTTGCTGTTGATTTGTAAAGTACAGATTCTTTGCCTGTAGCCTTAGAGTTCTCTTCTCAAGTGATTTGCTGAGGGTCAATTTCCTGATATGCTTGCCGAGGGTCAATTTCCTTGTATTCTAGTTGAGGTTATGCTGGTTCTTTCAGAGTTTAGTCCTGCAATGGGAGTGTTGGGTATATTGTGGTGTGTTGCTGGATTCTCAAACTTGTTGAGCTAGTTGATCTGGTATTGGTGGGAATCTCTCTGCTTAGGAAACTTACCATCTCTATTCGATTGCCTATCTTCACAGAAGTTTTGAGGCTGCTGATTTGGTTTAAACTTTAGATATGTGCAGCTGATGGAAGCTTTTCAAAATTTATTCAGGGGTGCTGAATGCTGAATGCGTAGGTTTCAGGCAGAGTTATGTGAAAATGCTTATAAAGAGCTATCATTAAGTAAATTTAATATTCATGTACTCCATGTGGTCATGTCAAACTTGTCCATGCATAAGGTGGGGTAGATACACGAGACATTGATGATCCGCTACTATAAGGACCCCCGAATGCTGCATTGGTACACCCACATTGATTGATTGTAATGTTGTCCGTCATGTATCAAGCTGCATATCCCTGATGGTATTTGCTATCTACATCAGTTGACTGCTGTGTTAGATCTAGTCCTGATTGTCTATTTGTTTGTTTTCTTGTTTTTTATTTTCACTTTGAGCCTAGAGCCGTTTTTGCCCTAGTTCTTTGCTATTATTCCAGACCCCTTCAACTATTTAGGTCACTTGGCATTAACATAATTTTTTATAAGATTTAGCTTATCTGCCAATGGCTCTTTGAAGTAAATAAAGGGTGATCCTAGCATATAAAATAGGTGCATGTTTCATCTCAAGATTTCAAACACAAACATGCTTTTTCTATTGCCTTGTATATGATTTGTAAAGGATCACTTAAATCATATGGGAAGGCAAGACAATCTTTTACTTGGCGGACTAACTTCTAACATTTCTTCTTTTGGATAAAATCCTAGAAACCAATTTTAAATGAATAGTTATTTTCATCTATTGAGACATTAAGAAATTAAATGTTATTGCATGAAGTCACCTGCTCGTGTTTCTTTTTGGCCATGTATTGTAAACTGATGATTTGCTACAATATTTTATTCATGTGACATTCCTATGATTCAGTGTTGTTACTCAACAAGTGCTTCGTAGTTTGTATTTGACTTTTTGATTCCTGATTTTAGTGGCACATCTATAGCTTGAGGCTTTTTTATTGTTGAAGACGTATGATTTCCAGTCCATAATTATGTTATTTGAGCTTCTGGTTTTAACTGCTTGTTCCTTTTTATATCAATGTTTCAAATCATACTCTATGATTCATCATCAGGATGGAGAGCTAGAGAAGATAATTATATTAGGGCTGACAATGTTGTTATGGCCAAACATAATGCATAATTTGTGGAGTGTGGTCAAGAAATGAGATGTGAACTTTTTTAGTAATCCATGCTTACATTGTTTATATGCAGGCCGGAATGTGGATGGAAGAAATATCATGGTACAGTTTGCCAAATATGGACCTAATGCAGAAAAAATGTGAGTTTGGTTTAGTAATTTCTTATTGCCTGTTCATTGGCCTAGATCAACTTTTCAAAATTATGTTTTTTAAAAATGCAAATTGTTTTGGCTTATGACATGGGTATAGATTCTTAAATTATGCGAGCATCTTTTTGAAACATGTTTTCTAAACATGCAAATTGATTTGGCTCTGACGATATAGATTCTTTAGTCATGGAATACAAGTTTTTGCTGCTTGTCTTGACAAAATGTTTTAATTGGGTGGAGTTACTTTCTGTTTGTAGTTTTGATTAATGTAGTTCAATACAATTCAGTTTCACTTTTTAAGTTTTTTCAAACAAATTGCAGTCAGAGTGGAAGAATTACTGTGGAGAATTCAAGGAGGGCCAGATCTAGGAGTTTCAGTCCCCCATTGTCTAGGTCAGAAGTGCATTGTCTCAATTGCAATCAATTGATGCTTGGCAGATTTTATGTTTTGTGAAGCTTGTCTGTTAATTGTGCTAATTTACTATGCAATTATTAGCCAATCTTTCTTTATGATATCATGGATTGTCTATTTCATGGACTAATGTCTTGCAGGCGGAGGCATGATGATGATTACCGAGACAAGTATTACAGGAGGTCTGATGATTATCGAGACAGGGATTACAGAAGTGATCATTACAGAGATAGAGATTATAGAAGACCAAGATCAAGGAGTCGTGATAGATATGAGGGTGAAAGATATTATGAGAAGTCCAAGAGTTACCGTCATTATAGCTCCAGTCGCAGCCGAAGCAGAAGCCGTAGTAGGAGCAGAATGAATGATAAAGAGAAGCGAATATCAAGAAGTCGGTCTTTAGAAAGGTATCCATCCTAACAGTATAGTTTGTGTATATAAGTCAAAATACAGAGGTTGGGATAGTTTTCTTTAATGGTATCGCAGAAAATGTTATTGAATGTTGAAACTACAGTTAATATGTGTTTATTCTTGTTTGTGGATATTCTTCTTGTTGCAGTCCACTCCCAGCCAGAAGTGCCTCTCCCCTGCCTCGGAATGCTTCTCAAAGCCCACCAGCAAGATCACCTGGTATTACAAGTAGGTCTCCAGAAGCACAAAGCCGATCTGCAGATTCTTGTAGTCGATCATCAGAAGCTCCAAGTCCGCATGAAAATTCTCGTGATCATTCACCACGTTCACCCCGCCGAGACGCAAATTCTCGCAGTCGATCTCAAGACACATTTTAGTCACTCACCTCAGAATGGCTCTTATTTTGATTTATGTATCCATAATCATATTGTTGGGCTTCTCTCTTGTGCAGGAATATTAAACGAAGCGTGCAATCTCTTATTCTTGCACTGGTGGAGTGATACTGCTGTTAGTTTAAATCAAGGTTTCATGTGCTGATGCTGCTTGAAAGCGTCACCCAACTGGTTAGATATACTACATATTTTAATATGCTTTATGGCTGATCTCAATTACCTAGATCCAGTTATTCTTAGTATGATAGGGTTTAGGATGCTCACAGATATTGTCAGTACCTTTGACTTGGTGCAGCCTACTGATCAGGGTAATGCAACTGCATCTACGAGAAATATATTTTATTTCTTCAAAATATTCATGAATTAAGAAGTGGTGGGCTTTTTCACTTTAAATTCCTTTTGAAAAGTAATAAAAGACCTGTGTTATGATGTTTAACATGTTATAATTATGACTTATTCTTTATTATGCCATGCACTGTGCTTGCATGTGAGGTCGGGAAACTGCTCGTACCTGTGTTCCCTGTGATGGTGCTCTGATCCATGTATACCTGACCATGACGATGCTGTTGTAGCTGATCCTTGTATACCTGACTGTTGGTGATGCTGTTGTAGGTTGCACAAAATTTTTTCTGTTCATTTTGATCCTGTTTTTAAAATCTTGTGGTGCAGTCTCATCAGGCAAAGGTTTCTTGAGGGATGGGTTCACTGTGATGGTGGGATATGTAGCTTTTGCATGGTGTGAGATGACAGTAACTCTTAGTTATAGTGTTGCATTTCTGTTGCATTACTTGCTGGACAACATTGCCGAGCATGTAGTGACAAGGCGCTAGGAGTTCTAGAAAGATTATTATTAGAAAAAACTAAAATATTTATTATTGTTTTGGTCTATTATGCAACTCTACTATTGCACATTTTATTTTGTTTGTATGATGCATGCTTTGAACATCGTGTAGGCTCTTTCTTAAAGATTTGGTTTTCAGTCTTGCTTTTAGCCCATCCTAATGGGAAAAGAGTTTTTGTGCTGAAAAATTCAAAAGTCTAGATTTTGTCTCTCTGTCTTTTAAATTATTCTAGCAGATTGTTGATGATGCAATTTATCGTCTCCTCTTGGATGAATGTTGGACTGATGTTTAGAAACCCTTAACTTGGTGTTTATTTGGTGAGGGTTACTTATTATTGCTATTTCAATTCTTAATATGCCTTTTTGGCATTTATGCTTATTAAAATACTTTGATTTACAATGAGGAAATGCGATATTTGACTGTTATCATATGCTACCATATGCTATCATCTGATCATAATTTTCATCCTTTTCTCAGATATAGTTTTATTGCTTAAACCAATTGTCTAACTGCATATTTTAATTTAGTGGAGTATCAAAATATATTTAATGATGAAATGTAAAAGAAATTAAGTCTATATTCAAGTTTTAAGTACATCTAGGTATCTTTTCGGAGGATAATTATTTGATGTTTGAATTGATTAGGATTACGACTGCGCTGTGTAGTTTGAGGGGTTATAACTGCATGTTTTTGATTAATTGGCTCTACAAACAACTTGGGTGCATTGGAGTGAGAATAAAATATTTGGAAACACATTTTTAAATTTTTTGTGGATACACATACATGCCTTTCATTAATGGAAATTCTAAATATAGTAGCTTACAGTTTCATATACCAAAGTTGATTCTGTGTGGTAGGGTGTATTGGATGGTGTCCTGTACACATGAACGATGACTTAAGCACATACATAAATGTATATGGGCGTTTCGGAGTTTGGGATATACTGAACAGTCTCTCTTGGGATTAATCGATGCATGTATTGAGCAGAGTTAATCGTGTACTGGTGAATAGCTTAATTTGGAGGTCGACAATGTTTTAAATAAGCATATACTTAACAGATCAGAACAGTTTTAATTTTTTTTTTAATATCACAACAGTAACTATATTGTGAGAAAATTTACTAGGCGAATTAAATATTAGAGTATTTGCAAAAGCAATTCAGGGAGATTTGAAATATACTATTTAAAACATGTAGATATATTAATACAACACGTTAATTATGTAATTTTTCTTATATTAGATAGTGTATTAAAACATATTACATTATGAGGAGCTGCTGCTCCAAATTGTCTCAGTCAAGATCACCTAACACAAAAGAAGTAGCAGTTTTATTTATATAACTAAATGTAATATTATAACAAAATGTGATTTTTGGTCAACTAGTCCCAAGCACCTAAGATGTTATTACCGTATTGAGTTTTATCACATTCATGTGCCACGAGAGGTGGAACAATCAGATTCGGGTCTATCTCGGTAGGGATGCAAATATCAGATTTGGATATATCTCTGTAGGTTCAAACTGTTTTGCTACTTTTTGCTTTTTTGTCAGGATCAGGTGTGGTAATTTTCCTCTCTTCCATATACTTGTTTGAGCAGTTCCAGCTCTCCTTTGTTAAGATTGTTTTCTTGCCTGTGGGTAAAATTGAGCTGATTTAATCTCTGTTTTGTATGCTATTGTGATGCACCCTTTCAACAATATCATGAACTGGCCCTTAGGTACGTTCATACAAATATATATACATGCATGCATGCATACATATATTCATATGTATGTATGTATGCAGCTAAAAAGTAGAATTAAGTTTAAAATGTCATATACCAATACACATGCTAAACAAAACTATTACAAATTTAAAAATTTGAAACATCATTCTAATTTAAATTCAGGTTTCTGTATCAAAAAGATTGAGTCAGAATCTCATGATAGATAATCAGCAGTCTAGGTCTTAAAAATATCTAAAAGTTAAAACTAGAATCACTAAACATTTTGGCATTTAAAAACACAAATCCCAGATGTGTACTCACAGGAGATTTGTTTCAGAATCCAATTCCGGTATGTTTCGTACCTGGAATCGCCTGGAAAAGTTGCACGATTCAGCAACTTAGGTCTGAGGCCTATCATTCAATTTCCTCTTTTTGGAATCCTCTTTCATAGAAGTTAATTTCTCCAGAGGAATGCAATTGTTAATATCTTACCTTGAATATAAATGATTAAAATATAATATCACCAATCCTTTTCCAAAGGCTTCATCCCTCACTTTGATATTAGAGGCATTGATTTGTGCTCCATCTGCCTCTCCTTGGACATGGGATTTTAAGGATTGCCTAATATTATCTACTCTGTCTTGGAGGCTTTCCAAGGCTAATTCCTAAGCATCTTTTAGGCCTAGGGTAGGATTTTCTTTTTTCCTTCAGGGTACCTATTGAGTTAGGCTTGGGAACATAAGAGTTCAAGGCTCTGATTACCCTCAATCTTCCCATCAAATAAGGGATCTTCCAAGGTGACTTTATTATCCTCGGCCATTTCAATATCTGGTGTTTCCATCACATTATGGGTAATATCAACTGTTTGGAGTTCTACATTTTCCCCTCATTAGTAGCCTTGGTTTGGCCAGAACTAGCCCACTGCTTTTAGCCTTAGGGTAGTCTTCTCTAAGAGGCCTATTTCTTTTCCGCAAAAATCATGAATTCGGTGAGGTCTATTTCTCACAATTGACAACTTCGTTTTCAAGCTAGACAGATTCTTATGTTAGGAATCTCAATCTCTAGATTCAACGAAATTAAGACTAGCATTAAGGTGGGGGAGAGTCACTCTCGACTCCTCAATTTGCATGACATTCCCAATAGGCTACTATTGGGAATGTCATGCAAATTGGTGCAGCCTACTGATCAGGGGAATGCAACTGCATCTTCGAGAAATATATGTTATTCTTCAAAATATTCATGAATTACGAAAGCAGTGGGCTTTTTCACTTCAATTTAATTTGAAAAGTAATAAAGGATCTGTGTTTTAATGTTTAACATGTCCTAATTATGACTCATTATTTTTTTTGCGATGCACTGTGATTGCATATGAGGTCGGGAAACTGCTCGTAGCTGTGTTCCTGTGACGGTGCTCTGATCAATGTATACCTGACCATGACGATGGTGTTGTGGCTGATCCTTGTATACCTGACCATTGGTGATGCTGTTATAGGTTACTCAATTTTATATGTTCACTTTGATTCTGTTTTTAAAATCTTGTGGTGCAGTCTTACGAGGCAAAGGTTTCTTGAGGGTGGGTTACTGTGCTGTTGGGATGTGTAGCTCTTGCACTGTGTGAGATGACTGTAACTCTTAGATGTATTTTTGCATTTCTGTTGCATTTATTGCTGGACAACATTGCTGAGCATATTGTGGCAAGACTAGGAGTTCTAGAAAGATTATTTATATGAAAAAACATTTTTTATTGTTTTGGTTTATTACGCAACTCTACTATATCTTGTTTTTATTTTTGCGTGGACGATGCATACTTCTAGTGTTGTGAGGCTCTTTCATAAACATTTGAGCCCTTCCTAATGGGAAAAGAGTACTTGTGCACAAAAAAGTAGAAGTTTAGATCAGGTCTCTCTATCTTTTAAATTATTCTAGCAGGTTGTTGATAATACAATTTATGTTGTTGATGCTAAGAAACCCTAACCTTATCTTGGTTCTAGAAATACTTTGATTTACAATGAGAAAAATGTGATATTTGACAGTTATCATATGCTATCATCTGGTCGTAATTTGCATCCTTTCTCAGATATTATTTTATTTCTTAAACCAATCGTCTAACAGCATATTTTAATTTAGTGGAGTCAAAACATATTTATTGATGAAATGTACAGGAAATTAAGTCTATATTTAAGTTTGTGAGTATTTTCAGGTATCTTGTTGGAGGTTAATTATTTGGCGTTGGAATTGATTAGAATTTGGAGTGCGCAGTTTGGAGGATTATAACTGCATTTTTTAATTTATTGAACAAAGCTAAATGATTACAATGAAAGAGTAACAATTCTAAAATAGGATTGCACTGAGATAAAGAAAAATAAAACTATAACCTAGAAATCACATAAACAAGTCTTACAACTCGTACATAACAGCTTGAGAGATTGGATCTACAACTTGGATTCATTGGAGTGAGAAGAAAATAGTTGGAAAACAAAAAACAGCTTGAGAGATTGGCTCTACAACTTGGGTTCATTGGAGCGAGAAGAAAATAGTTGGAAAACCATTTTTTTGTGGATGCACATTTATGCCTTCAATTAATGTAAAGTCTAAAAACAGTAGCTTACACTTTAATCTACCAAGTTGATTGTGTTTGGTTGGATGTCCCGTGCACATGGACGATGACTTAAGCATATGCACAATGTAAATGGGCATTTCGTGGTTTATTGGGGTACTGAATGGTCTCTCTTGATGTCTTGGGCTCCACCGACTCGTATGCATATGTAATGGACACCCTTGAATGCCCCAAAAAACTAAACCCACTGCTGAAAGGAATTATGTCAAACAGTTTGCATTCAACTTCTTATTTCTCCATTTAATGTTTTAAACCCCTTATAACACTGGAAATCAAACATTTATTTGTTTGTTGTGTTTTGTGCATGGAATAGGAATCATACAACATAAACAAGAAATAAACTACAATAATATGCAAAGTGGACAATGAACTGCTGTCGATAAAATGTTATTTTCAGAATTAATAAAACCAAATACATGGCAGATTTATCAACTCACTAATTACTCCAGCATTAATGAAATAATACTCCAGCCCATGCTTTCGAATTTGCTGCTACAGTGACGTGAATAGTACCACGTGAATAGTGCCGTGTGAATAGTGTCGCGTGAATAGTGCCGTATGAATAGTGCCACGTGAATAGTGCCGCATGAACAGTGCCGCTACAGTACTTTGTCCTTCAATCATTCCACTACCTTCATAAAATCATTCCCTCAAAGCGGCATAAGCATTGGACAAGTAGTGAAGAAGATATGAGTAAAATACCAAATCTGCCTGTAGCTGGAAATGCAACTAAACTGCCTGATAATGAAACTGATAACAATGGATTCCAAAGGCCAAACCCCAAGGGAATGACGTCTAGAATGTCACAAGAGAGGATAAACGTCCTCAAATGCCAAGAACGGATCTGCAACTCACACACCAATTTCTTCTCCTATTCAACCCCCCTAATGAAGCCACAAACGCTTCTTTTTATTCTATTTCCAAGGGTCGGTTCAACTCTCATGGGCAATGTGGGATAAAAGATGAGCAATATAAAACATATATTAAAATATCCCCTTATGTCTCCCTTGGGTACACATCCCCATAAAATAAATATTAAAGTAACACTTTAATACTTTACAATTAAATTAAATGTTACTTTAATAAAACTTCAGGCATTAAAAGTATTAGCAATCGGACTTCGAATAATGCAAGTGATAGCTCGTCGGAAAGCTCTCACCGAAGAGTATCAAATCCAATCACCAAAACTGGCCTCCACTGTGTCTTGTTGACTTACTAAAAATAGTAAGTATGCCTGAAACTGAGTAAATCAACTTCATTTTGGCCCAAACTGGAAATGACTAGGCCAAAACACTCTAGGATCCCCTTAAACCCTTCGTTAGCCCTCGGGACCATGTAGAACAAGGCTAATGCACACACGCTTGGTCAACTGCTAAAGTGGGGACATTACAGTCCACCCCCCTTGAAATTGCTTGTCCTCAAGCAATCTCAGTCCAGCCTGCTGAATAACCTGCTCACTCTCCCATGTAGAATCCTCCTCCGGCAGGTCTCTCCATCTGACCAAATACTCTTTCACTACCCTGTTTCTAAGCTTCCTCTCTCTGGTGTCCAAAATAGCCTCGGGTACTAACACAAGCTTCCCCTCCTCATCCAAAGGGGGTAAATCTGCAGAAGGCACTACACTCTGACCAATGGCTTTCTTAAGCCTAGACACGTGAAACACATTGTGCACCCGACTGCCCTCTGGAAGCTCAAGCTCATAGGCCACTTCGCCCACTTTGCGTATTACCCTGTAGGGACCATAAAATCTAAGTTTCAACTTTTCAGCTCCGCTCTTCTTGAGCGATGACTGTCTATATGGTTGTAGCCTCAAGTAAACCATATCCCCTACCTCAAAACTGCGCTCTATTCGGTGCTGATCAGCGTACAATTTCTGTTGATTCTGGGCCTGTTGTATATTCTCCTTGAGCACTTTCAGGATGTCCTGACTATCCTGCAATAAGTTTTTGGCTTTGGGCACTCTGCTGTCCCCCAAAACTAAATCCATGAAGCTAGGTGCTTCATAACCATAGAGTGCCATGAAAGGAGTCATCCTGATGGACATATGATAAGTGGTGTTATAACAATACTCTCCCATATGCAACCATCTGATCCAAGCCTTTTGTTGTGCAGTTACATAGTTCCTCAAATATCCCTCCACCCATTTATTCACAATCTCTGTTTGCCCATCTGTCTGTGGATGATAAATAGTGCTAGGTGTAAGATCTGTACCACACATCCTAAACAACTCTTGCCAAAAAACACTCATAAACTTACTATCCCGGTCACTAACAATGAATCTGGGCAGCCCCATGTAACCTGAATATCTCTCTAAAGAAAAGATCTGCCACCTGTGCTGCTGTGTAAGTGGACGGAATAGCAAAGAAGTGAGCGAACTTCGTCAAGCGGTCCACCACCACGTAGATGCAATCCCTTCCTTGCACTCGTGGTAAACTAGTGATGAAGTCCATCGAAATACTTTCCCATTTCCTATCAGGAATGGGCAAGGGCTGTAATAACCCTGCAGGAAATGTGTGCTCTCCCTTATTCTGTTGACAAACTGCACACTCCCTGACATACCTCTAAACATCATCCTTGAGCCCTCTCCATGAGAATCGCTCTCGGATCTGCCTGTAGGTCTTGAAGACCCCTGGATGCCCAGCTGTGGGTGCATCATGAAATGCCTTCAGTATCGCCTCTCTCAAGTGTGACGACGGAATCAAATAAACCCTGTTCTGAACTCTGATCAATCCATCTATCACCTCATAGCGATCATCCTGTATGGTTCCTGAAATCAATCCAGAAGCCCAAGCATCTCCGACATACTCTGCTATAATCCGATCTCTCCAATCTCCTGAAATCTCTGCCAGAGGACATAAGTGAGGTCTCCGAGATAAGGCATCAGCCACCACGTTTTTCTTACCTTTGACAAACTCTATGTCAAAGTCATAAGCCTGCAATTTAGTAACCCATTTCTGTTGCCGGTCGTTAAGATCACGTTGGCTTATGAAGTATTTAATACTGTTGTGATCAGTCTTGATCACAAAACGCCCACCTACCAAATATGATCGGAATTTGGCCAATGCATGCATTATGGCCAACATCTCTCGGTCATAGATAGAATAACTCTTCTCAACTCCCCGAAGCTTCCTACTCTCGAATGCAATGGGATGCTTCTCCTGCATCAATACTGCTCCAATCCCATCACCCGATGCATCACAATGAAGCTCAAAAGGCTTCGTGAAATCCGATAGAGCTAGAACTGGACATGAAGACATTACCTGCTTGAAATGCTCAAAACACCTCTGTGCTGCCCCTGTCCACGCGAAGGCCCCTTTCCTGGTAAGATCTGTCAAGGGTGCAACAGTCTGTGAGAATCCCTTAACAAACCTCCTATAAAAACCACATAAACCAAAGAACCCCTTAAGCTGTGTAAGGTTTGTGGGAGTAGGCCAATCTAGAATAGCCCTAATCTTTTCGGGATCAACCCGAACACCATCTGCACTAATGATATGCCCAAGGTAAAGGAGCTCGGTCATGCCAAACTCGCATTTAGATTCCTTGGCATACAATGACTCTCTCTCCAGAATAGATAACACCTCCTCCAAATGATGTAAGTGCTCCTCCCAGGTCTTACTGAAGACCAAGATGTCATCAAAGAAGATCAAGACAAACCTCCTCAACTGCTTCCTGAATACCTGGTTCATACAACTCTGAAATGTAGCGGGTGCGTTGGTTAGTCCAAATGGCATCACCATAAACTCAAAGTGGCCAAAGTGACATCGGAAGACTGTTTTCTCAATGTCCTCTGCTCTCATCCTGATTTGATGGTATCCGGACCGCAAATCAATTTTGGTGAAGAAGCATGCCCCATGCAACTCATCAATTAGCTCATCAATCCGAGGAATGGGATACCTGTTTTTAATTGTTTTCTTATTCAGTGCTCTGTAATCGATGCACATGTGCATCGTCCCATCCTTCTTCTTTACCAAAACTACTGCTGAAGCAAAGGGGCTCTTACTAGGCCTGATATGCCCCATCTCCAACAAATCCTTAATCGCCTTCTCTATCTCATCCTTGTGTTTCTTAGGATGACGATATGGAGTAATCATAACTGGTTTGGCTCCCTCCTCGAGCTCGATAACATGCTCTATCCCTCTGTCAGGAAGAACCCCATGAGGAATATCGCCAAATACTTTAGCGTGTCTATCAAGTATCTTCTGGATATCTGGTGGATGACTCTTTTCCTATGGCTCTGGTGAAGCTGGCATAATGTAGCACTCTGTCGCCCACTCTATGTCATCATGACGAAAAAGTCTCTGCATTCTCCTCAAGGACACTAGTCTGCAACCTCCATCCGAAAGTCCTCTAAGTACCATAGTTCTGCCCTCATGCTGGAATCTCATCTCCAATTTCGCTAGGTTGAGTGTGAACTCAACTAGCGAAGCCATCCATGTCATGCCGAGGATGACATCATAATCTCCCATGTCCACAACATAGAACTCATCCTCCAACTCATAGCCATCTCCAAACCTAATGTGAAGATTAGATATCTTCCGAGTGCATAATAATTTGTCACCGTTCGCCACCATGACTCTAAACCCATCATGCTCCTCGGTCTGTAACCCTCTCCTAGCTACCAACTGTGCATCTATGAAGTTATGTGTAGCCCCAGTGTCAATGAGAGATATCACTTTCTGCCCCTGGATAGTACCCCTGACCTTAAATGTGATTGCCCTTTGGGCCCCTGTCAAGCGTGCCAACGATCTATCATCCTTAGGAATGCTGCTCTCTTCTATAGTGTTACCTTCATCTGAATCGGAGTGCTGATCCTCCCCCTCTGACTCTGACTCTTCTGCTGAAAAATACTCCATTTGATTTGCCTTAGCCTTGAGAGGGCATTTATGAGATAAGTCCCAAGGCTCTCTACAGTGGAAGCACAGCTTCTTCCTTCGAAGTTCATTCATGGTTTCATTGTCTAGTCTTTTTGATCCTTCTTTGGGTTTGTTATACTCTTTCTGAAATGGTTTTTTGTCTTTGTCCTTGCGGTAGGAAGAATCTGTTGAATGGTATTTTCCTTTGTATACCGAAGGGGCTAAATCTCGTGCCTTTTTAGTTGCTTCAACTAAGGTGAGTGGATCATGTCCCTTCACCCAACCTCGTAATGGATCAGCAAGCCCATCACAAAATAACACCACCAATCTCCTAGGAGAGATATCAGTAACAAGTACAGACAAGCGCTGAAACTCGGCGATGTAAGCATCTACAGAACCTGACTGTTTTAACTGTGCTAGCTCCTTGAAATGTAACTCGGGATCCCTAGTGTCAAATCTCTCAATCAATCTGTCGGTGAATTCCTCATAGGATGTAATCTGATTATGCCCCAGAGTCACCATGCCATGATGCCACCATTCATGTGCAATGCCATCCAAGTGCATAGCCGCATACTTGATAGCCTCCTCCTCAGGCATAGGATTTAGCTGCAAGTATGTATCTACCTTCTGCACCCAAGCTTGTGCAGTCATCTTCCCTGAAGCATCATAATAAGGTAAAGAAAGTTTTCCAACTTTCTTTCTCAGCTCAAAGTTTTGATTCCTCCCTCCTGCTCTAGGCATGTGTCTCATCCTCAAGTCCATATAATCTCTGAGGGAAATATCCGCCTGAAACTCCGGTCCACTAGCCTCCCAGTCCCTCCTGAATTGATCCTGTAACTCGGTAATCTGCGGTTCGTTTATTGGTTGAACCGAATCTCTGGGTGGGAAGGTGGGTAGAAGAGGTCTCGAGCTCGTTGTCCGAGCTGGGCATGCAACGTGTCTAAAGTTATCAGCCTCATTCCCATTGTTGCCGTGTCCATTATTACCATTTATGTTATTCTCAGGACCATTGTTGTTACCTTGGCCTCCATTATTATCATTGCCCCCATTGTTATTGTTTCTGTTGTTGGCATCACCTGGATTAATATTGACACCCATTTGTCTAGCCATGAGCTGCAACATCATGTCCATTCGCCTATTCTGCTCCTGCTGCATACGCTGCCCCTGCTCTAATGTATCCAGTAACTGTTTGAACATTACATCCCCCTGATCTGGACCAGTGTTCCTGCCTCCGCCTAATCCTGTATTCATGTCATCTCGGTCACCCATATTGCTGTCTTGATCAAAGAATATCTCCTCTGTGTCTGTATGACTGGATTCTATTTCCACCTGCACGGATGAACTAGACTGTTCGCTCTGCAAGTCTAAAATCCTGTTTTGTCTTGCTCTAGTATTGCGAAAATTATAAGGCCCCTGTCGCATGCTCAAACATAAATGCTTAGCCTGTTTTTTTATTTTTTTTAAATTTTGATTTTAGTGTTTTGACATTTCGTCAAACACTTTTCCCTCTATCCGACTGTTCCAAATTCCCTATAAGACCTCCACAGGATGGCAGGACTTATAGCTCTAATACCACTGTAATGGACACCCCTGAATGCCCCAAAAAACTAAACCCACTGCTGAAAGGAATTATGTCAAACAGTTTGCATTCAACTTCTTATTTCTCCATTTAATGTTTTAAACCCCTTATAACACTGGAAATCAAACATTTATTTGTTTGTTGTGTTTTGTGCATGGAATAGGAATCATACAACATAAACAAGAAATAAACTACAATAATATGCAAAGTGGACAATGAACTGCTGCCGATAAAATGTTATTTTCAGAATTAATAAAACCAAATACATGGCAGATTTATCAACTCACTAATTACTCCAGCATTAATGAAATGATACTCCAGCCCATGCTTTCGAATTTGCTGCTACAGTGACGTGAATAGTACCACGTGAATAGTGTCACGTGAATAGTGCCGTATGAATAATACCACGTGAATAGTGCCGCATGAACAATGCCGCTACAGTACTTTGTCCTTCAATCATTCCACTACCTTCATAAAATCATTCTCTCAAAGCGGCATAAGCATTGGACAAGTAGTGAAGAAGATATGAGTAAAATACCAAATCTGCCTGTAGCTGGAAATGCAACTAAACTGCCTGATAATGAAACTGATAACAATGGATTCCAAAGGCCAAACCCCAAGGGAATGACGTCTAGAATGTCACAAGAGAGGATAAACGTCCTCAAATGCCAAGAACGAATCTGCAACTCACACACTAATTTCTTCTCCTATTCAACCCCCCTAATGAAGCCACAAACGCTTCCTTTTATTCTATTTCCAAGGGTCGGTTCAACTCTCATGGGCAATGTGGGATAAAAGATGAGCAATATAAAACATATATTAAAATATCCCCTTATGTCTCCCTTGGGTACACATCCCCATAAAATAAATATTAAAGTAACACTTTAATACTTTACAATTAAATTAAATGTTACTTTAATAAAACTTCAGGCATTAAAAGTATTAGCAATCGGACTCCGAATAATGCAAGTGATAGCTTGTCGGAAAGCTCTCACCGAAGAGTATCAAATCCAATCACCAAAACTGGCCTCCACTGTGTCCTGTTGACTTACTAAAAATAGTAAGTATGCCTGAAACTGAGTAAATCAACTTCATTTTGACCCAAACTGGAAATGACTAGGCCAAAACACTCCAGGATCCCCTTAAACCCTTCGTTAGCCCTCGGGACCATGTAGAACAAGGCTAATGCACACACGCTTGGTCAACTGCTAAAGTGGGGACATTACAGCATAAATGGTTGTGAAGTCTTCAAGTATATTAATGAACCTTTGTAAGACCCCAAGGTTATTGTTTTTATTTTGATGCATGTATTGATCAGAGTTAACTGTGTATTGGTGAATAGTTTAATTTTGAGGTTGATAATGTTTTGAATAAGCATAGATTTAACAGATCTGAACAGTTCTTTTGTTAAAATCATAAGAGTAACTACATGTGAGAAAACTTACTAGGTGAATTCAATGAGCAGAGTATTTGCAAAAGCAACTAAGGGAGATTTTAAATATATTATTTACAACATGTAGAGATATTAATACAACATATTAATTATGCAATTTTTTTTATGTTAGGCAGTGTATTGAAACATACTACATTATCAGGAACTGCCGCTCCAAATTGTTAAGTCAAGATCACCTAACGCAAAAGCAGCAGCAGTTTTGTTTCCACAATTAATAACATATTATAACAAAATATTATATCGGTCAACTAGTCCCAAGCACCTATGACGTTACTATTGCATTCAGCTTTACCGCACTCATGTGCCACGAGGGATGGCAAAATCAGATTTGGATCTATCTCAGCAGGGATAGCTCAATCAGATTTGGATCTATCTTAGTAGGTTCAATGGAACAATGATAAGAAATGGATGAAACGTGTAATCTCAAGCTGGTATCAATAGTTGTTGTGTTTTGGCCGACTCATGGAAGCAAAACGTATGGTAGACTGTGGATCTAACGTGTGATGAATTACATCAGCTGATTACTAGATGAAGTGTGTAAATGGCCTACATGGAATATGGTTGAGCCCCATATATATGTGTGCTCTATGAACAAATTTTGTGTGTGCAAATGAAAAAGAAGACTTGAGAAGGAATATATAGTGATATGTAGCAAAATTAGTTGCAAGTTGTTGATAAGTTGTTGATGAATAGATGAAGTGTGTAGAGTTTGTATTCTAAGCTTCAAAGAAACTGAGTTGTGCACATGTTAGATGCAATTGTAACAATTCTTTTTGTTTACCTATTCTAGTCTCGGTAGTGAGCCTCTACATTTCTGGCAGTGAGCCCTTCGGTAGTGAGTCGTATAGTGAGCACTTGTAATATAATATAACTAGTTATATTATATTTAGAGTTAACCCTCTCTGTGGTTTTCCCCATTTGAATTTTTGCGATAAAAATATGGTGTTATCTTGTGCATGTGATGTGTTTTCTCGGTTATTCATTTGATTACATTTAATTAACCCTTCCCCCTCCCAAAAAAATCTCAACATGGAAACCAAAAGTTCATTCTAACACCAAATATTTTAATAACATGTTAGAATCAATAAAATAGATGATAACCCAAAATCTCCAAGTGCGAGAAATATAAATGATTAAAATTACAAATTTATAAATGAATAAAGAATTAAAAAAAGAATTGTAAATTTAGTTCCTAATAGTATACTTACAAATGCTCTAGAAGAAAAATAAAATTAGGATAGCATTATAACAAAGCGGCCACACCTTACATCTCTTATTCCCCCAGAGGGCGACCTCGGTTCAACTTATCACCGCTTTCTTCTCTCCCTCGTCTCCTGCACGTGGGACAAAGCGGCCTTCCAGTGCCACCATCACCAGATCACTCTAGATCTGCGAGACCTCGTAGTGGTTATACTTGTCAGCGACACCCTCCCAACTTTTCTCGGCGGCGGTTTAGGGCACCTTCTCGCCCTACTCCGTACCCTTCGGTGCTTGGCTTCTTTTTACTAAGGAAGGACCCTTAGTCCTTGCCTCACTCTTGTGCTCCTTCCTTCTTCTTGTATCTCTTGTTTTCCCTGTTTGCTTTCTTTCCTTGGCACCATTTGGTGCTATTGTTGTTGGCGGTCTTTTATATTGTACACTCTTCAGTCCCATAGACCCTTGTGGTCTATTGTTGGACATTAATAAATTTATCTTATCTTAGCTTATCTTATCTTATAACATGAAGCTACAAGGTGCCATTACAAGCTAATAGAGTGAGTATTTATAGATTAAGTGAGAGTAGGGAGGTGCCAAATACAACCAATCAAGATAGTACAATAAAAGTATACCAAAGAATTACAAATTGTACCTCTCATGCAAGATGCTAACACCCAACACTTACACAAGTACTCCCTTTATTAACTTAATTAAAATGTATAGTAAAAAAATATGCACTAGGAAAATAAAAATCTACACTAATAAAAATGAGGAATAGGTTGGGATCTTTACAACCAAAGAGGAATGAAAGTAAAAGGTAGTGCAAACTAGGATAAAATTCAAATATGGTGAAAATTGAAGAAAACTCAAAAAATAAAATTGTAAGGCCAAACCTTAGAATGTGTAGGTAATTTTGGATTTACAATTTATGTAGAGGAATTTTATATCTAAGTCAATAAATTTGATAAAATCAATTAGTTGATTTGATTAACCTATAAAAGAGTTGAATTTAGATAGAGTGAATCTTGTTAAAAATTGATAGATGCAAAGAGGTCCTTAACTTTTTGTGTGATAGAGTGTCTTGTTGAAACATGTGCTTTATGATACAACGTTAAATTATGTTATCAAATCTTCAACAATGGAGCTCTAATAAACTAGAAATTGATGTGCATTTTTTTCACAAGTTTGATGAACACAATTGGGCTTGAATTTTTGTGTTATCCCAATTTCACAATGACAACTTAAATAATGTTTTTCGACTATTTAAAAGTGCCTATTTTCCTACGAGTATCTAGAGTAGGTGGTGCTTAGAAGCACAAGTAGGACCAGTTGTCAAGTGGAGGAATTTGTGACTTTGTTGATTATATTTGGACCTTAAGTACTAATCTAATAGTGTCAAAACAATGTCGAAGCATGCCAAATAGAATGCAAATGCATGTGCACATGTCCTTATGTATAAAGATGTTGCATAGTGTTGTAGATGTGCATGCTCCTTATGTTGCAATGATTAGGTGTGAACTATTGATCTAAATGGTATTTGTTCTTTTATACATCACCCTAGTATTATAATTTTATATTTCACATGTGAGTTGGTGAGTAATGAGCGGTTGGAATCAAATTGGTTGGTGCTTATGATAAAAAACTAAAATTTGAAAATAGATATCAATTACATCTTGCTAGTTTTAGTCTAGGATTAAGGTTTTCTCTAGTTAGTTTTAACTACCTAGATTAAAAAAAGAAACTTAAAGTAGGATTCAAACTCCTAAAGAGTAAGGATTCAGTTCAATCAAATATAAGGTAAATATCAACTTGAACATAAAAATACATAAATTAAAACATTACTATTACATGTAGAAAAATATTCAAATCTAAACCAATCCAAGATACATTTTTTTAACTAAAAAGATTGCTTAAATATTCTTGAATGAGGTAAGTACAATGTAAGAGACAACATAGATAATAACATAAAATAAAACTAGGCATTCAAGATGTTGAGAGATGGAGACAGATCCATCCACAATTGGACCGATTAGAATCAAATTGGCTTATGCTTATGATAAAAAATGAATTAAGAAAATAGACATCAACTGCATTCTAGTAGTCTTAACCAAAATTAAGGTTGTTTGGTTAGTTTTAATCCTTTAGATTAAAAACAAAAAGTAGGATTCAAACTACTAAAGAGCAAGGACTCAAATACAAACAAATATAAGATAAATACCAACCCTACATTAAAAAAATTAAAAACAATCTAAGATACAATTCTCAACTAGAAAGTTGTTCAAATATTCTTTAACAACTAGGTACAATGTAAGAAACAACATAGATGATAACATAGAACACAACTAGACATTCAAGATGGTGAGAGCCATAGATGATAACATAGAATACAACTAGATATTAGACATTCAAGATGGTGAGAGCCATCGATGATAACATAGAATACAACTAGATATTCAAGATGGTGAGAGCCAAAAATAGATCCTCCCACAAATAGACTCCCATAATACTATATAATTTGAGCAAAGATGAAGTTGGTCTTTAACCATACATGAATTAATAAAGCTTTTATTAAAAAATAAAAAAATGGTAATTACAGAGGAGAAAAGAAATGTGTAAAAGCAGTTAAAATGCCAATAAATAATAGATGATGTAAGAGTCATTTTCATGGTAACATCAAGTGGCATTTTAGAATTTAGGCCTCACACGACTTTATCATTGGATTAGACAGATAATTTCCCTGACCTAATATTACACATCACATTCCACGTCACGTGCCGTAATCAACTCCGCAATTATAATTCACGTTTTGTTTTAATTACTCACGGGAAAGCTGGCGGCCAATTTAATTACTCTACACGGGTATGAATTGGCTATTTATTCGACCGCAAAAGTGTCCAAATACTATGACTATATTTTTTTATTTAAAGTAAACGAGGAAGTAGGTGGCAAAGTGAAAGAGGCATGGGCTATCTACCATTTTGATTTTTTAAGTGCATATTTTTGTATTTTTATTCTTCATTTAAATATTATTGTTAATTTGACTGATTTGACATGGATATTGATTTTAGGTTTATTTTGATTATTAGAAATAGAAGTGATTTCTCATTGAGACAATCATTCACATCAAACTCTACCATCTCACTTTATTGAGATTTGTAATTCAAGTTTAACTCATTTGTTCAAAATTCAAATTTTATAAATTTTATACAGGGTCCAAGACAACCCCTTCTTACTTGTCCTTATTCATTGTTTCTTACATTAAAGTTTCTAAATTCAAGTCTAAAATGACATCACCCTTCGATCATTTGAATCCTCAATTTAGATCAGTTGTACCTCCTCATTTAGAATCTCTTACTATTGGTATTGAGCCACTTGTAATTATTCTTGCCTTTTTCATAGTACCACCCTACATCAACTAGTTTGATTTGCATTATCACTTTATTTACAAGTTTCAAAACCCCGGTTCTTGCACTTGGTCATTATATCACCACTTTCACACTTTGTTCTAGTTATTATCATCACCATCACAATATTTGTATTATTGCTTGTGTATGTCAAACTTTTATAATTAAAACCATTGAAACAATCAATGGGGTTTGTCTAAGGTGAAGATACTAGCATAACAAACCACTAGTTAGTGTTCATTGGCACCATATTTTTAGATGTAGACCTACAACTGCGTATTGTTGCGAGATATAGCCATTACGTGAAACTTGTTGGCATGTACATAAGGTTTGAATATATTAGGACTAAATTTGCACAAAATGGTCAAATATGTAGAGAGAGTCATTTCCAAACAAACAAGGTCATTTTGTAGTTTTGGACTTGACCTCTCAAAACAAATTGAGAATAACTTAGTTTGAGTTTTACACAACCAAGATTAAACAATTATAAGATATGGTTCAAAGATGATCAAAACAATGAACAACTTTTTATTGGCAATAAAAATTAATTTCCTCTTCACTTGCATTAATTTTTAGGTTTCCAAAATTGACAACAACTCTAAATTAACTATGTACCATATTTTTTACTATTTATATTAAACCTAATTTATTTTAAAGAATTCTTCTAGTTTTTTTTGAGGCTAAATTATTTATAAGCACTCCAAAAGACAAAAATATAAAGTCAAAATAGTGAAATTGTCATATCCATTTGAATTTCCATTTACTTTTGAGCCTATTTTAATGGAATGTCTTAATACGACTACATAGTGACATGCGACACACTCTTGTGTTAAGATTTGTTGTTTCCAAAGTTCTTGACACATTTTCGTTGATTCAACCCTATTTTTACCCTATTTGCATATGTTTCCACACATCAACCTTATCATCAACTTATGATTATATATACTTGATCCCTACCTAAAGGTTTTACATGCCCTATCCTAGGTCAATCTTATGGTGGGTAGGCTCAATATTTCTATTATAAACTAATCTTGAATTCAAAATGTTATATTGTTGACTCCCACCCTTTCTTACTAGTAGGTGGGATGTATGTTGGTATATGGTTGTGTCAATTGTTGTTATATGCCTTATTATTGAAACATATTTATTTGATCATTTGAAACATTAGTAAAAAAAGATCTTGTACACTACGAGGAGTATTCAATCATAGAATCATTTTAATTGGAGTACTAAAACGAACCGACATTTATATTAGAATCATCTAGGATATTACATGAGTTTGATATTTCTGATCATCCATTGAAGTCTATAAATCTAGTGAACTAAGGAGAACGTGAACCTCACAATCCAACAAGTTCCCTTGGGTCTCTTTATTAGGTTATTAATCAAATAAAATGTACTATAATAGTAAAAATCATTACATATACCCAATTGTACACTTGACCAAAATAACAACACTAGGTCAATATCAACCGATTGCTTTCAACCTTTATGTATCCCTTAAAATATTATCCTTATTATTGTGGGTGATTCCATAATAGTGGGTTATAATTTTTCCCATGAACCAAAAATGCACGGTCGTGGGATCCACATAGAAAGGGCCTTTGATCGAAGTACCCCCTTTGATCAAAGTGCTTTGACCCCTTTGATTGAAGCACCCTATTTCTCTTCGATTGAACATATAGGTCTTTTTATTCCCCTCTCTCTCTCAAACCCCCTTAAGATTACATCTTTGTAATTAGTCCCTTTGTCAGATTTACAATCTATGCATGTATATAATGTACTTGATCTATGTGTCCTTTACAATCTATGGACATGTGTTTGTTATTTAAATTACCTGATTTACAATCTACTTTAGGTGATGTACATGTTATTGGTTGTTATTTTATTATTAAAAGAATATTTAATTTTCATCATTTAAAATTATACATGTATGTGTTAGATTTTAATAGTATTTGTACTTAATGACACTTTTATTTGTCACATTTGTTTGCATATCACACATTACACTTATATAATTTGTAACAAAACATGTTACCCCTAGATGGTCAATCCCGCTCATGCTGGAGCACCTGATGTGGCTGATGTGCATGACATTCAATCAGTTTTTCATTACATTGATACATGGATTGATAAATTGAGATCCTCCATAGAGTCCTTTGACAACATATATAAGAAAAATTGTCATACTATTTTAACTAGTTTAGAGTGACTTAGGGATCGCTTAAGAGCACATTACTTCTATACCTCGCTGATAGTACATGAGATTTTCTAGAGGTTGAGGGTAGAGATATCGGGTGACGTGTCCTTTGACACGGTCTAGCTTTGTGTCATGAAGGATATCATAAAATGAGATGTGTTTCCATATTATGATGGGAAGGCAAAGGTGAAGGCCTACCAAGTGACGTAGTGCAAGGATCTAGAAATAAATGCTCTCATATACTCACATTTTCTTACAACACATAATTGTTATCCTAATACCGACTATATTCCACTATATTTTGTGCAACAATTGTATGTTGAGGTTCGTTTGGGCCTCAATGTCAACTACCTTGATCTCCTTCTTATGTTGGTTAGGGGCACGATAGAGTTGCAAATCACGATCAGTATGGTAGGGATGACTGACCTGTGCCAGTGCATAGACAGTTGGTTGGCCAGATGTTTGCCACCATAGCATCATCCATGGAACCCACAATAAATATAGTAGTCATTTCTTCCTAGAAGGAAGTAATTGACATGATTGGTGACATTGCATCAATAACTAGTACCATTACATTTGATACACTTGGCATATATTTTGAGTCAATCTTGATCAAGAGCATATTTGAGGGCATCATGCAACACAAGGATTGATCATCCTTATATAGATATTTTGGCCTCTCGACTCCATAGGAGTTATGAGCTATCTCGGGAACTGGGTGCCAAGTTGATATGCATTGTTATTTTCTTGAGAACCTTTTACATGCATATTATTTTATTGTATCCAATAATCACATAACACTACAGGGGGTTAGGAATTTGCCTAGAATTGGTAGGCTATAGTGTCACCGAGCCAGTTCATGCCAGGTCATACACAACACTCACACCACTTCATACAACATGAACCACCTATAGATCACTCCACAATTGCAGAGGAGGAGATATGGGTTGACCGGGTCCATATCATAGTAGAGGGCCTAGAATCATTTGAGGAGCATATGTAGGGATTAAG
>BSBK01005159.1:367500-820000 GCA_027943335.1 Chamaecyparis obtusa | reverse complement strand
GAAGCACATATTTATTAAGGATATATATATGAATGTAAACACAATGATCTATGTATACATTCATATATAGTGGCAACTGTATTAGTCATGCATTCAAATGTTTAGAATTTTCAGGTTTTATATATATCTCTATATATATTGCACATCAATATATACTGATATACATAAAGCCTTTAACAGAAGTTTGTTTGCAAAATAGATATGTGTTTCTATCAGCATACAAATTAGCTTAATGATATCATTTTTGGCCAAGATATAGACTGATTGGTAATTATGTACCCTTTAAAATAAGATGAGTATCAATTTTAGGGTTGAGAAAAGGATCAAGGGAATGTTACTACTTAAAAAGAAGATTATACTAACATTGACAGATAATGGTATTATATAGAAATGGTAACTCAACTCACAACTTGTAGTATATAACTGGAAAGAGGTATATTTTTACCATACTTATTAATTCTTTTTCTTAATTAATAGCTTTTAAATTATGATGTAAATGTCTACTAACCTTTGGTAGCAAAGAATTGGTGTATGATATATAGGAAAGATCAAACTTTCGAAGGTACAAGTATTACACTCGACAAAGCAAAGTGGTGGATGTGTTCATATATCTATTCATCCTAATGTATAATTATTAGATCTTGTTTTTTAAAATAAGCAAATAAGAAGAGCACTCGGGACATGGGTATGCCCATGAAGCATTGTATTTTTCTTGATTAATATCGAGCCGTGGGTATGCCTACGGTAGTAATGTATATTAAAAAATCTTGTCATTTGATGAGTCATGGGTTTTCCCACGTAGTTTGTATAAGGAGAGGACCTTTGGTCCCAGGCTAGGCTGGAGGTTTTCTCTACCTTGCTCTTTCCTACCAGCGCCCGCAGTGAGCGAGGTCACATTGTAAAAACTATAATTTATATTAATAGAAATTTTTTCAGGGCCCCGGCCTTTTATTGATCACACACACACACACACACACACACACACACACACACACACACACACACACACACACACACACACACACACACACACACACACACACACATATATCGGTATTTAACAAAGTGTTGTACTACATTTGTAGGGATCAGATGTAGGAGATCCATTAGAGCAGGACACTTAGTCAGAGGGTCATTTCATTCATACATGTTATGATGACCTAGCTTAGGATTGTTAAATTATATCCATTTGGACATGTGTTTACTTTTATATCTAGAATTTCATAAGTCCATGTTTACATACATGTCCATCTTTGATGGTACTAGACCCATAAATTTCATATATTTATATTTGACATGTGTTTATGATTTGACATATTTGACATGTGCTTATACTAGATCTAAACATATATGATTTGACATGTGTTTATACTAGACATAGACATAAATTTTTTTGGCATGTGTTTATGCTTGACATCAAGATACATGTTTATCTATGTGTTGTTTATATTTGATATGACATGCTAATATATTTTTAGATCTATATTCTTACACATGTTTATGTTTGACATCAAGATACATACATTGATTTATGTGTTGTTTATGTGACATGTTTATTTGATAGTGTTTGTATCTACATTAGATTTTCATATACATGTGATGTTTATTTGATCAATGTTTATATAGATTAGATCTATTCATATGTTTGAATATCTAGATTAGAATCAATACATCAATTTCACATATATCAAATAATCATTTTAATGTACAATGTAAGGTCAATTAATACACCTCTTCATCATTATAACCTATATAAGGTTGTTTATTCAATTTAACCCATTTAATACAACAATTGATATTCAAATTTGCCAGTTCAATACATCCCCTTAAGATAATTTAATATTCAATGTCAATTTTATACACAACCTTAAGATATGTAGACATAAATAATCTATTATCTACTATTTAAGGTCATTTAATCAATTTAATCTTGAACTAAGTGATTTAACCTATTTAATACATAAATTAATATTCAAATTTGTCAATTGAATACATACCCTTAAGACATGCAAACATAAATAATGTATTTATCTACTATGTAAGGTCATTTAATCGATTTAATCATGAATTAATTGATTTAACCTATTTAATACATCAATTAATATTTAAATTTGTCAATTGAATACATCCCTTTAAGACATGCAAACATAATAATCTATTTGTCTACTAATTAAGGTTATTTAATCAATTTAATATTGATATAATCCAAACAATTTTTTTGAAATAGTTCCAATAAGAAATTACAATGAATTATTCATAAAACTAATTACTTCATCCCATTAAGCCATTTCAGGTACATACCATTAAGCCAAATCTTGCAAACATAATTATTATCTAGTTTGGGAAATATAAACACATGTTTGTAAACACTATTCAGACCATGTCAAGTGGTTTAGCCCACTCTTGGAGAACATGTAATATTCTCTCATGATCCCCACTGTCTACTCTCCACTTACGATGTCCACGTTGAAATTTAATTGGATGGAGATAAAGGTAGTTTGCAATTACTAGGTGACTATATTGATGTATCTTATTATCACGTTGATAATCAACCAAGTGAATATAAAGAAACCTAAAAAGACTAAAAAGAGACTAAAGAGACCTAAAAAGACTAAAAAGAGACTAGAGAGACCTAAATAGACTAGAAAAACCCAAAAAGACTAAAATGATACCTAATCTAAGTCTAATAAAGAGGCTAAAAATAGAATAACAAAACCTAAATAGACTAAAAATAGAGTAAACATACCTAAATAGACTAAAAAGACATATAAAGTGACTAAAAATAGAATAAAAAGACCTAAAAAGGGGTGGGGGGGGTGGGGGAGATAGAGAGAGCCTAAAAAGTCTAAAAAGAGAGTAAAGAGACTTAAAAAGACCAAAAACAGACTAGAGAGACCGAAATAGAGTAAAAAGATCCAAAAAGACTAAAAAGTGAGTAAAGAGACCTAAATAGAGTAAAAAGACTAAAACGATACTAAATCTAAGACTAAAAAGACACATAAAGAGACTAAAATAGAATAAAAAGACTTAAATAGAGTAAAAATACCTAAATAGACTATAAAGACATACAAAGAGAATGAAAATAGAATTTAAAAAGACCTAAAAGGAATTAAAGAAGACTAGAGAGAGAGAGAGAGAGAGAGAGAGAGAGAGAGAGAGAGAGAGAGAGAGAGAGTATAAATGCATACCTGCTCTAGTTCTACGATAGTGTGCCAATACATTATTATGATTTCTTTGTTCCCTATCAGGTGACCACTTTTGTGTAGACTTCTTTGCCCTTGTCCTTTTATTTACCATCTCCTTTTGCAAAAAATACCCTTAAAACTTCACACGGATTAAAAATGTTCTCTTTATAAAAAATGTGAATTATCTCTTATTTTATTTTTGAAAAAATGATATTTTAAATTTTTTTGTTATACCCAATTGCTCAATTAAAAAAAACATATTTAGTCAACCTAGTTCGAGCGAATTTAATACTCAATGTCAATTTAATACATTCCCTTAAGACATGTAAACATAATAATCTATTTATATACTATTTAAGGTTATTCAATCAATTTAATCTTGATATAATCCAAACATTAATTTTAAAATAGCTCCAATAAGAAATTACAATGAATTATTCATAAAACTAATTACATCATCCCATTAAGCCATTTCAGGTATATACCATTAAGCCAAATCTTGCAAACATAATTATTATCTAGTCTTGGAAACATAAACACATATTTGTAAACACTATTCAAACCATGTCAAGTGGTTTAGCCCACTCTTGGAGAACATGTAATATTCTCTCATGATCCTCACTATGTAGTTTCCACTTACGACGTCCACGTTGAAATTTAACTGGATGGAGATAAAGGGAGTTAGCAATTACTAGGTGGCTATATTGATGTATCTTATTGTCAGGTTGATAATCAACCAAGTGAATATAAAGAGACCTAATAAGACTAAAAAGAGACTAAAGAGACCTAAATAGACTAAAAAGACACTAAAGAGACCTAAATAGACTAGAAAAACCTAAAAAGACTAAAATGATACCTAATCTAAGTCTAAAAAGAGACTGAAAATAGAATAAAAAGACCTAAATAGACTAAAAATAGAGTAAACATAGCTAAATAGACTAAAAAGACATATAAAGTGACTAAAAATAGAATAAAAAGATGTAAGAGAGAGAGAGAGAGAGAGAGAGAGAGAGAGAGAGAGAGAGAGAGAGAGAGAGAGAGAGACCTAAACAAAGTAAAAAGACTAAAAAGTGAGTAAAGAGACCTAAAAAGACTAAAAAGAGACTAGAGAGACCTAAAAAGACTAAAACGATACTAAATCTAAGACTAAAAAGATACATAAAGAGACTAAAATAGAATAAAAAGACTTAAATAGAGTAAAAAGACCTAAATAGACTAAAAAGACATATAAAGATAATGAAAATAGAATAAAAAGACCTAAAAGGAATTAGAGAAGACTAGAGAGAGAGAGAGAGAGAGAGAGAGAGAGAGAGAGAGAGATAAATGCATACTTGCTCTAGTTCTATGATAGTGTGCCAATACATTATTGTGATTTATTTGTTCCATATCAGGTGACCACTTTTGTGTAGACTTCTTTGCCCTTGTCCTTTTATTTCCCATCTCCTTTTGCAAAAAATGCCCTTAAAAGTTCACACTGATTAAAAAATGTGAATTATCTCTTATTTTATTTTTGAAAAAATGATATTTAAATTTTTTTTATACCCAATTGCTCAATTAAAAAAAAACATATCTAGTCAACCTAATTCAAGCGAAAATGGGTGTTTGATATTACCCATGTTCACTCGAAGTAGGTTAGTACATTATTTTTTGTGCCCCACATGTTCGATTGAAGAGGTTTTCGATCAAATCCTATGGCATTTGATCGAACCCCCTTTGATTGAACATATGTTCGATCGAAGGGTCCTATTATGGGCTTCTCCCCTATAAGAAACTCATTTTTTGCAAATTTTTGGCATTTGAAGCTTTGGTTGAAGGCTCAAACAAAACAATCTTGACAAAGATGTAGGACTATGCTACTCAAAATGACCTTTTTAATGATTATGATTTTATTATATATTGATCTTATTATGATTTTATATTTATAGTTTTACTAAACATAGGTTTTTCACCTTATATCAACTTCTATGTTCAATGCTTATGGAAAAATAGTAAACTAAGTAAAAAAAATTAAAAAAATATCTAGGCACTAGGTATTCATGTCTTCTTTGCAACAAAAAAAAAGAATTTCAATACGTATTGAACAAGTTATGGATCTATAAGTGAACCCATGTCTAAATTATTGTTAACATCACTTTAAAACATAATAAAATATAAAATATTTAACATAATCAAATAAAACCAATTGCAATCACTAGATCTCATTGTTACAAATTTAAATTGAAAAGAATCACATTTTTATCCCTTTTAGAAAGAAAGTTATGCAGGTATAAGTGAATGCCGATATTTAAAAATGTTGTTTTCTATTAAAAACTAATTTTTGAAGGAGATGGAAAAATGTATACAAATCAATTCTAATTTTTTATAAAAAAATATACTTAGAATCTACACACAAAATACTAAAAATCACTAGTTTACATCATCTTCAAATTCTTAACAGTTTAGTGGCAATAGGTGTTCGAATGTGAATTTTTTTTTAAAATGTTCATTTTCAGTGTCAAAGTTGGCAAAAGAATGTAACCCACTATTATGAGATAAAATGTACATTCAAATTACTGTTAATCAAAGAATTCACAAAATTCAAAATTCACCTCATCATTTTCAGCTACAAACCATTGTCTCTAAACTACTACAATCCTTACTTTTTTGTCATCTTTACCATTTTTCGTTCTCCCTTTCCCCATTTTCCATCCCCTCCATATACTCTTCTTCATATTTTTCTCCCAAACTTTTCATTGTTTCATAGTCCTTTAATGATCCAAACTTTGGTGCTGGTGCAAATTTAATTTTACTAATATTGAATGTGCAACTTTAACTGATGTGCAACTTTAACTGATGTGCATATAAATGCATGATTATATTTAATTATAAATATCTTTAGCACCACTTAAGAAGCAATTTGATAATTAATACCAATTTATATTATTTGAATATTAAATTTAGATTTAGATTTAATATTTAATTAAACTTTTATTTTCATAATTAGACTTTTAATTAAGTCTTTTAAATCATCAATGATATTTAATTAATTTTCATTAATTAAATATCTATATATTTAATATTTTTATATTTATAAAATATAATTATTTTAATATCTTAATTAAATATTTAATGCATTAATAACACAAAATTCTTATCAAGACACCTAACAAAAAAACACGAAAGAAAAACTCACCAAACCCATAAAGTAATAATCAAACTCAAAGAAATGATTCACAAATGATGTGACCTTGATGAATTTGGAGGGTAGGAGATAAGATACTTATCAACTATTTGAGGACAATAAATGGTTTAGGTTGGGATTTAGACCTGGATGCCTTCTCTTATCATTGAGATAATGCAATAGGGCACGCTCATCCTCACAATTCAAAGAATTCGATATCCGGTAACTAAAATTTTGCATAAAAGACAAGTATGTACACACACACATAAAGAGAGATCGATCAATCGTGTGAATCTCGCAAACAAGTAATATACTGAAAGAGATATTGCAGATGTTCTACCAAGTTATATACTGCTCTTTGTATAGGCCTCACTATAGTAATTGTTATACATGCTTTTGTTTGAGGGTTGTTTTGTTTTGAAAATTGTTATGAGTATTGTTAATCCTTCATTTTTACAATTTTTTTAACTGCCGCCTTCTTACTCTGTTTCAATTAAAAGAATAAAAATGAAATTTTTTAAAAATGTAGGTGGGAACTTTACCACCTGGTCAAATAAAAAAGAAATAAAAAAATTGTTCTTTTAGACTTTGATGATATCTCAAAATATCAAATTCCCACACAAACATCCTCGGGACACTATCTAGATTGTACGTGCAGACCACTTTATAGAATTCCTTCAAATCAGGGCCGTATCTTTAAAGCTTCACATACTATAAAAGTCGGTACAGTAGAAGAGAAAAAAGAGTTAAAAGGGAATGGGGTCCCGCGCCAGTGAGTAATGTTCCAATTCATCTCACAAATGCTTGGATTCACACATTTCTCTTCCTTTCCACATGAGTGGAGGGACGCTGAGAATAACTGTTCACAGCCATGAGCATCCTTCATCTTATCTCCACCAGGCCCCGCTGGCGAACTGCTTTTGGCATTAGGTTCCTCTACAGGTAAGAGGAGCATAAATTTCTGTATTTAAGGTTTATGCTGTGTTGGATTCCGGGCATAGACGGAGGAGTATGAATTTCTTTGGAAAACTCTGTGTTTTTAGATAAAATTTACTAGAAAGGGGGTTTTGTTTGACCAGATCTGGTTTTGGCGAATGCTGCTGTTGCAGGTCGAATCGCGGGATGAGCTAAAGCATGTGATATTGCGGTCCACCCGGTGGAGACACTGGTTTTTCCTGAAATTGCTTTCAAATGAGGCCGATTACACTGGCTTTTCCTGAGACTGCTTTGAAAATGAGGCCGATTCAGGCTTTGCAGACCAGAAGCGTGCTCGAGAGCTTCAGGAATGAAAGTTCTGGTGGAAATGAGCTTCAGCCGGACACGAGGTCGAGTCACGGCGGGCCGGCTTATATGAGCGAGACGAATTTTGACACAAATATGGTCATTATTTTGGCGGCCCTGCTTTGCGCGCTCATTTGCGCGTTAGGGCTTAATTCGATCGTTCGGTGCGCGCTGCGGTGCAGCCGGCGGCTTGTGGTGGAATCGCAGGAGGAAGCGGCGTCGCGGCTCGCAAATACGGGGATTAAGCGCAAGGAGCTCAAATTGCTTCCTGTAACCGTCTATGGTGCCTCTCAGGGGGAAATTTACAGTGACTGCCCTATTTGCCTTGCGGAGTTCGGGCAGGGCGACAAGCTTCGAATCCTGCCGATGTGTAACCATGTTTTCCATGTCAAGTGCGTCGATACCTGGCTTCTCGCGCATTCCTCCTGCCCGACCTGCCGCCGCTCTTTGCTAGAAGCTTCGACGGAAAATATTCATGGCGGCGTCGCCCCGCCGCAGATCGAAGGTCCTCTCGCAGGTTCTGCAGAGCCTGCTGCCGAGATCTCGACGGCGCAGCATCATTTGCCGATACAGTTCCATATTTGAGCGTGGGGCCGGGGGGTTTCGAAAGTGAGACCTTTAGGGTTTCGTGCTACGAGCCCCTGTTCGATCCAGTTTTGGAGGCTTTGGTGTAAAGGTCTGTCCGAATTCGTCTAGTTACAGGTGTTAGGATTTCTGAGCTCTAATTTCCACATTTTCTGGTGTCTGTCGGACAGATTTCAGAAAAAGTGCTCCACTTCTGCTGGAAACAGCTTTCTAGGTAACATTTATTAGGAATGCTGATAATATGATAATTCGGGATTACGAATCTACAGTAGGAATTTCTTAATAAAGATGATGAATCCAGTTGCTCCAGTCTCAGTGTTAGTAGATTAACACTTCAGTATATTACAGCACGGGACTCCATGGAAGTTCTTACTTCAAGTTTAGTTTCCCTTGTAATAATATAGTTAGTTTCTTAAAATACAGAGGAAAATCTCTTTCACTGAAATGCATAGCGGGTACTGATCTCCATTTGCGTTGTCTTAGTTAATTCGTCAGTGTTAATGGTTTTTTACTTATCTCCATTTGCATTGTTAATTCAGTAGTGTTGAGATTTTAACATATTAGAATGCATATGGATATGGATATTTATCTGAGAAATTTTATTTAGTTTTATTGTGATGAATAAGAAAAATTTAATTGGTCAAAATTATTTGGTTTGATTATTATCCTTTTAAATGATTGAGAGATCAATTGCAACTGAAAAGGTGGGGGGTTTATATTTTTAGTTTGAGTGATTTTCATTAGTTTGATTGTAATGAAAAAAAGATATTAGTCCATTAAAATTACTTTGAATTTGATTATCAATAAGTAGGAAAATTAGTCCATCAAAATTCTGGAGTCTTTGAATTACTTCCTTAATGATGTTAATAAATTCAGAAACATCATCCATTTTTATATATTATTAATTTATTTTTAATAATATGATATAATTTTAAATTATAATAAAATAAAAACTGATTAATAATAATAGAGTAGTTATACTTAATATGACAGTCAAAATATATAAAGTTATATTTTAAATTCTTTTGTAGATGGGATTAGGTATTTTTGATGATGGTGAAAAATTTATTAGTAATCTAATATATTATTTGAATTTTAAAATTCTAAACAAAAATATTATTATTTAAGCATATAAGTCATGCACTAGTATAGATTTTCTTCATGGTGGCCCTTGTTGGACTGGTTTGCTCAATTTATCATAATTATCAAATTTTTAATTTAAACATATAATTATTTAACATATTATAATTAACGTAAACTAGCTTATATACATTTTATAATATATATGAAATATGTTGAGAGTTATTCTTCTTGAGGCGTCTAATTGATTTTTCACATAAAAGTTAAATAGGTGCCTTGAGAAGGATATCTCTTGGCTTATTTTATACATATTATAAAATGTATATAAGCTAGTAGCACTTGGAGCACAGTAGGAGATATTAAATAAATTAATATATAATTATTTTATAGTAGGATTATGCGTAAGGTTAGGGTTTACATCATTGTTAGTATTATGTTTAGGGTTTAGGGTTAAGGTTAGGATTATGGTTGGGTATGGGTTTATGTTTGGGTACTATTATGGTTAGTGCTAGGGTTTTCATTAGGGTTAGGTTTAGGATAAAGATTATGGTTATAGTTATAATAATGCTTAGCATTAAGTTTTAAATCATGGTTAATAATATGATTAGGCTTAGGATTTTCATTAGGGTTAGCATTAGGCTTATGGTTAGAGTATGATTTTACATCATGGTTAGTATTTATGGTCAGGGCTAGGATTTTCATTAGGGCTAGGGTTAGGATTATGGTTAGGGTTAGCATTATGTTTAGTGTTAGGGTTAGGATTACGATTATGATACAGTTAGGACTAGGGTTTGTATTAGGATTAAGAACATGATCAAGGTTTAAGATATAGGATTAGAATTATTGTCATAGTTAGGGTTTATATCATGGTTAGAGTTAAGGTTTTGATTAGGATTAGGGCTTATTATTAAGGTTAGGATTATGGTCTATAGTTTAGGATTGGGATTATAGGATCATTTTTAGATTATGGTTTATACATCATGGTTAGTGTTATTATTTGGGTTAAGATCATGATTTGAGATTACAATTATGGTTGGGTTTATGTTTATATCATGATTGTAATTCTGGTTAAGATTAGGGTTTTGATTAGGGTTAGGATAAGAGTAGGTTTATGCCATAGTTAGGGTTAGGGTTGGGTTTAGGGCTAGGGTCAAGGTTTAGAGTTCACGATTAAGATGATGATTAGGGTTAGGGTTTATATCATAGTTGTAATTATTATTAGAGTTATAGTTAGGGTTGGATTTAGGGTTTGGTTTTTTATCTTATTTTATATTATAATTATGGTTATGGTTATGGTTTAATGTTTGGGCTAGGATTTGTATTAGGGTTCAAGGTTTACGATTAAGATTATCATTACAGTTAGGGTTTACTTCACAGTTAGTACTATGGATAGAGTTAGGGTTTTGATTAGGGTTAGGATTATGATAAGTATAAGGGTATAAGATTAGGGTATACATCATGTGGTAGTATCATGGTTAGAGTCAGAGTTTTGATTACAATTAGGACTACTTGGTTTTAGGTTTAGGTTTAGGATTATAGTTAGGATTATGGTTAGGGTTAGGGTTTATATCATGGTTAGTGTTATCGTAAGGGTTAGGGTTTTGGTTTAGGACGAGGATTATGCTTAGGTTTAAGGTTCATATCATGATTGTAATTATTGCTAGGGTCAGGATTAAGGTTACGATAAGAGTTTAGGTTTATGTAGGAACAAATGCAACAATGGATGAGAGTGGTGGCACCTAAAATGAATTATATTATTTGTAGGGCTACTCACTTGTGCAAGAACAATATGAGGGATATTTGGGCTAGATGCAATGAGGGACCTTCCCAAATCTTGACCACTGTCTCATACATTAAACATCAACTCACCATCCAAATTAATGCTTTGCATGAGAGCGATATCATCTGCAAACAAATCTTTGCTTTGCAAACAACCATCATTGGGGATGTTTTCTAAGAACGGGGCCTTGAACAGGTCACTCTCTAAGAATTCCATTTGAGTCATAACAGATGAAAGTAAACATGAAAATTTTGCAATATTCATTGGTGGCCCTTAACGGTGTAAATGTTGACATTGCTACGATTGTTGCTGGCACCACTATTAGTTTACCTTCATCTCCATAGAGCGTTGCTAAGGAAGTAGAGATACCATTGACATGTCCATGGGGTAGCAACTACTCTATAATTCTCATAAAATATTCT
Source organism: Chamaecyparis obtusa (assembly GCA_027943335.1). Lineage (NCBI taxonomy): Eukaryota > Viridiplantae > Streptophyta > Pinopsida > Cupressales > Cupressaceae > Chamaecyparis > Chamaecyparis obtusa. The sequence goes on along the minus strand of BSBK01005159.1, from coordinate 808,507 downwards.
CTAAAGCAAGATTCACGGGGTTCACAAGGGAGAAATATAAGAAGGGACTGAGGGGATGACTATCCAAACTTGCCAAAATAAGAAAGTTACAAAATAACATTTGAACCACTTCGTAACTGTCAACATTCCAATCGTTTTGTTACTGACTTCTTTCTTTAGAATCATTTTGTAATGGTCAATATTGGAATCATTTTGTAACTGGTTGCTTTCTTTTTTGTTTACACATAATCTCCATCCGTGCTGCCACTATATAGAACGCCTCTCGACATAATAAAATATATTAATTATATATATAAATTATTATATTATAATTACAATTAATAAGATGTAAAGATGTATTCATTCCATTAAGTTGCCTAAACTTTCTAAATTTACACGATCTTGAATCAATAACTTCTGAGTCATCTTTTTATTTGTCTTTATACTACTTTCCTAAAGAAATGTGTTATAAAGGTTATAAAATTATATCGTTAATGCAAACTATGGATAAGGTAATAAGTATTAAAGACACACTTACAATGCTAAGCAAGTCAAAATTGTGGACATTGCAAATTTATTAGTTATTTATTATTTTAAATTGTTTTATTTATTTTTGTAGCTTTTTAATAAGAGTATGAGTGTAGTTTGATTTTTTTAAAAAAATAATATTTAAAACAACAAAATTAGGGTGTGTTTCTTGGATACAACCACCCCTAGGATATCTATAGCATATATATTCTATTAAAGTTATTCAAGGGGCATTTCAATTTCATTCCTTATAGTATTGGGATTTTGTAGCTAGCAATACTTGCTCTTTGTTGAGTCATTTAGAACCATTCTACATCATTAACAAAACAAATATCTATTGATTTTTTGTTTTATTTTTAATGTTATAAATATATAATTTTAATATTTAAGATTTTTTTAAATGTATCAATCAACTCTAAAGTTGAATCTCTCACTTTATTATATTAAATTTATCAAATTAGATTGTTTCCACTTTTAAATAAGTTCTACTTGTGATTCTATGTTTCTTCTTCTAGTTTTAAGTTTAAAATATTCTCATTCCAAGGCTAATATAATTGTTACATATCGCCTACACACCAATTTATGAGTTATATCTAACGTTTGTACTAAATGCTTCATATTAGACCACTTATAAAAAAAGACAGTGAACATCAAAAAATAACCCATTCGCATGATAAATTTGCATCAATCTCAACATGCTCTTAGTTTATCCATTCATAGTTCTACAACAGTTTTTATATATTTGAATCTTATCAACTCAATCTTAAGAAACTACTACCATCATGGAAGTCAAGTGATCCTTTCTCTTATTGTAATTTATTTCTTATTGAAATCTATTGCTTTTAGTTGTCCTACTGATTTGCTCTTCTTTTAATGCCTATTTGTATCTAAAATGAGTTGCCTCGTTTCGACTTTTTGGTGAGAAAGTGCTTCCTCTAGACTTCTTTCTTGTACATTCTTTTTTCTATTATTAATATATGTATTTTCTCAAAAATAAATAAATAAAAAAAACCAAATGTGTTCCCCTCTATAAAAAAATAGATTCCAAAAGGTGTTTGCTTGTCAATACAACCCATTTTCAAAATTTGTTATACACTAGCAAACATGTTATACATGTAACAAAGCTAAAACTTTATAGTAGATAAAACCACACTAGTGAAAAGTGTCCATGAATTAGAATATAGACACGATCTAGTCTCAAAAATAAGAAAACTAAAAATATAATCATCATAAATCTTTAATCATACATTCAATACAAAATTATAATTTCTAAATTTATATTCCAACATAAAAACAAAACAAAGCAAGTAACCTCTACCATACAAAATAAAATAAAATAAAAACTATCTAATCACTTCTTTCATTTGTCATTTTGATTATTTATAACATCTCATTTTAATTTATTATTAATAATCAATATATTATCTATTAAACTTTCGAATAACTATAAATTTATTATTTCTTTTAGACTTTATTGAAAACAAATCTATTAAAAAAAACTGATTTAACAATAGACATCAAAGAACACATAAATCTCTTTGACCCTACAAACCCATTGAGATTTTACATATATTTTATTTCTTTATTGGGTGGCTATTAATCCTAGTATGACTAGACATTAAACCATACTATCTCTCAACCTTCGTGGAAGCTTTTTAGTGGGAAGCTTATAAATTAGGTTCGTGACTTTCTTTTTACAAAGATATCTACCAAAGTAAAACACTTGCACTTTCTACCAACCAAATGTGGACTTGTCATTTTCACTTGGCCTGCCAATGTTAATGTACTTGAAAGCATCCACACCAGATAAAACTTTTATTTATCCACTAGAATGCAATTTTATTTCAATTCCATAAAGAAGAAGAAAAATTATTATTTTTTTAAAAATTAAGAAGTATTTTTAGGATTAATTTGATTGGTTGTTGTTGAGTGTTTATTAGAATGAATCTAATATTTATCAAATACCAAACTTTCAATTGTCCTCTTATAAAATTAAAAAACTCTTACAAATATTTTTAACAAAAGTGAACTTTAAGTGTTTATTAAAATAAATTTAAATATATATTTTTAATTTTTTCAATATAATAAATATATTTATTCCATCAGCAAATTATCCATATAAATCATTAAAATTCATTTAATTCTTCAAATACCAAACTTCGAATTCTCCCCCTACAAAATAAAAATATCAACCAAAAATATCTTTTAAATAAAAGATCCTTCCTTTTATTGTGGATGTTGTTATATTTGTTATATCTCAATATCATCATTATAAATATATCAATGTTACATGGGCTGATATTCTTAGATATTTTAAAAGTGCCTTAACTTTCATATGAGGAAAAATATGAGGCGGAATTCACTATTTAATTAGTGCCTTAGAATATTTTATAAGATAAACCTTATCTCATCTTTTACCTTACTCAATAGGGCCCATCTTTGCTTTTTGTAAGACACCACTCTAAACTAATGATTGGTTTATCTTCAATACCTAACTTTTCTTTCTTGCTTGTTTGGAATGGATTTCATGATCCAATAATGATAAATTGATTTCTTTAAGATTTTTAAAAGGTGTAATTACAATTAGGTTGAATAAGACAATTAATTAGTATATTTATTTTAGGTAAGTTTATATAAGAATGAGAAATATAACTTTAAAAGGTATTTATTTTATTAATTTCATAAATCTATTAAAAATAGATTATAAATTTTATCTATATTTTTATTATTTTTAAATGAAATATATTAGTGTAAATGGTGAATTTATTAAAGATAGTTGGCTTTTAGTCTATTTAAAAGAGGTCTATTTTGTCGCAGCTTATGTGATTTTTATTTTGACAGACATCTATTGCATGGATATTTGCACTTGCTTACACACTTGTCTAGCAAGCTCACAAGTGTTGTACATTTAGAATAGTTAGTCATTGCATCCTTGCTTCTCACCTCATCATCCTTACCTATATAAGAAAGGTCACTAACGATGATAAAAAAATAAGAGACATGAATAGATAATATAAATGGAAGACACATTATTACCTTGTCTTTTACCTTCTCATCTCACAAATTGAAGGGCAGGAGGCGCACCCTCATCTACTTGATTTTTACCTTTTAATGTTGTTGTTGGTTGGAATGTGGTTGTTCAAACTAGCTACATGATGTTAGGATTAGGATAGATTGGATAAAAAATGAGTAAGATGTAGTTATGGATAATAGAATAGTGAAGATTATTTGGACATCATAATGATAAGAAGAAGGCGAATGATAAAAATGAGAGAAAAAATCTCAATTTATAGATTTTTGATAAGGATGACCAAGATTCAATGATTAATGGATGACTAGGATTGATTGAGAGAGATGACATGGATTAAGGACTTAGTTTTGTGACAAGTGTCACAAGGAGGATGGAGGTGTAAGAGCTAGGTGTGCTCGCACATTGGGAAGAACATGAAGAGACATGACTATGACATGTAAAAGATAGGCTGGCTTGAGAAAGTGATATGCCTATGACATGTATAAAAGATAGGGTGGCTTGAGGGGAATTTTCATGCTCGCACTTGTGTAAGCAAGAGGAGGGTAGCTCTTGATCAATGCAGATTAATTCAAGGGATAGGATTGAGTAGACAAGGATTGAGGGTAGAGTGAAATTAAATATTAGGAAAAATGCTAATGAGTGTTAATTAACCTAAATCAAGTAATTAAGTATGAATTAATTAATTGATTTAGTTAGGAAGTATGTGCAACAAGGTTAGGACAAATTAATTAAATATAAATTCATTTAATTAAAGTTGTGGGATAACAGTTGTATTGTCCTAAATTATACTCACATACAATTGGATGCTTAGTTAGGTCCCATTCTAGTGTCTTTACGCCTGCATTTTCATTATGCTTGATCCAAACCCAATTCCGCTTTCCATTCTGATATCCCCTCCACAATTAGGATCCATGGTCCAAATTTTGATGCTCTTAGGAGGGAATGGGATGACCTAGCCGGTCTATTCCCCTATGTTTGCTTTGAAATTTGGATTCTTAGTGGTAGAGTGGGAAATTCAAACTTCCGTCGACTTTCTTCATGTTTGGAGCTTTGAAATGCTTATGAGGGGTACATATAAGAAAACTACCTCTCCTCATTTGGGGAAGAAAATAGGAAGATACCACAGACATGATATGAGTGCACATCGTAACCTCAAGTGCAGGTTAGTGTTCTTTGGCATCTCAAGCATTTTAAAGAATATTTCAAGCATCTAAGGTATTTTCAAAGCAATCCTCTCCATTGTAGCAAGCTTCTCTCCCTCATTGAAGGACAAGAAGAGGAGACCTCAATCATGCAAAAAGATTCTTCTTTCAAGTACATAAATATCAATATGAATTAATTGAATCTTCTCAAGGCAAGTGACATCAAGCATAACATTGCGAATTTGAGGAATAATTTTAGATCTAGGCATTTGTGAAAGGTGTCCTTAATTCTTTGCAACAATTCAAGACACTACAAAAACATTCAAGACTACTTCACATCTTCTTTGTACTAGCACACTTTCAATTTAAGTTGATTTCATTTTAATTTCAAGGTTGATTCCTCAACTAGGGTTTAATTGATGAAAAGCCCTCTCTACCCAAAAATTTCTCTCTTTTATGTGCACATGAAGAATTGGTGCTAGTTTTGGGACCAAATCTAGAAATTTTAGGATCTCAACTACAATTTGCAACTGAAAATAGTCAAAAGTATAGGAAATAGGCCAACCTTGTTGATCTAGTCTTGAGAATAGATTGACTCAAGTTACCTAGTCCCTATATATTAGCTCCAAATTGAATATGTAAGTCAGTTACAATTTTTGAGTTCTATTTCTATTAGCAAAATTTTTTAGTTAGATGTGCGACAATCTATGTATGCTGAAGTCAAGTTTTTTCTTCTTTTAACCCTAAATCTTGCATCTCCCCATAAATTTTACATTCATACATCAACTCCTCAATTGCATAACCATGAAAGAAGCCATTGCATCCACTTGGCACTTGATACACTTTTTAGCCTAAGTGGATTATATTCCTTCCAATGCAACATAAAGGAGATAAGGCCTAGTTAATTAGTTCCTCAATATGAGGTATGAATACATTAAAACCTCAAACGCATTTACTTATGTTACATTTTGGTGAACCCGACTCATAAAATTTCTATTTTGATTTGGTGTTTAGATATTATTTGTATACATTTCATTTTGAATAATTAGAGCTTATTTTAGGCATTTACGTAGCTTGTATGTGTAACATTAATGATGCATTAAGTTTTGTTTTTCATGGCCTCTATTTTTCTATTTCAAATTCATTTACTTCATAAGATGTCTAGATGATCCATTTCTCAATAGTGTGCATTTTTTAGACATCTTCCTCTTTCATTACCTTGTGCATTAGTGTCATCCTTAATCCCTACATATAGCATTCTAGTGAGAAGGAGTTGTATAATTATGAGTTCCTTTGATCTCAAATCCCTTAATATATTTCCAAGAATGTGTACTATACCATTATACCCACTATTATTGAGAACCCCTCCTCCCATTCTTCTCATGATGAGGATGAAGCCTTTAGAGTGTCTCCTACCCAAGTGCAAAAACTTTCCCATGATTTTGAAAAATTGGAGCAATGATTAGGTCAAGAGAATTCTAATAAGGAGACCATCTCTTTAGTAGAAAGATTTAGGAAGTTAATTCACAATGATGAACATGGTACCAATTTATTGCATGGAATATTTCATCTTATTAATGACAATATCAAGTCTACAAAAATAATTGTGCAAGATCTTAATCTCTCTTATTCTAATATTGGTGTTGGAACTTCTCTTCCTATTCCTACTTCATTACCTGATGTTCCTACATATACTTCACCTGTCATTACTATATCTAGTTCAAACATTAATCCTATACATGTTAGTCTTGGAAGAATTCCTAATTTTATCATTCCTCCTCCTACGAGAATCTGATGTATTTCCTAACCATCATCTATACCTAATGATCACAATGTCCAACTTTCATATTCCAATGCCCCCTATATTTATCATAATGCTCCAAATCCTTCACTTTTAAACACGTCCAATGCCAACACATGTACTGAAAAAATCATCAATAGCATTTCCCAAAATATGACATCCTTACAATATCAAATTTTCTCCATGACCCAATAAAAATTCAATATTCTTGTCAACATTTAAGTGATGCAAAGATTGTTGAGAGTGTTGTGGTACATGTTTGATACATGGAGATTAGTTATTAATTGTCATTGATGTCAACTTTGTGTTGTGCTGGTTAACAATATTCAAGGTGAAATGATGAGTGGTTGCATAGTTAAATTTAGTGTTTCAGAAGGAATTGGAGTGAGCGGTCATTATGGGAGACTCAAAGATGTCTCTAGATGTTGTATGTTGGATTGTATAGGTTTGCAATATGTATGGAGAGGGTTATGATTGATTGAAGGTTGACAGAGGAACATGAAGAACAAATAGTGACAGAGGATGAATGATTTGACTGTTCTGTCAAATTGGCGTGGATTCAAGTGTTGTGGTTCAAAAAAATTATCTTAACTAAGCTATGAGATTGATATTACAATCACAACATGATTGGTGTATCACACAACATAGTTTTAATAACCAAAAGATTATTCTATGTAGAATGGAAAAGTCTTTGGAATAGTTGGTGTTAGATCCTCAATTGGTGATGATGCAATTGGTTTAGGTAAATCATTTCATGTTCCAGGTGTTATATTGACATGGAAGATATGACGTGTCATGATGAGTTGGCTTCACATCAATCGAGGTGATTAGATTTATCAAGCTTTTGAAAGCATGTTGGAAAAGTCAAGGAGTTTGATTGTTCTTGATCAAATCCACGTGCAAATGTATTCATAGGCTAACACAAATTTGAAAATGCATTTTATAGTTTGGTAATATATTTTGGAAGGTTAGGGTGAAGTGCAAAAGATTCAAATAGTGAAATTCAAATGTAATACATTTTTGTTTAAGGCGGTGGCCACCCTAGTGAGTGAAAAAGATATTTATATTCAGATTGGCAAATTGTGAAGTTGTAGATCATGAATGTTGTGGTGTGGTTGAGAGCGGGGTGAAGATAGCCCACAAGAAGTAAAAGTTTGAGCTTAACTAGATTTGTACTAGAAAATGAGTAGTGTTGTTCTCAGATCATCATTGTACTTGCTAAATCCTAACAGGTTCTCCAAGAAAATCCCTTTATCGAGTAGATCCTAACAGGTCTTGAATTGAAATCCTTTAACCAGGTGGCTCTTTAATAAGGGTTATAAATACCTTAATTGGGTCACTCCTAATAGGGCTAGAGGTAGATCCCTTAACTAGATGACTCATAATAAGGCATTCGTAAAACTCCCAACATGGCTAAGTCTTTAACATGGTGTACTTTAGAAGAGTGCAAATTATTTGTGGGTACTAATTCCGACCGTAGTTTTTCTCTCTGACCAAGGGTTTCCACAATAAAATATTGGTGTTATTGTGTTTCTTGTTTGGATGGTTTCATTTTTTTAATTGTTTATTGCTGCACAATTTATATGTTGATGAATGTCATTGAATGGTTGATGAAAAGTTTGGTTTTGGAAGATTGCTGATTCACCCCCCCTCTCAGTAATCTTGGACCTTATAACACTAACAATTGGTATCAGAGATTTGGTCCTCTTTGTGGTAATCTTAAAATCTTGGGGGAAAGATCCCTTGATGAAGAAGGAATGTCCTAAGTTCACAAGAGACAATTGCACCATATGAAGATTTATCTAAAAGGTATGGGGAAACAATTCTTGAATCATGTTGAGCATAAATATGTAATCCTCACTAGAACTCTTATTGCAGATCAATTAAAGGAGAAGCAATAGAATATAAAAGAATTTTAAGCTATTGTAAGTACTCTATCTGATATTGAATACATTGATATACATGAACTAGAGACTGATTATGAGGTTTGGGATAAGCTAAAATTAATCTATGGTGGAGATAAACATGTGTAAAAAGCCAGGGTAGATAGTCTGAAGGACAAAAAATGGTGTAAGGTGTAAAGGAAGTAGTTGGTGCTATCAGGAGTGCTAGAGGTAACATCAAAAAAGAGGATGTGGTAAGTAAAATGATGAGAACCTTATTACCAGTTTATGCCATGAACATTTTTGCCATTCAAAAGTTGAGAACAATAGATAATGTCTCTATTGATGGATTGATTGGTAATCTTACTACCTTCGAATTGAGTAACTATGGTAATAGTATTCCTAAAGTTGAAGCAACTTTCAAAGCCTCTTTGTCTATGGCTTTAGTGAATAAGGGTAAATAGATTTAAGTCATGAATTAGCCAGTATGTCAAGTTATTCTAGGGAATTTGAATGCATTTTGGATGAAGAAAGAAAGGAATAAGAACTTGAAGTATTACTTGCAAGGAGACTTCATAGAGGTACTGGTAAGTACAAAGGCAAGTTACGTTTCAAGTGTTTCTCATGCAACAAGATAGGACATATCACTGCCAGATGTTCCAATGGTGAGCAAAAGGAAAAGATCAGAAGATTCAAGGAAAAAGGAAAGAAACAATGCTATGTTGTAGTGAAGGTGTAACTGATAAAGAGTCTAAAGATAATGACCAAGAAGAAATAGTATTTGTTACAGTAAAAGAAGACACCTTAGAAGGTGAAAATATAGTCATCTCACACATGGAACATAGTACTGAGTGGGTTATTGATAATGGGTGATCACATCACATGAATGATGATCGAAGCAAGTTCATAAAAATAGAAGAATTTGATGGTGGTGTGGTGAGGTTTGGAAACAACACACTCTGCTTGGTAAAAGGTAAAGGTTCAATTTATTTGAATGGAAAAATCAATGCTAATGATGTCTATCTGGTAGCAGGTTTGAAACATAACTTGTTGAGTGCCAGTCAGTTGAATGACAAAGGTTATCACCTAGAGTTCAAAGGAGGTATATGTAGGATACTTGGAATCTCAGGAGATATGATTTCTATCAGGAGGAAAACTAAAGGTAATTTATTCCACTTGAATACAACTATTAATAGTTGTTTGGTAGCTAAAGTTGAAGACAGTTGGCTATGGTATAGAAGGTTCTGTCATGTGAATTTTAATAGCTTGAAAAAAGTTAGTAAGATAAATGCAGACAGGGGATTGCCACAACTAGTTAACCTATACAATATGATGTACAAAGAATGTCAGTTGGGTAAATTAACAAGTTCAACATTTAGTAGTAAGACTTTTTCATCTGAGAATATATTAAGTTTGGTACATACCGATCTTTGTGGTCCTATGAGAACTAGAAGTTACCATGGTGATAAATATTTTATATTATTTACTAATTATTACTCAAGGATGATGTGGTGAATTTCATGAAGGATAAGTCTGAAGCTTTCTACAAGTCCAAAGTGTTTAGGGTACTTGTTGAGAATGAAACATGCAAAAGATTGAAGTGCTTAAGGTCAGACAGAGGAGGAGATTTTACTTCATGAGAGTTTATTGAATATTGTGAGGAGAATGAAATCAAAAGATAGATGCCAGCTCCAAGAACTCCACAATAGAATGACATTGCTAAAAGGAGGAATAGGAATATAGTAGATGCAGTTAGGAAAATGACGATTCAAGGTGATGTACCTAAGATGTATTGGAGAGAATCCATTAGCATTGCATTATACACATTGAGTCAGGTATAAATGAAGAAAAGAACTGATAAGACACCTTATGAATTGTGGTATGGTCATACACCCAGTGTTAAGTATTTCAAAGTCTTTGGTAGTAGATGTTATATCAAGATTGATGAGATCAAAGGAAAATTTGATCCTAAAAGTGATGGATGTATTTTCTTTGGATACTCTACTAAAAGAAATGCCTAAAAATGTTTCAACAAAAGGATAAACAAGATGATTGAAATTACAAATGTGAAGGTGGATGAATATCCTAAAAAATATGATGAATCCAACAAGAAAGAATCAGAGAATGTCTAGGAGATTGTATATGTGCAACTTGAAGTGCAAGATACATTTGAACAAAACAATGAGGAATAAGTGGTTCAATTGGAAGAAGAAGCTCCTAGACCTGAACCAGTTATTCCAAGGTATACAAATTTGAATCATTCTAATAGTACACACTAAATAGTGCACTTCTCTAAATCATTACTTCCAAGGGAATCCATGGATGGGAAACCTTGAGAAAGTGACCTAGAGCTCCCTAGGCACACTTCTCTAAGTCATTACTTCCAAGGGAATCCATGGATGGGAAACCTTGAGAAAGCGACCTAGAGCTCCCTAGGCACGGAGTCATAAGGATGTTGATGGTGCTCTCAGCTAGATCTATTGAAGCATGTAACCTTGCTAGTAAACCACACAATGGGAGATTCAAAGAGACAAGGGCAAGAATGCCAATATCTTCAAGAATCAAGAATGAAAATGCAATGCAATGAAACTATGCTAAGAATGAAGATGCAAGCTAAATGCATGAAGATCTCCAAAGCTCCAAAGTCTCCAAGAAATCCTGTAGCATAAGATTAGTATTCAAAGTTGGGATCTAAGAATGAGAAAAGAGCTCTCCTTTTAAAGGAATTGAAAAGGAATGGACCATGGAAATTAAGAGGCAAAAGATTTAATCAAGGGTGGAGCTTGAAAGAGGAGCAATCCATGTGCAAAAATCTCCTCCAATGAGAAAATAAGAGTTGACTTTTGTGTCCATATGAGACAAAAAGGCCTTTTCTTCTTTTTATAAAATAAGAATAATACTTTATTTGTGCAACTTAGGATAAGAGGAAAAGTGGGGGCTTTTTATTTAATAAAAGGGGAGGAAATTCCTTTTAAATAAATAAAGACTTAGGATAAAATGGTTAGCCCATGGAAAGTAATTGAATAAATGATAAAACTAGGATTTGATCAAGGAAAATTGGTATTGAGCTGAAGATGCTGATTTAGGAAATTGATAAATTGCTGAATGGGGGCCCAAAGTCTAGGTGACCATTTTAGGGTGCATACATTTTCCCCTTGTTGACTAATGTGAGATCGATTTGGGATTGCATGTGGTCAAAGAATGGAATTGAAATGTGAGATCGATTTGGGATCACAAAACAATCCAGATATGTGTTCGACGGATGGGAACATATCAGGACAAAGATAAGCATAAGCTGACAAAGATAAGCTGAAAGAAAAGACCAACATACTTGTAAATAGGAAATTGTCAAGTCTTAAATAAGAGATAAGAATCTCAAGGTTCAATTGATAAAGCTGAATCAAGGATTGAAGCTGATAGGTACTGCCCCCTTGGAATTGAAATCAAAATTAGGTAGAGGAGAACAACAAATTGATAAACTTGAGCAAGTCACTAGAAATCATAATCGAAGGTGAAAGATGATAGGGTAACCATCAAGTAGTGAAGATATGCCCCAGTTTGACTAGGTTTGACTGAGAAAGATATAGGATAAAGAAAATGAAGTCAAACATCAAAGAGACAAATCAAATGAAAGTGAATGAAAGACTAGAAGGTTGAAAGAGATGGGGATGAAGAAATAAAGATGCCCCAACAAAGATTGAAGGATCAGGCCTCAAATGGTCAGCCAACTGCGCAGGAGGAGAAAATTTGAAATGTGATTTTGACTATCAAGATGAACTTAGATTTCAATTTCAATCCCAAAAATGGATCCAGGACATCGAAATTAGCTAGGGGTGCAATTTTCATGCAATTTTGAGATGTTTCAAAAATTAGGTCAAAAAGTCAAAATGCTATAAAAGGGGGTAAAAAGGTCTTGTTCAAAATCATTTGTCTTATTGTGATTTGAGAACTTTTAGAGCTCAGAGAGAGAAAATGGCCCAGTAAGCAGTGATTTTGGTTCACAAGCATCGATTCAAGCGTTCCTGGTTGCACAACCGGCCTCCTCAGTATGGTGCCCCGGTATGTTTTCAGAAAAACTCACCCTTTTTAGTCATTAATGAGCATTTATGTCATTTTAAACATGTTTTTAAATTATTTTAAAATTTTTCAAATTTTACTAGTATAAAAGTTCGTATGATACTTATAAAGTATTGCACCCCTTTGATAATATTCATCGTGCGATAGTTCATGGGACCAAATAGTATCACACGAGTGTTTAATCCAGTATCGCACGATACCGAATGAAATATCGTGTGAGCCTATGCAAACTATCATACTCAAAGATATTATCACACTGCTATTGAGGAAAATATCACACGATACTTAATAAAAAATAGTATCGCACTAGTGAAATAGGAAATATCACATGTTTTAAATTTTGAGGAAAATTACATGGGTCTAGACAATGTTTGCATTTAAGATGTTTTGTATTGATTTTATACATCCATCATGATATGTTCTGACATCTAGTTTGGGGTTATGGCTTGCAGGAGAACTTTCTAGCGCTCCTCATTAGAGTGCTAAGAGTGACCGGGTTACAGTGTATCCGAGATCTTGATGATTCAGGATGAGCAGACTTGGGGGAGATGGGTTTCAAGTACTTGCTGTAGATGCCCTATATTTAGGCAGATCATGGGTTATTGACAACATTGGCTGAGAGGTGGCACAGTGAAGATAACACCTTTCACTTGCTGATCGGAGAGGCCGTGATTACCTTGGAGGATGTCCATCAGATCCTTCGAGTGCCTAGCTAAGGAGATCCAATGAGTATAATCATGTTTATAGATATTCATAGATGTAAAGTTTCCATATGATAGAAACTGACATGATTGTTTATTGGCACAGGTATACTACAATCAGGATCTGACCAAGGGATGATAGATCATGCAAGACATGTTCTAGGATGTCACCTTTATTGATAGACACCTTAGCTGGGATTGTTTGATGGAGGAGTTCGGTAGGGATTTCCTGGTTTCATGTATAGTGTGCTCTATAGTAGCACAAGCACTGATTACCAACAGGAGCCAGAGAGGGTTCCCATTGGGCTGGGGCAGGTTGGTTACAGATCTGATAGCACACCCACGATAGATGGCATGGGGCCCAGCCATCTTAGCTGACATGTACCATGAGCTCCATGAGATTGTTTATAGGGAGAGCAGGACATCAGCATGCAGTGCAATCTTAGCACATGTATGGGCGTGGGAGCACATCACCATTGTGCACCCACATGTGTAGCCTAGGGAGCGGAGATGCCCCTACATCTATAGGTACAAAAATTTCCTCTCACAGCCACATAGTGGAGATGTGACATATTACAGGAGACTACTGGATGAGCTTACATCATTTCAGTGGAGACCATACAGGGCTTGTGAGCAGTGGGGTGATTGGAAGCGGGAGTTAGGATATATGTTATGCAGCCGGCCACTAGTAGGTCGACACTCTGAGATAGTAGAGTGCTTCGTGATCACTTAGGTTTGGAGATAGTTTGGGTGACAACAGAGGGTGCCCATAGAGACCACTACCTATGCCCGGGTTAGGGATGAGGAGGGACAGGGATGGCTATCAATGCTAGACTACCAACAAGCAGTATAGGACACCGCGACTATGAGCCATGGGACTATCTCCCAGATATGGTAGATGTAGCCTATAGGGCAGAGTGGTGGAGGTTTCCATTCCCATGGTTTATTGTACCTGATGCACAACTGACATCATAGGGTGGTGATGGAGATGACGGAGATGGAGGGGACGAAGGAGATGGAGGGAGGGTTAGAGAGAGAGGACAAGGATCTATATTAGGTGGCCAAAAATGGTCATGGAGACAAGGTTCCGAGGATGAGGGGGATGACATGATGAGACCATCTCGCCGATGGGTGGATGCTGGGTAGGATCAGCCTACAGGGGGAGGAGGAGAGGATCTTAGGGCAAGGATCCAGGTTCTGGAGATGGAGATGTAGCAACTGTGAATTACTATAGCTATGAGAGATCAACAACTGATAGAGCTGCGAGCCAAGATAGATTGGTAGGAGAGGATAGCTCTGGCGGATGTAGTAGAGATTCGAAGGGAGGCAGCATGAACTGCTTACTATCATGGTCTCTACATACATGCTGTACTAGAGGGACAGAGAGCACCACTCTACTCTTAGAGGGCAGGTATGTCAGATATGGTACCTGAGAGGGCAGTGACACCACCTCCACCACCACCACCACCTCATGATGGGGTGAGTCAGACTTAGGTCTAGGTGGATATATGTATAGAGACATATCCTAGGACATTATCCAGATTTTGGATCCCACATTGTATTTGTATCATGACATTTATATAAATGAGATTTACTGGATTTGTGATATATCTTGTGTACTTGTCCCACTTGTGATGGATGTTTCAATTTTTATATTGTCTTGTGATATTGCTCAAAATGTATGATATATATGCTCATGTATAATCTCCCTCATAGATTTATGTTTAGTTCTCATGTTTATGATATAGAATCATGTTTTCAAAAATGATCTCTTTGATATAGATATGATGATAAGATTAACCCCTTGTGATGATAGGAAAAGGATGTGATGTGAAAGACAAGGAGCGAAAGACATGATCAAGAAAAGGAAAGGTGAGCACAGTTGACCGACAAGTCCATGAAAGATGAAAGGAGAGCTCTCTCCACATGCAAGATGCAAAAATAAACTAACATGAACCTAAAAAATGTAAGCTACTATGAAAAGTGGTTTACTTGCAAGGTCACAAAGCTTTTAGACTCTAATAATCATCATTGAGCGTTATTGGTAGCGTCGCAAGATCATACAATACACGCTAGTATGACTATGTGAATTTGAATATGATCTATATCAGATAGATATGTGGGAATCCCACCTAAGCATCAAAGACATATAGGTCAAGATGACTAGTGCAGTGAGATTTCCTAAGTTTAATATTGCAAGATTATACTCGCATCGAGACACAAGGAAAGTCAAGATGGCTATAAGTACGCACTTGTGAAAATAGTCAAGGATAATACCTTGTAGACCCTAATTTCAAGTGGAACAAGCATAAATGCTAATGACAGTTAGGATCAACAAAATATACCCACAAGAAGAAAAAGCAATAAAACATGTCCTCATGCCCCTAGTCTTCTAGCTCGGCATCATCAAAAACTATTAGGGAGAGAACACTCATCAAAGAAATCATCATAGATAGCACACAAAGATATAAAGTCAAACAAATCTCAGCGAGTCCAGTGTTTAAGTGCGTGTGTGTAGGTCACAGAGTCAAACTTTGAGTATCACATCTGCCAGTGAGAAATACCATATCATGCTAGACTACAGGTAAGATATCTAATAAGTGTTGAGAAACACTTGACGCTAGGGTAGTGTTGAAAAACACAGTTTGGGGTGGTGTTGAAAAACACTATTTGCAAGATGTTCTAAAGACCAACGCATCCTAGAGATCAAAGCTAACACAGTTATGCCCCTTAGACAAAGACAAAGACTAATTCCAAACCAAGGCAACAAGGTCAAGGGAAGATGGAGCAAGGGTAAGTGTCGAGGATGCATGCTAAGAAACAAGGGTGCAAAGGCCTCAAGTAGTGCCTGTTTCCAAGTTTTCACCACTTGGAGATTTTTTGATTTTTTCAATTTTTTTTGTATTTTTGGTACCAAGGCGCCTGTTTCCAGGTTTTCACCAAGGCACTTTTTCTATTTTGTTTTGAATTTTTTTTTGTATTTTTGTATTTTTTTATATTTTTTCAGGACTTTATATGCTTTTTAGGATTTTTTCAGCATCATATATGAATTTTTTTAGAATTTTTTTTAGGATCAATAAATATATACAAAGGATGCCCCCAGACAGAATAGGCATCATGGATAGAACTTCTTTAGGTGCAAAAAATTAATAGGATAAGGGAGCTATTCTCCCTCTGTAGTAGATAACAAATAAGCACCTATCCCAAAATTTGTAGTAATAATGTATGGTCCAAGCCAATTAGGTTTGAATTTGCTCTTTTTCTCTCTATGTTGTTGGTTCTTAGGGTTTTCTCATAGGACAAGATCCCCCACTTGAAATTCTCTAGGGTGAACCTTCTTGTCAAATGCTTTGGACATACGCTTTTGGTAGAATCTCATATGATCAAATGATGCTTTACGCTTTTCATCTAGAAGTTCTATTTCTTGGACCCTCATGGCGCGGTAGTCTTCATCTGTCACTAGACCTTTAAGGGAAACTCTAAGAGAAGGAATCTCCACCTCTAAAGGTAATACTACTTCAGCACCATAAGTGAGGGAAAAAGGAGTAGCCCCTGTTGGAGTATGAATACTCATTCTATAGGCCCACAAGGCTGGATTTATCTATAGATGCCAATCTCTACCATTCTTGTGAACTGTTGTATGGAGAATTTTAAGAATGGTCTTATTCGAAGCCTCTACTTGTCCATTTCCTTGCGGGAAGTAAATGGAGGACCAATGTTGTTTTATCTTGAAATTCTTGTAGAGATGTTTAAGGTCCTTGTTTTTAAACTGACCTCCATTGTCAGTGATTATTTCAGAAGGCACTCCATACTGACATATGATATGGTTCAAAATAAATAGAGAAACTATCTTGCTTGAGGCAACAAAAAGTTGGACAACTTCTACCCATTTGGTAAAGTAATCAATAGTAGTGATAATGAATTTGTGTCCACCTGATGAGTTGGGATGAATCTGCCCAACAAGGTCAAAGGCCCAGCACTGAAATGGCCAATGAGAAATAGAAGGAATAAGCTCCCTGCCTGGAGCATGTATCAGGTTACCATGTTTCTGACACTTTTCGCATGATTTAGCAAAAGCTACTGCATCTGTCTGCATGGTAGGCCAATAGTACCCAACCCTAAGCAACCTTCAGGCCATGGCAAGACCATTGGAATGTCCTCCATAAATTCCCTTGTGAATGTCAGCTAACACTTGGTCAGACTCATCCTTTTCCAAGCACCTAAGAAGTGTCCCATCTAAACCCCTCCTATACAGATCACCAGAGATAGGGGTGTGGCAAGAGGCATTTTGGGTCAAGTTTCTTCATTCAAAGTGGTTGAAGGTTTCAGGGATAATGCCATCATAGAGGTATGAGTAAATGGCACCATAGCGGGATGACTCATGGCCAAAAAGGGTACAAACAAGTTGGCTTTCTTGGGAGTCATCGATAGGGTAGCGTAGCTCTTCCACCAGGAATTTAAATCTGGAATCATGCTGTTCTAGCTGAAGAAGTGAAGCCAATGTAGCCATAGCATCAAATGCTTTATTCTCTGCTCTAGGGATTTGTTGAAATGTAACAAAGGTGAAATATCATCTCAATGAATCAACCATTTTCTTGTAGGGTACCAGTTTTTCATCTTTTGTTTGGTATTCTTCATTAACTTGGTTGACTATTAATTGCAAATCTCCATAGATATGCAACTCTGTGATTCTCCATTCTATTGCCATTTTTAGTCCATTTGTCAAAGCCTCATACTCAATAATGTTATTTGTACATGGGAACAATAGTTTATAGGACTTAGGGATTGTGTACCCATGAGGAGAAACAAATAACACTCTAGCTCCTAAACCATTTTGCATGAAAGAGCCATCAAAGAACATCTTCCATGTTCTTGCAGTCATGTATATTATGTGCTCATCTGAAAATTCAACTTGAATTGGTGTTTTATCTCAAATTGGAAAATTAGCCAATTAGTCTGCAATGGCTTGTCCTTTTATAGCCTTACGCTCAACATACTCTATGTCAAATTTTGATAAGATCATCATCCACTTAGCATGTCTACCTATGAGAGCAGCCTTACCAAGAAAATACTTGAGAGGATCAATCTTTGCAATGAGGTGTATTGTATGTGCAAGCATGTAATGTCACAACTTTTGGGAAGCAAACACCACTGCAAGGCAAGATTTTTCAATACTAGTGTAGTTGACCTCATATGAAACAAGAGTATGACTGATGTAATATAGAGCTCTTTCTTTTCCAATGTCATCAAGTTGAGCCAATAATGCCCCTAGGGAAGATTCTATTGCTGACACATACAATATGAGTGGTTTTCCTAGGATATGAGGCATTAAGATTGGAGGATTGGCCAAGTATTTCTTGATTTGGTCCATGCTTTACTGACAATCTTCATTCCAGACACATTTAACCCCTTTTTGTAAAGTCTTATTGAAGGGTTGAGCTCTATCGGCCAGTTGTGAAATAAACCTCCTTATAGATTGAAGGCATCCCTAGAGACTCCTTATTTGGCTGATGTTTTTGGGAGGTGACATATCCAATATTTCTTGAACTTTCTATGGGTCCACCTCTATTCCTTTGGCTAAAATGATAAATCCTAGGAGTTTTTTAGAGGTGACTCCAAATGCACACTTTTTGGTATTTAATCTTAATTGAAACTGTTCCATATGATCTAGAATGACTTCTAAATCTCCTAGGTGTGTATCCCTTTTTTTAGATTTTGCCAAGGTGTCATCCACATAATCTTCCATATTCTTATGCATCATGTCATGGAAGATAGTTGTCATAGCTCTTTGATAAGTAGCTCTTGCATTTTTTAATCCAATTGGCATGACATTCCAGCAATAGGTTCCCCATGTGCAAGTGAATGCAGTCTTTTCCTAGTCTTCAGGAGCTATCTTGATTTGATTATACCCAGAAAAATTGTCCATCAATGAATAGATCTCATAACCCACGGTCATGTCCACTATCATGTCTATGTTTGGAAGTGGAAAATCATCCTTTGGGCATGCTTTATTAAGATCCCTAAAATCTATGCAGATGCGAATGGACTTGTCATGTTTTGAAACCAGTACAATATTGGATATCCATTCAACATAATTAATGGCTCTTATAAATCCTGCACTGAGGAGTTTTTCTAGTTCAGCTTTGACGAGAAGAGCTATGTGAGGATGCATTATCCTCAACTTCTATTTTATTGGTTTTATACCTGGAGCTATGGACAAGTGATGCATAATGAGATTAGTGTCCAACCCTGGCATGTTTGAGTAAGTCCAAGAAAAATTAATCTTCTTGCTCTGTAGGAACTTGGTATATGCTTCTTTTTCTTATGTTGATAGACACTGAGCTAAATGCACTATTTGTGGAGTCTCTTGGGTACCCAAATTAATTGGCTGTGTAGGCTTGACAAGCACTAAAGATCTATCCTGAAAGTAACTTGGGAGATGATCAAGTACCTCATTCTTAGGTGCCTCGAAGAGGTTTTCACCCTTAGATACATCCTTTATTTTTACTTTTTTAGGTTTTGACATCGCCACACAGTGGTTTTCACCATCAGAACTCTTATTCTCTTTTCTTTTCTTTTCATTTTGCGACTAAGGTACTTGATATCTGGTTTTGTCATGCTTGTAGTTGGTTCACTAGTGGAAGAGACTACAGGTTCAAGGTCATTTAGGTAACATGCCATCTCATAGTCATTTTGGAAAGTTAGGAGCTGAGGCTCTTGATAGCGCTAAGACCAATCAATTAGGTGAGGATTGGCAAGGGGTAGGTTAATGACAGGTTCAATGTTGTGTATGTGAATGGTATCATCTCTGGTGATTGTAGAGTTAGGGTCCGTCAAGTATCCCTCTAAGGTACTCAAATCAAGATTTATCCTACCAAGTGAAGCATCATCCACTAAAGTGACTTGCGGATTCAAATCCATTAATCCTACACTAGACTCATTAGCTACCTCAGGTTGGGGACCATATGTATGGACAACATCAATGTCCATGTCAACTATAGAACAATCAGAGAGAGATTCCCATTCATACTCATGTGAGTCCGTATTTGAATCCTGGTTGGGATGTTTACACTAAGCATATTTTCGAGGCCTTGAGGTAGAGGCTTTGATGTCACCAAGGGTAGCACCTTCTTGAATGCCATTTGTGTATTGATGTTCTTGAATAGGATCCTCAACATGATATTCAACAATAGATTCTTCTTATTCTAGGTCTGAAACTATTGGATTGGCAACTGGAGTATCTGAATCTCCCCAAAGGAGATTGGTGGAAGGGACCCAATCTTCACACCTATCTTGTTGATTTTGCAAATTGGGTATGTAGTTTGATTCATCATCACTATCCATCACAGCAAGGATAGGAGCAATTTTCTTGTTATGACTTTCAAAACCTAGGCCAACCATTTTTTTAGACCTGCATCCAAAAAGAGCATGATCAAGTGGTTCAGCTCTAGCATCTAATCTGTGACTGAGAGGACCATGACCTGGATAGCCCATACTTTTGAAAAGAGTGTACCCTCTTCCATAGACCTTAGGAGAGGGAGAGAAGTTCTCATTATGCATGTATTTTTCTTCTCTATAGATCTAGTCCTTGACAAGTACCTCTTCTTTTTCATCCTGGATAGGCACTGAGGACTCTACAAATGTACCAAATAGAGTCATGGCTGAAGATGAAGGATGCATCTCTTGTGAAGGTTTTCCATAGGACCTAGGTGAGACTGGCAGTTTTTTAAAGGAGTCAATTTGATATCCCCCCATACCAAGGTCTATGTACTTGAACTTATCCTTGCATTGTGCTAGAGTTGCATCAAAATCCTCTGCTTCTCTGTTGAGAGGAACATGAGTTCCTACTGAAATTGCATTTATAGATAATGTGCTATCCCTGGGTATAAAGACTTCTACTCCATTATAAGGGAACTTAACACATTGGTGGTAAGTGGATGGCACCGCTTGCATGTCATGGATCCACGATCTACCAAGTAGGATATTATATGCTAGAGGACCAA
Source organism: Chamaecyparis obtusa (assembly GCA_027943335.1). Lineage (NCBI taxonomy): Eukaryota > Viridiplantae > Streptophyta > Pinopsida > Cupressales > Cupressaceae > Chamaecyparis > Chamaecyparis obtusa. The sequence goes on along the minus strand of BSBK01005159.1, from coordinate 787,362 downwards.
CATCAACAATTTGGAACAAAATGTCCTTTTCAATGGGGCCAATCCTGATAGGAAGGATGGCCAAGCCCTTAGAGATTCTCTCTGCCTCATCATAGGCTTTAATGGTAATTTTCTTCTAGGTATCAATAACTTGCTTAGAATAACCAATTATTTTCAATAGACTCAAAGAAAAAATGTTGAGCCCAACACCCCAATCAATCAACACACGCTTGACACGAGTCTTGTGAATCATGACTTCGATATGAAGGGAAAGATTATGTGGATGGCTCAAGGCTTTGTCATCTTCTTCTGAGAATGTTTGGTAATGAGGGCTGGCAAGGTGGTTAACCATGTTCTGGAATTGGTCAACATCTATGTTGTTAGGAACATTAGCTGTACGCAAAGCATCCTCAAGGATACACTCATGTCTTGGAGATAATTCCAAGAGTTCAAAGATTGAGATTTGAGCTAGGGTTCTTTGTAACTGGTCAACAAGATTATAGCTCATTTTAGGGTTGACTACTGATTTGGTGGTGATATTCTTAGATGTCACTTGCTTGGGTTTGCTAGATTGGTTGGAACTAGGACCTCTAATAACCACATGTCCTTGACTTTGGCTTCTGGTGATAGTGTTAAGAGCTTGGGATGACCTTTGAGAGTGAGGACCCCTAAGCACCACCATAGGTTCTTCATCAAATATAGGAGGAGAGCCCACATCATAACCATAAGGGTCTTTGTCTCTCATCATGTTGACACTTTCCTCGACAATCTCAAGCATATTGACCATGTTTTCTGCACCTGTGTAGGTATAGTTGATTTTGGCCTTGCCATTCTTGGGTTTAGAGGTTTCCCCCTTTTCATATTTTGGCAAAGGCTCCTTGAATGCCTTATGGTCTGCATTGGTATTCAACCCATCAATTTGAAGTTTGCCACTTTCAATAAGATCCTGAATAAGGTGTTTAAGTTTCCAGCAATGTTCAATGTCATGTCCAATGCCATTATGGAATTTGCAGAAAGATTTTTCATTCCACCAATGTGGCTTAACGTCAGGTATGCAAAAATTTGCTAGATCTTGCGGTTGTGAAAGGTTATTGGCAATAAGCATCTTGAAAACATCCTCATAGGAGTCACCCAGTCTAGAAAATTGTCGCCTCTCCTTTTTAGGCTTATCCTGGTACTTTGGTTTATGCTCTTGTTGGTTGGAGGATGTGTTGAGCTTCATAGCTTGGACTACACTAGACAAATGGATGACTTCTTGATCCTTGGGTTGGGAAGAGTCCACAACTCCATCATTGACTACTTTCTTATTCTTTTTCCAGTACAAGTGTTTGCTTTTGTCCTTATTAGCATTGTTAGTATTCTGACCATTATTGTTATTGCTATGTTTGGTCAAAATGCCTTGCTCTTTTAAGACATTCTCAATTCGACATGCGGTTTCGACCATAGTGTCAAAAGAATCAAAGACCATCTTCCGAACCTCATACCACATTTCAGGCACCAAATTGCTAACAATGATATCAATCCTTTCATGCTCAGGGATAGTCCTAGAATAGCAAGAGCACACTCATCTCCATCTTTGTAAGAAGGTAACAAAGGATTCCCCTTGGTTTTGTTTCAAATTGCACAAGTCTAACATAGTGACCGATCTCGACAAGTTGTATGCAAAATGTTGAACAAATTTGTGGACAAGTTCCTTGAAAGTTTTGACGGTAGGGGTTATGTTGGTAAACCACTCCATGGCTTGGCCCTTGAGACTCCTTGGAAGTAATATCATAAGATAGGAGTCATCTTGGTGGAACTCAAAACTCATGATGTAGAACTGATGCACATGATCATGTGGGTTACCATTGTCGTCATACTTGTCATACTGGGGGATTTCAACTTTCCTAGGAAAATCCACCATACTCACACTTCTGTCGAAAGGATTGGGAAAAATAGTTTCAAGTGAAAAGGAAGTTTTAGGTGCCAACACCTTTTCCATCATACGCTTGAGTTGCTTGATCTCCTCTTCTTGAGAGGGTCCTTGTTTCTTGATTCTTCTATCCACATCAAAGTTGTAAGGGACTCTGGCACCCTTGTTAATCAAGCTCTCTAGGAACCTATCCTTGTTTTGATCAAGATACTTCTCCACATATTGTTGGAATAGTGGTTCTTGTTGCATTCTCATAAAATCTTGATCATCAAAACTTACACTACTTCCTCCATGTTGAGAGCCATGATGAGCTCATTGGGAGGGCTGTCTCAAGTTCCTAGGAGGTATTTGTCTCCTATGTGAAATCCTCCTTCCTCTAGGACTAGGAGGTCTGGAAGGGGTCCTTGACCGCCTTCTATGTCTTGGGGTTCTTGAGGGAGTAGATGGTGGAGAGTTGTTTCCACTGTTGGTACCCCTATTGTTGAATTGATCATTGAGTTGTTGGGCTAAAAGCCTATCTTGTTCCTCTTGGAATGCTTTTCTTTTCAACTCTAACAAGGCTTGTTGTTTCACCTCTAGGTGTCTAAACCTTTCTTTTTTAGTGACTTGTTCATCCAAAAAGGCTTTCTTTTTGCGCTCAATCCTTTTAAGTCTCTCATTTTCATACCTTGATGTTGTTTTGAGTGGAGAGTTGGGCCTTGAATGTTTAAAAAAGTCATTAGTAAATGTTGCATTCACATGAGCATCACCAGATGAGTTGTTTTGGTCTTCATGTTGTGACCATGCATCTTGGTGAGCTCGTCCATAATGTCTTTCAGTGCTTTTATGGGCATCTAAATATCTTGATTTAATAGGAGGTGATTCGGGTTGATTGTCATCACCAAACACCATGTTATCCCTATGTCTTTGGAAAATGTCATCAAGATTTTGATCCATTACTTCCCTCTCCTTTCTAGTCATGGTGTAGCTCATGTCCATATCTAATTGAGAAGGTGCTAAAGAGGTACTCAACTCACTAGGATTGCTCTTTGGGTCAAACCAAGCTTCAAACTCACTCCTAGGTGATTGATCAAAGATGGGTTCCTTTCCCTTTCGCTTTTGACAAGTTTGGACTAAGGGTAACTGATCAAAGACAACTTGAGGTCATTTTCCTTGACTAACTTGGTACCTTTTCGTAACCGACATGAAAGAAAAAGACCCTTGGTGATAAGATGACCCTATGAAATGCCAATACCAAACTAGGATAATAAAAGTGTTCAATTGTCCGAAAAGAGATGGTAAGATAGAAAGCTACAAAAGGTGTAAACCAACACTGCCACAGAGGTGTATAATAAAAGGATAAGTATTCTAACACATATGGACCAGGAGGATGGATTTACCCAAATATATTTGAAATTGAAATTGAATTTTGATGGAAGTGATTTGGACAAAAGAGGACTGAAACTCTCCAAGTGTGTTACCAAAGAATCTAAAGGTGTACTTTTTCAACAAGGATAATTCCTAACTTATCAATGCCAAGCAAGACTACTTTGTAAAATCAAAGAACACTAATTCAAGGGGTCTAAAAATAGGAACCCAAGGTACAAATAGATTTCTAGTGGCAGAGTAAGTCACCTACTAAAATTTGGTCGACTAAGGAAAGACTGAAAATTGCATAAACTGGACAGACATCAAAAAGACTCTGTGTGACAATTTCCAAGCAAACAGTACAATACAATATGACCAAGTGAAATTTCACACTAAGTAGTGCGACAGTTTCCAGGAAGCCTATGCGATACTTTCCAGGCAAGAAGTGCAATAGTTTTGTAGTAACAAACTATCACATGATAAATCTCATAACAGTGTGTGATAAAGTTTCAGGATCGTATGACTCTTGACAAGTGAGTGCTGAAAATTTTAGTTTTAAGGGCAATTCGGTCAAAGTTTCAATTTGAAGGTTGGATTTTTTGATTTCAAGCACAATACTAGTAGTAATCAGACAAGTTTGCAAACAATAGGTGATCAACATGTCATAAAACACTTGCACAAGGGTGAAAGCAACCTTTCCAAGACAAGCAATTGTGATATCAAAGCAATAAAATCCTATGAATGCTACCGTGATGTTTGATATTTGAGAATGTTGACATGAGTAGATCAGAATGAGAACACTTCAAGCACTTACTAGCCTAAAAAGACAATGGCTCAATACTTAACAACTTGGCCCACACTTGATGCTCCATTGCCTCACACAAAGTGGTTTCCCACAATAGATATTGGCTTTGTTGTGGAAGTGCCAATGACACAACCAAAGGAACATAGATGGTGAGTAATCTTGGGGTGATCCGGGTTAGTCCACTAGGATCAATCCTTGCACCAAGAAGCTAAGCGGAAAAATAGGGTGGCTTCTATCTATGGTTCTTAGTAAGGGCTTCCATTCGTAATACCCCTCTTGCTCCCCAAAGGGACTCCTTACCTTGCGGCAAGTAACGGACCTCACGGCCATAAGAGTACCTTAAGCATTCTTGCTCAACATTTTCCTCATGGTCACAATCCCACAAGTACTCACATCAAGCGAAGAAAAGTACTACATTTACCAAGGTTTTGTGTCCTTGATAGCCTTGAGTTTATAGTGGGTTGAAATAGCCAACAAAAAGATTGTCCCCACTTGGGTTGTTCCTCTTGATTTCTCAAGGGCAGGCCCGCTAAAGGATTCTAAAAACTAAACAAAGAGGGGATCAACCTTTGAGTTTCAAGATTTCTGTTTCACCTCAAGGGTGAAGAGCATATTCTCCTAGCTCAAAAATTTCTCCCAAACACACCAAGCAAAGGTTCAATTACCCTCTTGCTTTCAAAATCCAAAGATGGATCAAGATATCTGTTTCACCACAAGAGTGAAGAGCATACTCTCCTACCACCCAAAGATTCCTACAACAAGATATTAAGTGCCTATGAAAAGAAACTACTAGTATATGCCACACTCAAAATGAAAGCAATTAAACAAGAACTTGGTTGGTTTTTATTCTTTGGGCAGCCCTACAAAAATGGTTAGTAGCCCTTGTGCATTTGGAGCTTTGACATGCATTCTTTTAAACAAATATTCAAGCAATGAGAGCACCTACAAGCACAACTTGTTAGCCCTACAAGGGTTAGCACATCAAAACCAAATGAAATCTGCAAATAAACCCCTGTTCTACCACAACAAATCAGAAATCCAAAGCAAACCAATTAAATCTTGCAAAGAAATGACAAAAATTACTCACTGCCAGGCTTGGGAAATATTTCTATCAGAGAAAGAATCGTATGATACTTCAATGTATACTGCTGCGATACTTTATCCCTATGTGATAGTTCCTAATACCTGCATGCGATAGAGAATAATATAACAGTGCGACACAATCTGCAAGGGTGTGCGATACCTTAACTGGTAAAATATCACACTGGTATATAGGAAACTATCATACGAAATTGGAAGACTATCACATGATAATTCTATCAAAAAAATAGAGAGCCGAAATAGCAAGAAAATATTAATGAAAAATTGATGAAAATGCATAAAAAGAAGGACAAAATAAAAGAGTGTTCTGCCCCACGGTGGGCACCAAAAATGTACATACTAAATAGTGCACTTCTCTAAGTCATTACTTTCAAGGGAATCCATGGATGGGAAACCTTGAGAAAGCAACCTAGAGCTCCCTAGGCATGGAGTCACAAGGATGTTGATGGTGCTCTCAGCTAGAACTATTGAAGCATGCAACCTTGCTAGTAAACCACACAATGGGAGATTCAAAGAGACAACGACAAGAATGCCAATATCTTCAAGAATCGAGAATGAAAATGCAATGCAATGCAACTATGCTAAGAATGAAGATGCAAGCTAAATGCATGGAGATCTCCAAAGCTCCAAAGTCTCCAAGAAATCCTCCAGCATAAGATTAGTATTCAAAGTTGAGATCTAAGAATGAGAAAAGAGCTCTTTTAAAGGAATTGAAAAGGAATGGACCATGGAGATTAAGAGGCAAAAGATTTAATCAAGGGTGGAGCTTGAAAGAGGAGCAATCCATGTACAAAAATATCCTCCAATGAGAAAATAAGAGTTGACTTTTGTGTCCATATGAGACAAAAATTCATTTTCTTCTTTTTATAAAATAGGAATAATACTTTATTTGTGAAACTTAGGATAAGAGAAAAAGTGGGGGCTTTTTATTTAATAAAAGGGGAGGAAATTTCTTTTAAATAAATAAAGACTTAGGATAAAATGGTTAGCCCATGGAAAGTAATCAAATAAATGATAAAACTAGGATTTGATCAAGGAAAATTGGTATTGAGTTGAAGATGCTGATTCAGAAAATTGATAAATTGCTGAATGGGGGCCCAAAGTCTAGGTGACCATTTTAGGGTGCATACACTAATGATCAAATCATTGGTGATAAAAATGTAGGTTCTCAAACAAGAAGAAAAATTAGGGAAATAATATGTCCGATTTAAAAAATTGAGCCAAAGACCATGGAAGAATATTTGAAGAATGATGATTGGTTAAAAGCCATGGAAGAGGAATTTGATTAGATTGAAATTAAGGACACATGGACACTTGTTCCAAAACCAATAGATAAGAATGTGGTTGGTAAAAAATGGGTCTTCAAAAATAATCTAAATGAAGATGGGGAAGTGATCTGAAACAAGGAAAAACTTGTATGTAAAGGCTATGCACAAGAAGAAGGATTAGACTATGGAGAGACCTTTGCTCCAGTGGAAAGAATTGAAGGGGTAAGAATCTTAGTTTCTTATGAAACTTACAAAAGGTTTAAGGTGGTCCAAATGGATGTTAAATCTTCTTTTCTAAATGGAATTCTTGAAGAAGAGGTATACATAGAACAATCAGATGGGTTTACATTAACAAAGAACAATGATATGGCACACAAGCTACAAAAGGCATTTTTTGGACTGAAACAAGCACCTAGATTATGGTATGAAAGGCCACACTCTTATCTTTGTAAGATTAGTTTCAAAAGAAAAAATGAAGATAACAACACATACTTGAAGGTTGAAGGTGACAAGTTACTGTTAGCTGGAGTATTTGTGGATGACATAATCTTTGGTGGAAATGATGAAATGAGTTTGGTATTTGTAGAAGAGATGAAGAAAGAATTTTAATGTCAATGATTGGAGAAATTAAGCTCTTCATTAGATTGCAAGTTTCACAGCTAAAGGAAGGTATTTATGTCAGTCAATCTGAGTATATAAAGGAAGTCCTCAAAACCTTTGAAATGGAAGACTCCAAGCCAGTTGGAACCCCCATGGTGACAGGATAAAAACTATCTAAGGATGATGAGTCAAGTGCAGTGGATGCAACCTTATATAGGTGTATGATAGAAAAGTTGCAATATGTTGTTCATAGCAGACCAGACATTCTCAAGCAATTGTGATAGTGGCTAGATTCCAAGAAAATCATAAGGAATCTCACATGGTGGTGGTGAAGATAATATTTAGGTACTTAAAAGGGATTGTAGACTATGGTCTATGGTATGCACATAAATTTGATTTCTCTTTGAGTGTGTTCATTGATGTAGATTGGGTAGGAAACATGGATGACATAAAAAGTACAAGTGGAGGTGCATTATTCCTAGGTGCAAGACTTGTGTCATGGACAAGTAAAAAGAAAAATTGCATTTCCTAATCAATTACATAAGCTGAGTATGTGGAAGCTTCTATTAACTATACATAGAATGCATGGATGAAGAAGATCATAGAAGGAATCAAAGAGGAGTTAACTGAATTGGTAACTATTTACTATGATAATACAAGTGAAATTAACATTTTAAAGAATCCAATGATGCATTCTAAGTCAAAACACATTGCAATCAAGTATCATTTTCTGAGAGAGAAAGATAAGGGAAAATAAGTCAAGTTGGAATATGTGCCAACCAAGGAAAAGATAGCAAACATATTCAACAAGCCACTACCTAAGGATACTTCTAAGTATCTAAGAGGTAAGTTAGGGTTTATTCCCCTACCTGAATAGAATTGAGATGCTGTTGCAACATCAATCCAGTGGATTCATTAAATATTTTTTTTACTATGGTTGATGTTAAGGGGACTACTCCTTAGGGGGAGTAGTTGGAGGAGAAGAAAATAGTTGTAGTAGAAGGTGACCTATGCTATGTGGTTCCTTTGGGATTGTTGTCAAAGGGGGAGAAGACTTGGGAGATGGCTACCATAAGAAGATTAAAGGGAGAAGAAGATAGTAATTGTCATAAATTTTTTTGTGATGTTGTCATGATTATATTATGGTATTTCCATCAATGCCAAAGGGGGAGATTTTTGGCATAAATGATGCATAGATTTTGGAGAGTGTTGTGGTACAAGTTTGATCACAAGGAGATTGGTTATTGTGTTGTAATTGATGTTAACTTTGTGTTGTGTTGTTGAATCTAGTGTTGCATAAGGAACTAGAGTGAGTGGTCATTATGGGAGACTCAAAGCTATCTCTAGATGTTGTATGTTGGATCATAGAGGTTTGAAACATGTATAGAGAGAGTTATGATCAATTGAAGGTTGACAGATGAATATGAAGAACATACAATGATAGAAGATGAATGATTTGACTGGCCTGTCAAATCAGTGTGGATTCATGTGTTGTGGTTTAGTAAGAATTATCTTAGATAGCCTATGAGATTGATATTACAATCAAAAGGTGATTGGTGTACCACACGATATAGTTTTAATAACTAGAAGATCATTCTATGCATAATGGAAAAGTCTTTGGAACAGTTGGTGTTAGATCCTCAACTGGTAATGATGGAGTTGGTTGTGGTAAATATTTTTTTATAACATGTGTTATGATGATATAAAAGATATTATGTAGAATGATGGTTTGACTTCACATCAATTGAGGTGATCTGATTTATAAAGTTTTTGAAAACCTGTTGGAAAAGTTGAGGAGTTTGACTGTTCTTGATCAAATTGATGTGCGGATTTATTTGGAGGCTGAAATGGATTTTTTAATGAATTTTATTATTTGGTAATACATTTTAGTGGACTATGGTTCAAGCGCTAAAAATTCAAATCATGAAATTTAAATGTAATACATTTTTGTTTAAGGCGATGGCCACCCTAGTGAGTGAAAAATATATTTATATTCAGATTGGTGAATTGTGAAGTTGTAGATCATGGATGTTGTGGTACAATCAATAGAAGGGTGAAGATATCTTGCAAGAAGAAAAAGTTTTAGCTTAACTAGATTTGTACTAGAAAAGTAGTAGTTCTATTCTCATATCATCATCATACTTGCTGAATCCTAACAAGCTCCCCAAGAAAATATCTTAACTAGGTAGATCCTAATAGGTCTTGAATTGAAATACTTTAACTAGGTGGCTCTTTAATTAGGTATCTAAATCCTTTAATCAGGTTACTCCTAATAGGGCTAGAGGTAAATCCCTTAACTGGGTGACTCCTAACAGGGTCTTGCTCCTAATAGGACATTGTTAAAGCTCCTAACAGGGCTAAACCTTTAACATGGTGTACTTCAAAAGAGTGAAAATTATTTATGGGCACTAATTCCCATTGTGATTTTTCCCCTCTAACCAAGGGTTTCTACAATAAAATATTGGTGTTCTTGTGTTTCTTGTTTGGATGGTTTCATTTCTTTAATTATTTATTACTACACAAGTTATATGTTGATGAATGTTATTGAATGGTTGATGAAAAGTTTGGATTTGGTAATTAATAATTCATCCCCCCTCTCAGTAATATTGGACCTTATAATACTAACACCTCCCACTTATGACAATGCTAGTCGCTTTGTTAGGAATGGGAACATTGAGGGGGGGGGGGGGTGAATTAGTGTTCACTGTAATTTAACTTTTTACTTTAATCTTTATGTTGAACTTAAATGCTTAAGTACTGAATTTAAACATTCACATAAACATGAAACATGAAATCAACACATGACACCAATATGGTTATGGGGAAACCCAAATAGGTAAAAACACCAGTGGGACTTGATACCCACTAATATTTTGCACTAGTATTTTGTGATCCTTCTTAGAAGATCCTTTACCTTGTTAGCAGTAGCTTTACAATGCTTTAAGTATAGTAGACCTTTTTAAGGGTTGGACCCTATTAGGAGTCTTTTACAATGATCCCTATTAGGGGAGTGGAATCACTATCCTAGAGCTCACTACTTAAATGGTGAAGGCTACAACCTTCTGATTTCAGATACACACTATATCTGCTGATGAACTGTCACTGTGACATTGCTTGTCTGATTAGTTCCTTTGGTGCGCTGATGCTTCGACCTCTAGCAAAGCTCTAATACATCTTATGCTATCTTTGCATACCTCTTATCTACTTATCACAACTCTATTAGAACTTCCATACCAAATACAATGGGTGCATCTTATATTTACACACTCATACACACAAAATAATTAGGTCGGCCCCATAACTAATTACAAACAACGCTACTAAATGAATTGGCTTAAGTGTGCTTACAATTATACATATAAACATGTTGGTAACCTAAATACAATGGGCACATGGCCTTTACAACATTAAATTATACTCACAAACCAAAATGCTAATTGTCGGCTCCATGCTTTGTTCTCTGTTGGCACACACTGGCTGTGTAACTTCAACTGACTGCAACTTTCACATGTTTGCATATCTACTTATGTGCTCATAAACTAAGCATAAGTATACACTAAAAAAATTAACTTCCAAGGCATATACCATAATTCATCTGTACACATGTGTGCTGATGCTCTGAGCTGCAGGAACTCTGTACATTGTCCAGTCTTCAACACTTAACTAAATTATGATCTTTACACTAAGTGCGTTGACTCCAAACTGCTATATGACTTTGTTGCCATAATGAAAAAACTATATCAAGTCATATACTTTAGTATAGACAAATTGACAACAATCTCCCCCTTTGTCATTGATGGCAACAAAGGAATATGGCCAAGTTGCTAACTGTCCCTTAACACAAAAACTTTTGTCTACTTTTGTCTTCTATACATTTTTATACATAATATTATATCTCCCTATACATATATATAATCCATATTATATACACAACTCCCCCTTTGACATTAATGACAAAGGTGCATCAAAAAAATGTATCTACACATACTCACTGAGGGAAAACATCTAGATATGCAATCTTGAGGTTCTGGATCTCCTTCTTCCAAAAGGTTATCAGAGAGTTTACTATCCGGAGATGGGTGCATAATGCATATTGAAGCTTCTCCATCTTCTCCAAGTCATTGATGGGACCATGATCATAATTTACCATGGTGGCATCAATCTCCTTTATATACTGATTAAGGATGTCTAAAGAGGGCGCAAGACCATTCCTCAACTGAGTCTATCTGGACCTTATCCTTGATATCTCTATTTCTTCCTTCTCAATCTTGTCTATTTGACCTTGGTAGACATTGTTTCACATGTTCACATCAATGGATGTGTCTGACACTAAATTATTTACCCGCTTAATCATTTCTTCTTCCTCTTTTATCTTCTTGAAGTGAGCATCAATTAGCTTGTCTTGATCCATGCATGCTGCAATGATCTTTCTTCCTTCATTAGAAAATTCTTTCAAGGATGCTTTACTAGACTTAAGAGAATTCAATTCTAGTGCAAAGTTTCTCATTAGCTCATTGAGTCTATTCTTTAAGTACTTCTCTTCTGCTACTATGGATGCATATTCTTCTAGGCTATAAAAATTGCTTTTGAACTATGAGAGGATTGAACTCACATCATCAACCGAATGTATTTTTAGCACTTTATTATCCTCAGGCAGAAAACTGTTCAAAATATTCACTGACTCTATTAGGAGAGGATTCCTCATAACTTGTTTTTCTTTTGCCTTCTCCATAGCCAAGATGCTGAACTTAATCAGGTCTTCTTCTTTCCAGGAGTCCAAACTGCTTGTGTCAGGTGTCAAACTTGACAACAATGCCGAGGAGGGAGTGATGGGAGTGCTATCCATCACTTCTTGTTTTACCTTTGCAAGATCAACAGAAGTATCTTCTTCTCTCTTTTCTACTTTTTCTTCTTCTTCCTTATTAGATACATCTTTTATGAGTACTTCTTCTTACTGAGTGGGAGGTGAATTGCTGCATAAGATTTCAACTTCTTTAGTACTAACCAATGCTTCCTCAAACTTTTCCAAATCCTTATTAGTAGCTGCCATGGCTATCTCCACATTATCTATGATAATAGCATTGCCTTCGTGTGATTCTGAGATGGGCATAGACTTGTCTACCTCTGTTTGAGTTTCTGCTATGGGCGCTGAGTCTCAAGGACCTGTCAATGGTACATTAAAGGTCTCTACTTCTTTTTCTTGCTTACTAGGTGCATGAGTGATGGGCATAGTAGGTGGTTTTATCTGTTGTTCTAATAACACCTTTTCAAAGGCCTTCTTTGTTTCCTTCGTTATTAGCTCATAGTCTTTGTTCATAATGTGTAGAGTTCTTATCTTTGTCCTTAAGTGCGGCTTCACCAAATTTAATATTAGTGCCTCTTCTTCTTTAGAACATACTGGTTGAGTATCTTCTAATACTTTTTTTGTGATCTTTAGATCCTCTTCATTTGCTTATCTCTTTAGGTTTTCTAAAATATCCCATACTTTATCTAGAATAGAGGTTTTTGTCTCAAGGACTGTCTTCTTGAACTTGATCATATGTTTGACAATCATACTATGTATTTTTGATTTGTCAATCTCACTGTATGTGTCATAATACTTCTCTACTTGATCAATTCTGCCCTCATCAATAATTCTTGAGCTCAAAACTTTAAGGCTTGGTTTGAATCCCACCTTAGGAGGTGCTTGAATGTTTTTCTTTCTCCTTAGTGCTCGTGAGGATGGATGAGTAGTGCTAGCTTCTTTCTTCCTCTTGACTATAGGCTTATACTCTGGAGGAGTGGTAAGATCAATAGTATCTATGGGCACAGAAGGAGTATTATCTTCTTTACCCTTTTGACTGTCATCTGATTCAGTTTTCATCTTCTTCAACTTAGGATCTTCTTGTTCTTCCTTTGCTACTGCGCCTTTCAATTCTAAGGCAATCTTTTCATCCCTTGCTTTATCAAGGTCTGCTTGAGACACACCATGTATTCTCAAGATCTCAAATGTGACCTCAGCAACTTTTCTTTTAGTTGCAACACTGTTAAGCTTAGCATCAACTTCTCTCATCTTAACCTCATAGGTTCCCAACCTAGGTTCATTATGATCTTTGGGGGCTATCAGAAGTACCTACGCATATGCTTCAAGGACCTATTCTTCTACTTTATAGCCAAGTGGATGAATTGACTTAGTTCTTGGTTCAATAGCTTCCATACATGTAGTATCAGTCTCCACCATAAAACATATTGTATCCTTATATTTCTCTACAATGCTTTCTAGAATCCTATACCTCATCTGCATCTTAGCTCTAAAGTTCTTCAATTCCAATGTGACATAGTCTCTTAGTGTGCTTTCTGTGGATGCTTTGTTGGATATCTGAGGCATTGTTGGAATGGACTTGTTCAAATAAAAATTTGAAACTCTTCCAACTATATGAAGGTACATATAGATGATTAGGGACCCAAACCTGAATATCTTTATTTTGTCATGTTTGATAGCTTTGATGTTATCTATCAACTATGCACACAAGATCTCACACAAGTTGAACTCTCCATCTTCCTTTATTATTCTAATGGTAGCTAGAATAGTGCCCGTAGACACACTATTCACCCTGCTGGTGTGATGAAATCTATAACCCAGTATCATTGAAATCAATTTGATGTCTGCTTGCTTAATTATCTCAATAGTCATGCCCCACCTATCGCTCCTTGACTTACATACTTGTTCTACCATTTTACTAACATCCTTTCCCACTGGAAGGATGACACCTGTCCTAGAAAGGCCTATCATCTCATGTATTAGATCACTTGTGATTCTTACTAGAACATCTCCAATCCAAAATAGATCATCATTGATTTTGCTCAATAAGATCTTTATCCATTCCATCTCATAGAATTCATATGCTATAGCATACTCAACAATAGGGTGATCATTCCATTTGGCATATTCATCCATGAATGTTTTATCCTATTTCAACATGGTATCCATGTCCACCCTTAACCTATCTAGTCCAACAAGTTCTTTCTTACAGTATATGTAAGCCCTTATGTCTTCCACATGCATGATGCCCATAGGTGTGCATGAGAAAGCTCCCTCTAAATCATCTAGGGTTGTTTTAAATAGGTGCCTCTTGAAAACATATCTTTTATTCTTAGCGAAATCATAAATAATGGGAGTGGCCCTGACTTACTTGTTAATCACTTTTTGATTGAACTTAGAGATAATATGATGGCTTCCGAATCGGCACAACGAGCTAGGGTTTTTGCAACCAATCAAATGCACTAAAAACACTCATAGTCAATCTCCAAATCTTCACAATAACTTCCAAGGCTCAATCTGCTCTTCAATCACTCTGAATTCAAATGCAATGAGTGAACAAACAACTTTCTATGTACTTAAAAGTGGAAATTCTACCATTAATGCACGTCGCGTAAACCAGGCTGTCACTCCAAAATTTCAAACTTGAGCTCCACTAACAGTTAGCATGTGCATTCTTTCACAAAGGTTCCTATACACTCCAAAAGCTTAAGTCCAAAGGCGCATACTCTGAGGATGAGTATACCATCCACACAGGGGTCTAGAGCTAAATTAGCTCCCCCTATGACCCTAAGGGCCATTCATGCAGATGTAGAGGGTGCATCCACTAGGGATACATCCAATACATTCTCATAAGATTTTTCCTTCTTTCCTTCTAACCAAATCATGCTCACATCATCTGAGGCTTTCACAAACTTGACTTCTCCTTCAGGATCCAAAAGTGGTTCTTCGATCTTTTTAGGGATTTCTTGACCTTGCATCCTTGATCTATAGAACCTTGAGATATGTTCAACCTTGTTAAAAGAGTGACAGATGTCTGGAGGTCTTATATTCCTTGGCACATTAACATGAGTCACCATTCTACACTATTTTTCTGTGTGACCATTATAGTTACATATCTGGAAAGTAACATTCTGAGAACTTCTAACATTTGTCTGATTCTGATTTCTTTGATCTTGCTGAATCTTGTTCTTCTTACTATTCTTGCAATTCATAGCTCTATGACCAAATCTATTGCATGAATAACAGTAACCATTAAAAGGTCTTACCTTTGTACAGTTCCTTGCAATGTGCCCATGCTTGTTACATGCAAAACAAGTGCGTTCTACAGGCTTGCGTTCATTCTTAGGAGGACCACCATTGTCTTTGGTTTGATCTTCAGTCTTTTTAGCATTAGTAGAGTCCTTTTGTGAATCCTTTCTTGCTCGCATATTGTCAATCTGATTTTGTGCTTCATTGTATCCAATATAGCTAGTGTCTCCTTTGATTCTTCTTGCATACAACTGAGATTCTACCAAATCAACACTGGTGTGTAACTTGTCAATATGATCCTTTGCCTTTTGCAATTTAGATTCCAAGATTTCTTTGATATTCTTTAGCTCCAAGATTTCCAAGTTAGTTTCCCTTAGTTCCTCATTGAGTTGAAGGTTCTCCTTGACTTGTTCATTGTAGACATCTTGATTGTTCATCAGTTTGTCATCAAATTCTTCAAGCTGACTTAATAAGGATGCATTTTCTTCATTCAACTTCTTGACTTTTTCTTCAAGATCACTATTAGAGTGTCCTTTCAAATCCTTTCTTAGTCTTTTGATAACTAATTGAGCATCACTAACTTTTTCTTTTAGTTCTTTAATTTCTCTTTTTCAATTGTCTAGGTCTTCAAGAGCGGCTTGAAGATTTTTCTTCAGATGATTCATTTCTACTTTGTCCATGATCTCCTCAAGTGGTTAAACTTCTTTGCTGAGGACCAGTGCTATGATACCAATTTTTAGGAATGGGAACATTGAGAGGGGGGGAGGGGGGTGAATCAGTGTTCACTGTAATTTAACTTTTTACTTTAATCTTTATGCTAAACTTAAACACTTAAGTACTAAATTTAAACATTCACATAAACATGAAACATGAGATCAACACATGAAACCAATATGGTTACAGGGAAACCCAAATAGGTAAAAACCTTGGTGGGACTTGATACCCACTAATATTCTGCACTAGTGTTTTGTGATCCTTATTAGAAGATCCTTTACCTTGTTAGGAGTAGCTTTACAATGCTTTAAGTATAGTAGACCTTGTTAAGGTTCAGACCCTGTTAGGAGTCTTTTAAAATGATCCTTGTTAGGGGAGTGGAATCACTGTCCTAGAGCTCACTACTCAAATGGTGAAGGTTACAACCTTCTAATTTCAGATACACACTATATCTGCTGATGAACTGTCACTATGACACTACTTGTCTGATCAATTCCTTTGGTACGTTGATGCTTTGACCTCTAGAAAAGCTCTAATACATCTTATGATGTCTTAACATACCTCTTCTCTTCTTATCACAACTCTATTAAAAATTCCATACCAAATACAATGGGCACATCTTATATTTATACGCTCATACACACAAAAAAATTAGGTCAGCCCCATAACTAATTACAAACAATGCTTCCAAATGAATTGGCTTAAGCGTGCTTACAATTATACATATAAACATGTCAAAAACCTAAATACAATGGGTACATGGCCTTTACAACATTAAATTATACTCGCAAACCAAAATGCTAATTGTCAGCTCCATGCTCTGTTCTCTGCTAGCACACATTGGCTGTGTAACTTCAACTGACTGTAACTTTCACATCTTTGCATATCTACTTATACGCTCATAGACTAAGCATAAGTATAATCTAAAAAACTTAACTTCCAGGGCACATACCATAATTTATCCATACACACGTGTGCTGATGCTTCGAGCTGCAAGAACTCTATACATTGTCCACTCTTCAACACTTAACTGAATTCTGATCTTTACACTAAGTGCGCTAACTCCAAACTGCTATATGACTTTGTTTCCATAATGAAAACACTATATCAAGTCATATACTTTAGTATAGACAACTTTCCAACACCTTTGTCTCTTGATATCATTTGTGTTGTTATCTCTTAACACATAGAAATAAATAATTTAGAAATCTATCATAGAAAAGGTGATCCCTTGAATCATATGAAAAGGTTTCAAACCTCATGTAGTTACTTCTCTCATGATCAAAAACTGATGGCTAAATTATTTACTAGAATATTTAGAGATAATGCCTTACTATGGTACTATTCTTTGCCTCCTTATTTTATTGACTCATTTCAAAAACTTGCTAATGCTTTCTTTCACCAGTTTCAAAATGATATTGGTCCTCAAATTTATTTAACTAATTTGATTCATTGCAAGCAAGGTGTTAAGGAAAAAGTTATCAATTTAATTGTTAATTATACACATTTTCATTCTCAAATTTCTTATCCTATGCTTGGTCTTGATGTGCAACATATTTTATTTCTAATTTTAAAAAGGACATCAATGATAAGATATCGCTTTCTAAGTTTACTTCCTTTACCCAATTGTGTGTAGTGCTTCATAATTATTTTCTTCAGGTGAGCTAGCTTGAGATATTCATTCCAATGGCTCTAGTTGATAACAATGATGCCACCTTGCAACCCATTCAAATGTCCCAAAACCAAAAAGGATTCATCAAGATTAATGAACTATCAAATAATGTTGAAATGAAAGTGGTAGCTACAACTCTAGTTCTGACTCCTTTTTCATATGTTTTCAGACCATCTTGTAATTTTACACCCATTTTTGAATCTTTGCATAATGTGTATGTGTTTATGTATGTGCATATGTGTTTATGTGTATGTAGATATAGACGTATGCATATGTTCATGCTCATGTGTGTGTGTATATATATATCATATATATATACATATACATATACATACATATATATATATATATATATATATATATATATATATATATATATATATATATATATATATATACATACATACATATACATATACATATACATATACATATACATATACATATACATATTTGTGTGTGTGTGTGTGTGTGTGTAAATGTGTATGTTTTGGACAACACAAGCCTTACCTCTACTATGGTACATTTCACTCATTTGTAACATATTCTTTGGATCATCATATTCCTATCCTCCATCTCCTATCACTATCATCCACTCAATCCCTCTATCTTTCATCCAATAGGACTCCCCATCTTTTCATCCTTTTACCAAGCATCGTCTCTCCCTTGTCATTGCTTCTCATCCATTCCTTGTTCCAAAATAACATCCTCCATGAAATTATATCATATCCAACCCATTTAACCTCTTCATATCATATCTAATTCATTTATCATCATCCCACATTATATAATCGATTTACTCTCCTTTCATATCTCTAAGCCAAAATTCCTAAATTAGTCCAACCAAGTGCAATCAATCCTACACAATCCAATCTTGCAATCAAGCCCATGATCCTAAAGTAATTCATAATTTTGAGATCCAAATACATCAATAATCCATTGATCATTATTTAAAATCCAGTTATCATTATAAGGATGTATTCCTCTCAAACCTTGGGGCATGAACTATTCTTATTGTTAACATTGTTATCATCCTCAATTAATCAATAGCGAAAGGCTAGAATGAATGGAGGAAAATAGACATGAAGGCTAAACATGGAAGGAATGAATGCAAGATCATCATCAGACAACTCACAAAATAGCCAAATGTTCATGTATAGGTCAACCTTGTCAAGATCAAAGAGAGAAGATGGAATGGATGAAATATGTAGAAGAACTACGCATGATGCCTGATTGCTAGGTTTTTATCATGGTACTTATCCAAGGTGCCACAAGGGAGTGGTTTTCACCATAGGATGAATTTATTTATCTTTACTTTTTCTACCAAGGCGCCTGTTTCTAGGTTTTCACCAAGGCACATTTTCAAATTTTTTTATTTTTTATTTTTTGGAAGAAGGCAAGCTTTTTAGATAATACTCCTTGAAAGGATAAACCATGATATGCCAAGGATTCAAAATGATATGCTCAAAGATGCTGATAGGGAAAGGAAGATGGAAGAGAAAATGGAGGATAAGGTTTTATGTAAAGTGAGTGAGGTTGGAAGATAGGAGGAATAGGAAAATGAGGAAAAATGATAGAAGGTAGAAGGATAATAAATGGAAGGATTGTGAAAGGGTAGATGGAAAGGAAGGCAAGATCAATATCAACACACACCTTGAAGGGTGGTGAGAGGATGGGGGAAACGTGAATGAAGGAATACATGAAGGAATATGGTGAATGGATAGTAGAGGTTGTGGTTTAGGCACATGGAATGGAAGAATGTTTTTGGAAGAAGATGAAGTGGAAGTCTTTGGAAGCTTGAATGTCAACTTCACTTGTTGTTCAACACCAGACTCTTTCAAGAGAGACTTTGGAATCCATATAGCCGTAGGCTTTTCATTTCTTTTTGATGATCTAGAGAGAATATCTTTAATGATGGATTTTGGAACCCATACTTGTCTTGTAGTTTTTTTCTTAGATATCTCTTTTGAATTTATGCCTCTATGTCATTTAGAGGAGACATGGTGATCTTCTCTTTTTGACGGATTCTTGTATTACTTCTTTTTCTTGTATTGAACATTCAAGTTACTTCCAAAAGAATTGGGACTTGTGGAGGAAGAAGGGGGATATGACTGGTTTAGATGGGTGGGTGGATGAAAAGGATTCAAGGGTATGCATCTATGTTGATCTTGAGGAAAGATGGGAGATGGAGGGATGTAAGGACCCAAGATGGATGGTGAATTAGGAGATTTAGGAGGGGAAAGTGAAGGAACATAAGGGCCCAAGATGGAAGGAAGGTGTGAAGCCCTTAGTATTGGTGGAGGAGGTCCAAGGATGGACATGGAAGATACAAAAGGATAATCAATAAGTTCATCAAAATCTATATGACAACCAAGGATATCAGCATCTTTAGAGTGAGCATTAGGATTTTCAATAGAATCTTGGACATCTTGAATATGAGCACATTCTTTGATAGGATTGTTCAAAGCTTGCAAAAACTTAGGAAGAGTAGAAAGTGGAAATGAACATGGAGTGGTAGAATAAGAAGATGGAAGACTTTGATCTTGACAAGGATCTTTGGATAGCATAAGTGCATAATTTTTCTCTTGATTTTCAATAGGCTTAACATTGGAAGTAACAACACCATTTTTACCAAACTTAATGGAAGTATCATCTTTGGAAAGTGCAAGTGTAGTAAGGTCATTTTGATTGTCAATAAGCTCAACAGTGTAAGTAGTAGCTTGATCTTGCTTAGGAGAAGACTTAAGACATGGTGGAATGCATGAAAAAGGGTGTGCAAGATCAAATGAACCATGGAAAAGATAAGAGACATCATGAAAAGGATTGGATGACATGGAGGTTTCTTGATCTTGATCTTTCTTTATGTTATTTTCTTTATCATTTTTAGAGTCCTCTTGACACGAAGCCACTTCTAAGGACAAGGAAGCATGTTGGGATTGTATGGAAGACTTTGGAAGAGATGAGGAAGGACTAGGTATAGTAGGCATTATAGCATATAAAGACTAAGGCTCTTTGGGTTTATCATTATTGAAAGTATTTGTAGCCAAGTGAAGGTTAGCTTGAGTTTCTTTAAGGGGTAGCCCTTAAGGACAACTATAGGGAATCGTATGAAAAGTATCAGGGCTTGTGTCAGATGAAGGTTCTGTGAAAGATTTGATAGGCTTGGGAGATTTAGGAAATGTATGGGTATTGGAGGAAGTAGGGGATGGAAGGGAACCATCACAAGACAAAGGTTCAGCATAAAAATGATCTTTCTTGAGAGTATAATCTTTATTTTCAGCATGAGAGTTCTTAGAGGAGAGATCCTTGTAGTATTTACTTTTGTAATCAGCATGGTAAACTTTCTCTTCCTCAAGTGAAATAGATGTATCATCTAGGTATTGTTCATAGAAATCATCAAAGTCTCTTTCAAAATCAGAATCATATGGATCACCATCACGATCTATCCAATGTGACATCCCATTTCTAGTAAGCATGAACACAAGATGAGGAGGACTCTTAGGAAAAAAGGTGTCATAGGTATCATTATATTGTCCATCATCATAGTCGTCATAGTCTCCAAAGATGGATGTGTCACTCTCTATGGAAGAGGTATCATAAGGGTTGTCACGTTGCTCACATTCTATCCAGGGGCATGGTGACATGTACAAGTCTTCATCAAATGGAAAAGGACATAGAGCTTCCATGGAAAACTCTTTAGGTTCCTTTTCTTTCTCAAGTTTGTTAAGCTTGACTTGCATAGCATGCATCTGTTTCATCATAGCGGTGATTAGAGTTTCTTCCTCATGTGTAATGATATTTTCCACATTAAATTTGGGAGGAAGTTTAGCTCCTTGATGGGCCAATTGTAAAAAGTATGCCTCTCTGTCTTCTTTCAAGAAATGCTTCATCATTCGTTTGAAGTTATCATCATTTTGATATTGAGAAATTTCTTCAGGTGTGGGTTCCTGATCTACACCATGTTGAGATTGAGCTCTTTGAGAGCCAAAGTTTGTCCCTTCTTGAGACATGGTAGGAGTTTGTGGAATCCCTGGAATAGATTGATGTGGGGTTTGTTGGGTACCTCCACGAGTTGATGAAGGAGGAATGTAACCAGTTTTTAATCGAAAGTTGCCAAGACCGCCATCCTCGTAAAGACCAGAATTGATGAGTTGCTCAAGAGTTGGACCCCTGGTAGTAGTTATAGGTAAGGTCTGGGATGCTTGTCTAGATTTATTAAGTGAGGAAGCTCTAGTTTCCACCATTAACTTTGAGTGAAACAAAAGAATAAGATCCATATAACTGAAGAATGAATTGAATCAAGATGATTAGATGACACAACCTTGTCAAGGTTTGATTGATTTGAAGATTTGATTAGACATGGGTGAAGGATACTGTGCCTTGGATGTATGGGTAGATTGCCCAAAAGATAGCAGACATGAGCTTGCAACACTTAGCCATTTTGATGATTGATTGAAGATTGATAGTTATGACAAGGTTTTGACACAAGATGAAAAGGACTCAAATTGATTAAATAGAAGGCTGAATCAGATTCAAAAGGCCACTTTTGGAAAATGATAGGATTCTCAATAGCTATTTCTCTATTCCTAACATAGTGATTTGTTCGACAGATTCTGGAAATAGGCTGAAAAAGCTAAGTATTTGGCAATTCTGACAATTTTCTGATAACTTAAAAAAATTTCCCAAATGACACTCTGCAGACTCGTACGATAGTGGGTTTGCTATGAAATGACTGTTGAAAAGCTTGTACGATAGTGGGTATGCCATGAAATGATAGTTGAAAATCTCGTACGATAGTTGCAAAAACTCGCATGACAGTTGCTAGCAAGATTTGACTTTTTGAATTTGACTGGCAGAAAGACTCGTACGACACTAGGTTCTCTACCATACGGTAGTTGGGTAGTAATGAAATGACATTTGATAGAAAATTGTATGAATTTTTGACTGACTGAGATGACTTTTGAGTCCAGAAAGGAATTTCACTTCAAATTTTGCAAATTTAGGGTTTTCAGTTTCAGATTGTTTGCAAATTGTACTATCCAGATTCAAAGAGTAGACCAGATTTGTTCATTTTTAGTAACCAAATAGATAGACAAGCACACAAAATAGCAAGCAAGTGATTTCAAGCATGTCTAAAAATAATGAACAAGGGTAAAAGAAACCTTGTGCATGAACAATTAGGTGACCGAATTTGTGCTAATCCTTGAGAGTGTTAATTGTGTAAGTTCCAAAGAGAGAGAATGCCTCGATGAAAAGTTGAAGACACATAGATCTACTGGAACGTGAGACTCCCTCAGTATCCTCCCCACCTACAAGGGATCCTTCATTGAGAAGAGTTTCACTGGAAACCCACTCTCTCAAGATCCACAAATAGTGTTCATGGAGCCTAATTACTAAGTGTAACAAAGATGCTGAAAGCAAACTATGTTCATTTTTATAGCCCAAATGAAGTATGTGATAGGAAAGCAATAAAAGTCACTCAAGCTAGACACATGAGATGTTTGTTTTAGATCCAAAATTGAAGTCTTATCAGTTGAGAAGATTACTTGAATTCCTTGCAACATGCTTAGTAGATTTTTACCTATTTTTAGCAATTCTTGCACTTTTTCCAATCAAAACCAACAGGAGTCAATAAAAAATAGAGAATTTCAATTGTTAAGATTAGCCGTTAGTCAAAATCTAAAAACCAAATATGACAACTTGCCCTGAAAAATGAAACGATAGTTGAAATCTGATGCCGAAACTCATACGACAGTGGGTCTGTTACCAGATGATAGTCTGAAACTTGTATGACAATGGGTATGCTCCCAGATGATAGTCCAAAAACTTGTATGACACTGGGTGTTTTGTGAAATGATAGTGTGTATAGTACGACATGATCCTCAATCTGATAGACTGTCGTACGATAGTGGGTGCAGTGTGAAATGACTTTTGTCAGAAACTTGTATGAAGATTGTACGGACATAAATTAAAAATCATAGTTTCACACAGAAACCAAGGAGAAAAAGATAGAAATTGATAGAATTGAATTGGAAGCCCGTTTTAGGGCCCCACGGTGGGTGCCAGAAATATGTGTGTGAATTTTGTACCTGTCTGTAGACACAACACTTCAGTAAAACATTAGAGGTTAGCTTAAAATTAAAATTCTACAATAAATTGAAAACTAATCTAACCAAGCGATTTACTGCCTTCTAGTAGATGCGAGTATGTATTCTCAGATTGTATCAAGATCAGTGACCTTGATGACACCTAAACGAAGGATTTGAATGCAAAATCTAGATATGGAATGAATGCAATTAATCTATTTTTTTGGATTTTTAGATTCAATTATGATGAAAAATGGATATGAATGTATGACATGTAAAAATTGATATGCTATTGATCCAACAATGATATGAAAATGAATCTAAATGAATGTAAAAACCAAATTGATCTCACAATAGCCTTGATTCGCAATAAGCTTTGATTCTCCAAATTCCAATTCTTCAAAATAGTTGTGCAATTCGTAGACGATTTTGGTAGAGTAAGCTCGAAAATTATGAGATGATTTGTGAAGAGCTGAGCCTTGGTTTTATAGAAATCTAGGGCTTTGAGGATGCATGAAAGAAAGCCATAAATCACTCAAATAACTCAGGTTGATTTTTGAGTTATTTTTTAATAAAGGATATTTAACTACAAAAATATGCAAAAGTAGAGTTCAACTCAAAATAGAGTTTAGCTTTAATTGATAATTGATAGTTATCTTCTTTTATGATTGTGCATGTTTTATTTATGAATTAATTTAATAATAAAGTGATTTATTTCCAACTTAACTGATTTTGAAAAATAAAACAATTGATTTATGGGTTAATCAATTATTTTTCAAACTTTTATTCAAAAACAATATTATTAAAAATTGACAACTTGCTTTAATTAATTAAATAAGAATTTAATCAATTAATGATAGGAATTTGGATTTATTGTCAAAATTAAATAATACAATTTAGGAATAAATAAGATTAAATTTAATTGAACAATTAAGTGGCAGAATTAAATCTAATTAATTAAATATTTAGAATATTCAATTAATCAAACTTTAGGATAAATATGATTTATCACCAAATAATTATAAAATTAAAGATAATTAAGATAATTAGGAATATTACTAGGACTATTCCCCGATGCAGAATTTGAGATAATCAATTAGGATTCAATGATGTTAAGATGTGCCTTTGGTTAGGACTTCGATGTCGATTTCATTTGATATGTTGATATAGGAGGTTAATGAACCTATAGCCCATTTTTGGGGTATTACATCAAGGCTAGAATAAACATCCATTCATTTTTGCCTATCACTATCCTTTTTCCCTTTGGTCTTGATCAAAAAAATAAAGAAAGAGTAAAACATGGTGCTATGGAGCCTTTTGAAATGTCTACTCCTTTGGACTGCATCCTTTCCTACTCTTGCATTATGATTTGGTGACTTATCCTATACTGGCCTTTCATTGCTTGTCCAAATGCGCTTTACATGACAATTTTTTCCCTAGCTTGTGTACCCTTGAGGAGTTTGCCCTTGAGGATTTCTTCCCTTCATTATCCTTCATTCTCTTGTCTTCCATCTCTTCCACTACCTTGCTAATCCCTCTTGTTCTCCACCTTGCTAGACATTGGAACTACATGATATGATCTTGCTTGGGAGTTTAAAAGGGAAAAAGAAGCTATCAAGTATGCAAAGAATTGTCAAAAGTGCCAAGTGCATGGTAACTTGATTCATGCTCCAGGGAGAGATCTAATTCCCTTTACTACACAATGGCCTTTTCAACAATGGGCTTTTGATCTTATAGGTGCTATCTATCCACACTCTTCTAATGGACATACTCATATAATCACAACTACAGATTATTTCACTAAATGGGTAGAAGCAGTTCCCTTAACACAAGCAACGGGGAAACAAATATATATGTTCATCTTGAGCTACATCATATTCAGATATGGGATCCCACATTCTATAATCATAGATAATGGAAGACAATTTAAAAACAAGGACCTAGATGATTTATGTGCCAAATTCAAGATTACTCAACATTGGTCATATATTTACTATCCTCAAGGGAATGGACAAGCAGAGGCTTCTAACGAGAATCTATTGAAAATATTGCATCGTACAGTTAATAAAATAGGAAGAGACTGGCATCTCATGATCAATCCATCTCTCTAGGCCTATAGAACAAGTATCAAAATGCCCACTGGGGCTACACTTTTCACTTTAGTTTATGGGTCTGAAGCGGTACTGCCTATTGAGGTTGAAATCCTGTCACTAAGAATCAGAATGCATGGTCTAGTAACTGATGATGACTACAGAGTGTCTAAGTTACAAGAACTTAAACTACTAGATGTGCGTAGACAAGTAGTGTATGATCATCTCAAAATGTATCAAAAAAGAATGTTTAGAGGTTACAACAAGAAATTTAGACATAGAGAATTTCAGGTTGGTGATCTAGTCTTGAGAGAGAATCCTAAAAATCAATCACATCGAGAATGCAAGGGGAAGTTTGAACCCAATTGGCTGGGTCCCTTTGTAATCACTACTAATTTTGGCTCTAGTGCCTATCAACTCTCAACGACTGAAGGAGAACAACTCTGAGAACCAATCAACATTCTCCATTTGAAGAAATTCTACGCCTAAGGCATTGAGTCTATGGTAAAATGTCCAGAAAAAATCTTAAAAAATTTGAAAAAGTCCTGAAAAAATGAACATCTTGGTGAAAACCTAGCAATAGGCACCTTGATGATTCACAAAAAAAAGTAAAAAAAATCAAAAGTACAAAAAAAAATTGAAAAAATGAAATATACAAAAAAATGAGAAAAAGAAAAAGTGCCTTGGTGAAAACTTGGAAATAGGCACCTTGGTAGCAAAAATAGAATCTTTGCCAAGATGGTGAAAACCTGGCAAACAGGGACCACTTGTTTCAAAATGCTCCATCTATCAGTGCAATCTTGGTCTTTCCTAGCTTTCAGTCTTATTTTAGTTTGTACATATCTTCCGATTTGTTTCTGCATTCCTATTTTCAATAAGTTGGTCTGTACGTTAATCAGCTCAGACGTCTATATCCTATCAATGTTAACACTTGGGGGTAATCAAAGTCATATCCTATGGTCTTTAGTCTATCTTAGATGTGTCATATCTAGTCAGAGTCCTTTGAAGGTTCATTTGAGTCAGTCAGTCAGTCTCGTCTCCAGAAAGGATTTTGCATCTACAACAATGCAATCAAACATCAAACAAAAACTGAAAATAATCTATGCTTTTTCATGCTTTTATCCCTTTGTATGCTTATTGATTCGCATTGAGATTTTTGCATATTATGTCCTTTCGAGCTCTTCGATGATGTTCTTTACAGGTTTTAGAGAGTGATGACTGGGGGGCATAATCTTTTCTTTGTCTTTTGCTTGTATGTGAAAATCTAACAACTTTGGAAATTTTGGATTGAAATGGTGTCCGACTGTAAGAGCCTCTATCTCGAATTGGATGGCCATGCGTACCTCGACCATTGATACCTAGAAAAGTCAAGGAAGTTTGATGTAACTATTGTCTTTTTGAGTGAGTTCTTTCTCCTACTATGAAACATGATCTTACCTAAGGATGTGAATGATAAAGGGTCACTACGGGTAATTCACATTGGATTTTGAATGATCTCTTGACTGTTTGATGTGTTTGCAATGCAAGGCGTATTTAGGTCATCACGATGTTTATATTATGATGCTTATACAAATTTCTATATCAAAATGGACATGATATTCAAGTCATCTTGGCGTTTGTGCCTTGGTGCTTATATCTAATCTCACATTCCGAAAATAAAATCAATATTCATATATCTATGGTTGACTGACTAGTGGATGTTGTATTGATTCCTACGCAAAACAAATTGATATTCATATGTCTATGGTTTCATAACTAGTGGGCATTGTATTGATTTATCTGGTTACCTAAAAGTTCAATGATGATAACAAATCGACATATGATCAGTGACTAGGTCCTAGGTCTTAGGTTGCATTTCATTTTGCATGTCTCTTTGCATTTTGCATGTTTGCATGATCTCACAATGACTCAATGAACTTCAATGCTTAAACAATTCTCCACTTATCTCTTCAAATCTAACAAGATCTGAATCTTACACGAAGGTCCATCCAACAAAATAGCAAGTAGCACTAATACATTTGGGGTGAAATTGCGATGGCCATTTGCAACGGCAGGCAAATGTCATGTGGTTTTGCTCTTTTTTTTTCAAATATAGCCCGACACCGTCGCAATTTGCGACGACAATACATTTGTCACTGTCGCAATTGCGACGTTGTCGGGATATAAGCGCAAAATTTAAAAGGAACGTTGTCATGTGTGTTTTGAACAGCGCCGTAACCCTCCGCGAAATCACATCAGGATATAACGGCAAACAAAATAAGAACGTTGTCATTTGTGTTTTCAACAGCGCCGTAACCCTCTGCGAAATCACATCGGGATATAAGGGAAAAAAAAACAAGAACGTTGTCATTTATGTTTTCAACAGCGCCGTAACCCTCCGCGAAATCACAGCTACAATTTCTGAGTACGTTGGGTTTATTTTTCTTTTGTCATTATTATGTAATCTGGTATTCAGCTGTTAGAGAGCTAAAATACCCAGAAATGAGGACATATCTATGTTGAATTTATTGTTAGCGGCTTTGGTTATTTAGAAGTTTAATTTTATTTGTTCATCTTTCAAGAAAAAAACATTTTGTGGACCGTAACGTCTTCATTGTTTCGGGTATGCAGTGAAACAACCCTAACTTGCAATTGCGATGTTGTTGGGATATAAGGGCAAAAAAAAAAAGGAACGTTGTCATTTGTGTTTTCAACAGCACCGTAACCCTCCACAAAATCACATCGGGATATAAGGGCAAAAAAAACAAGAACGTTGTCATTTGTGTTTTCAACAGCGCCGAGAGAGATTCCCTCTGCAAAATCATAGCTACAATTTCTGAGTACGTTGGGTTTATTTTTCTTTTGTCATTATTATGTAATCTGGTATTCAGCTGTTAGAGAGCTAAAATACCCAGAAATGAGGACATATCTGTGTTGAATTTATTGTTAGCGGCTTTGGTTATTTAGAAGTTTAATTTTATTTGTTCATCTTTCAAGCACAAACGTTTTGTGGACTGTAATGTCTTCATTGTTTCGGGTATGCAATGAAACAGCCCTAACTTGCGACTACCTTCACGGTACTTGTGTACATTATCATGTTGTCTTTACAGTGACTGTCCTCATTCAAGTGGCAATTACACAAGGGACAGTCACTGTGAGATGTCCTCATTTGTGACAAGGACAGTCACACTTAGGACATCTCATAGTGATATTCCCTTGTGTAATTTCCACTTGAATGTATTACTATTGAACCACATTAATGCTTTTCTTCTTCAACAAATGAGGACAGTCACTGTAAAGACAACATGATAATGTACACAATTACCAAAAAATTATCTTGTTAATTGATGTAACACTTTGTCTTGCTCACTCCCTATCCTTCACTAGGGTCTCTTTAGGCCAATGTTTTGACTTGATAGGGTACTTAACTATCCCTACACTCTTTAGGTATCTCTACCCAAGATCCCACTCCTTCAACTAGTGCACACCAACAAGAAATACAACGAACTCTGCTCAATACCAATCTAGCTACTAGGACACTCCTAGTCTTGTCTTCACAAATTGAAACACATTCAACTAGAACTTTACTCCATGGAGAGGCTGGCCACTAGGACCTCTATTGGTTTCAATATTACTCCTTCACCTATACTTTTCATCAGTACTTCAATCCGGTTCATCAAACCATGCATGCCAATTGCACCCAAAAATAGGCTGCTAGCAATTAGGCCTTTGTCAAGCCTTTTTGTTTATATTAAGCCACCTAAAGGGCTTAGGATTCAGATGCCCTTTATTGAGAACTCCAAGATATCTAAGGTCTTCTCCTCCTAGATTTTTTGTACACTAACTGCTACAGCCATGCCTGAAAACAAGTATTTTGACACAACTTGGACAGTCTGACTAAGAGTTTGTTTTCTTAGCAGCCAAAGAAACTCACCCAATCTTATAATTTGACTTGGGGCTTCTTTAGATGTGTGTCTACCTCTCCATGAGATTTTAGTTGAAGCAACCAATGCATTCAACTTGTTGTAATCTTCTTGTAATGATTTGTCATCCCTAACTGTGCTCAACTGACTCACCTAGGACATCATTGCAAACATAGAAAATGAGCTTCCCAGGGCCCCTCCTTCCAAACATATAGTACATGGAGTCTCCTCACCCATTCCAAGAGCCCGTAAAAAATTGACAATGGAATGATGAGCTAAGACTCCATTTGTTCAACCTGCCTGGTTCAAACCAATGATAGGGTACTTAACAAAAGAATTAACAAACTAGTTGGAATGCTTCAAAACTCAAAAAAAACACAACACAGAATAAAAAAAAAACTTGTACTAACTTTTCCAATAGACACTGCGAGCTATCTAATCCATTAATCAACTGAAAACAAAGAAACAAAAAAACTCAAGAATTCACTAAAACCGTGTTACTCTACAAATCTTCTTAATTCCAAATGTTTTTCCCCCCAACCTTTTGCACAGATCGATGGAGGCCTCTTATAGTTGATCTGATGCCTAATTCAATGGTTTCATATAGTTACATAACCATCTTACTCGAAAATGCTCCCTTGCACAAATGTTGTCAATGTTGTGAATGACAACATTGACAACTTGTTACAACCTTTGGGATTTTGGTTCAAAACTTATTGTTCAAACACCATAAGACCCTAACCATGACTTATTTAGGCTATTTAGACCTCACATAGGCCACTTCTACACTTCTTTGCCCAATTTGACCCCTAAATGCTTCATTCCCACTTTTGCCACAATATTGGTAACTTGGGTACAAATTGGCACTTGCCTTCACAAAGGTCACACATGAGGACATCTCACAGTGATCGATTGTCCCTTGTGTAATTTCCACTTGAATGTATTGCTATTGAACCACATTAATGCTTTTCTTCTTCAACAAATGAGGACAGTCACTCTAAAGACAACATGATAATGTACACTCACTGTAAGGACAGTCACAAATGAGGACATCTCACAGTGACTGTCCCTTGTGTAATTGCCGCTTGAATGTATTGCTATTGAACCACATTAATGCTTTTCTTCTTCAACAAATGAGGACAGTCACTCTAAAGACAACATGATAATGTACACTCACTGTAAGGATAGTCACAAATGAGGACAGCTCACAGTGACTGTCCCTTGTGTAATTGCTGCTTGAATTACACAAGGGACAGTCATTGTGAGATGTCCTCATTTGTGACAAGGACAGTCACACATGAGGACATCTCACAGTGATTGTCCCTTGTGTAATTTCCACTTGAATGTATTGCTATTGAACCACATTAATGCTTTTCTTCTTCAACAAATGAGGACAGTCACTCTAAAGACAACATGATAATGTACACTCACTGTAAGGACAGTCACAAATGAGGACATCTCACAGTGACTGTCCCTTGTGTAATTTCCGCTTGAATTACATAAGGGACAGTCATTGTGAGATGTCCTCATTTGTGACAAGGATAGTCACACATGAGGACATCTCACAGTGATTGTCCCTTGTGTAATTGTCACTTGAATGTATTGCTATTGAACCACATTAATGCTTTTCTTCTTCAACAAATGAGGACAGTCACTCTAAAGACAACATGATAATGTACACTCACTGTAAGGATAGTCACAAATGATTACATGTCACAGTGACTGTCCCTTGTGTAATTGCCGCTTGAATTACACAAGGGACAGTCATTGTGAGATGTCCTCATTTGTGACAAGGACAGTCACACATGAGGACATCTCACAGTGATTGTCTGTAATGTCCCCTTTTTGGCTAACTTGGAAAATAGGAACAATTACTCCACTTCTCAGACTTACTCTATCAGATACTTACAATTAAACTAAGTAATGGAGGTTACTTAAGATATCAACCGCTATTTCAGATTCAATCACAATATGTGTGCAAGATGATATTGATACCAATATGTTTAATAGCACTGTCGGATATAATGATATGAAATATGCTATGAATATGATGTTTCCTATCACTTATAGTGATAGTATAATGATGGTATGTCTGATATAAACAATATCGATATACAATCAATAAGTATTGCTTACAGCAATGTATTTGCTGTGTCTGATATGATGATGTAATTATGCAAATGTGTAATATCGCTATGAGTGATATGTTGCTATTTCAGATTCTGAATTATATGCTTGCAACTTCAAATATTGATGCTGTTTCTGACTATCCTTTCTATCTGTGCAATCATGGTGTTGTCTCTGATCTGCAATGATAAACTTGAAACCAAACTGCCAAAGGCAGATGCTCTATTGAGTATATCCAAATATGGATAAGTAAATAAAGTTCTAATGATGCCTTGAGTGACTGACGAGAATGCATTCTTATATTGTCTTTAAAAAATGAAGAGATGCTATGAATGAGACGTGTCTTGTTTCTTCCTCCATGTCCCTTTGTTAAGCACACCTTTCCATAATCCGACAGTTCACATAATATTATTTCATTATTTTCTGATCATAGATAACTCCCAGATTGACTCAATATCAAATCTTTTTATGAAGGTAATCTTCCCTAATTGGTAGTGCAACCAGTAGTTAACATCCATTGTGTTTGTATTAGTTTGGTCTAACTATCATTAGTATTTAGTCAATCGATATTAACTCTTGCCTTATCCCATATTGTTATGATGATATCCAATCTTTCTACTCTGATATAAGTCGATATCATTTTCTGATAATTGTCCATTTATTGGTTGATTGCTGGTAATGGAGTTTGATCTTCAAATTGACTTCCATTCCTGTTAATACTTAAGGATACATTGTACTTATTATCCATGACTGATGCCTCATTCATCAATAGTTTGTGATATAATCACTGATGCTTTTGTGTTTCTACAAGATGTGGTTTATCTCAGACAATCGATAATCTTTCAATCCTTTAGTCGATATCCTCCTATGTGGTGTCTATTGATATAGATAGTAGAATTCAATCTAGTTTATGTTATTGTCATGATAACATAGGAAGTGATGGTGCATATTTGCTAGCGGGTCTTCATGTTTGATATTGCTTTATCGGATATGTCATTGTCTAAACTTGTGCAATTAATGATTATTTATAATATATGAATGGTTATCCTTCTTGCTTATCAATACATCTTCTGAAACACATAGCGACCTATCCCTTATTCATATCATGTTGATCTTGACTTCATAGTATTTGGTTCATTAATCATCCTCTCATGGTATCGATGTGTAATGACTAGTGATTGTTGTATCACTTCTTCGTTCCTCATCGTGATAGATAATGCAGATGTTTAATGTAGATGTATATCGATTACAGATATTCGATATTGCTTTAAATGTTATTATTATTATTATTATTAATGTTATTGTTATTATTAAATATTATAATTAATGATGTTAGTAATATTAATAATATTATAATAAATATTATTATAGTGATAACATATTGTTTTATATTCAGAGGTTTATTAATATTATTTATATATTAAAATTATTATATCAATAATTGATTTAATATTATTACTTAATATATTATTATAATATAATATATATAACTTATTAATAATTATTTATTATTAATTTATATTATAATTATAATCATAATTATATTATTTATTAATATTTTAATATTATTTAATTAACATATTACTTATTATGCTAACTATATATTATTATTATCTTTTGATAATAATTATATATTATTGTTATATACCGTTAATAATAGATTATTATATATCATCTAATCATTTTATTATTATACTAAGTTCAATATGTCACGGCTCATGACATTGTCCCTTGTGTAATTGCCACTTGAATGTATTGCTA
Organism: Chamaecyparis obtusa; assembly: GCA_027943335.1. Lineage (NCBI taxonomy): Eukaryota > Viridiplantae > Streptophyta > Pinopsida > Cupressales > Cupressaceae > Chamaecyparis > Chamaecyparis obtusa. The sequence goes on along the minus strand of BSBK01005159.1, from coordinate 753,948 downwards.
TTGAACCATATTAATGCTTTTCTTCTTCAACAAATGAGGACAGTCACTCTAAAGACAACATGATAATGTACACTCATTGTAAGGACAGTCACAAATGAGGACATCTCACAGTGACTGTCCCTTGTGTAATTGCCACTTGAATTACACAAGGGACAGTCATTGTGAGATGTCCTCATTTGTGACAAGGACAGTCACACATGAGGACATCTCACAGTGATTGTCCCTTGTGTAATTGCCACTTGAATGTATTGCTATTCAACCACATTAATGCTTTTCTTCTTCAACAAATGAGGACAGTCACTCTAAAGACACCATGATAATGTACACTCACTGTAAGGACAGTCACAAATGAGGACATCTCATAGTGACTGTCCCTTGTGTAATTGCCACTTGAATGTATTGCTATTCAGCCACATTAATGCTTTTCTTCTTCAACAAATGAGGATAGTCACTCTAAGGACAACATGATAATGTACACTCACTGTAAGTGTACATTATCATGTTGTATTAAAAATGGACCTTATGTTGGTCGGGATATAAGTGCAAAAAAAAAAAGGAACGTTGTCATTTGTGTTTTCAACAGCGCCGAGAGAGATTCCCTCCGCGAAATCAAGCGGGTTATCATTTGTGTTTTGAACAAAGCGGGTTGTCATTTGTGTTTTGAACAGCACCGAGAGAGATTCCCTCCGTGAAATCAAGCGGGTTGTCATTTGTGTTTTCAACAGCGCCGAGAGAGATTCCCTCCGCAAAATCACAGCTACAATTTCTGAGTACGTTGGGTTTATTTTTCTTTTGTCATTATTATTTAATCTGGTATTCAGCTGTTAGAGAGCTAAAATACCCAGAAATGAGGACATATCTGTGTTGAATTTATTGTTAGCGGCTTTGGTTATTTAGAATGCTTCCCCACAATACTTAATTACACAAGGGATAGTCACTGTGAGATGTCCTCATTTGTGACAAGGACAGTCACACATGAGGACATCTCACAGTGACTGTCCCTTGTGTAATTGCCACTTGAATGTATTGCTATTCAACCACATTTATGGGCCCGTTTGGACCACGACACACAGTAGCATCTACAGAGAAGAATATCCCAGGTGTAACAAGTTGTAAGAATATACCAACAGTTCTAAGAAGTTCCCTAGCACGTAGTAGCATCTACAGAGAAGAATATACAACATGAGGGCAGCCACTGTAAAGACAACATGATAATGTACACTCATTGTATGTGTACATTATCATGTTGTCTTTACAGTGACTGACCTCATTCAAGTGGCAATTACACAAGGGACAGTCACTGTGAGATGTCCTCATTTGTGACAAGGACAGTCACACATGAGGATATCTCACAGTGACTGTCCCTTGTGTAAGCCACTTGAATGTATTGCTATTCAACCACATTTATGGGCCCGTTTGGACCATGGCACAGAGTAGCATCTACAGAGAAGAATATCCCAGGTGTAACAAGTTGTAAGAATATACCAACAGTTCTAAGAAGTTCCCTAGCACATAGTAGCATCTTCTAATTGTCTATACCACTTCACAAGGTATTGTTTGCACACATTGTTTTTGGTTCTTTTGATGACCCTTGTTTTGAAATTGCTATTAGGCCTTGTAGCTTATATGTTTTGATTGCTGGAGAGCTTCTAAAGCTAAGCAAGAAGACCATTGCACGAGTTATAGCCGCGCGCTCAGGTTTGAAAATTGTATATTTTTTAATCTAATGTATATTTTAATCCTTTTGCCATGTCATGTAATATGTCTTGCCTTGTAGCTTATATGTTTTGAAATTGTTGTTAGGCCTTGTAGCTTATATGTTTTGATTGCTAGAGAGCTTCTAGAGCTAAGCAAGAAGGCCTTGTAGCTTATATGTTTTGTGTACTTTTGACAATTTTGCTTAGTCACTGAAAGTTGTAGACCGAAGTTTTCATAGCCCAATTTTTGCTTCCTGTGAAGAATGATCATGTCAGATAATATAAGTGAAGAACAAAATAGGGAGACAATCGCTAGATTGTGGTCTAACTTGAAAAGAAAAGGTGATGGAAAATGTTATTGTCCCTGCAAAATTTGTAAGGGCTTAAACTGTAGAAGATTGCTAATCAAAACAGTTAAGAGACATTGTAGGGAGAATGGTCACATTGAAGGGGGGCATGACTATCATCCACTGGTAAGTTGTTCATTATATCATTTTAACAATTTATATACATATGAAATCACTTGATGATGAGTTGAAGATCATGGTTTATTTATGTTAATCAATTTTATATAGGTTGATCTCCCCAGGGAAGTACATGATATGGAGGAACATGGGGGTGCGAATATCCAAGGTGAAGATAATGATCCCATGGAAGATGATGATCATGCGCTAGAAAACACAATTGAAGATGATGGTATAAATACATTGATCCATGACACATTTAGTCCAAGCGGATCTGATCATGATGATGATGATAGCCTTGATGTACCTCTACTTGAGAAGGCATACGAGCCCCTATACAAAGACTCCCAAACAACTCTTCTCTCTGCTGTATTGTTGTTGTTGAACTTGAAGGTTATGAATGGTTTATCCAACATAACAATGTCACGTATGTTAAGGTATGTCATATATGTCTTTATAGTTAACAAAGGGTGAATAATTTACCACTAATATTGTTTATATTAACAACTTATATTTTTTGCTGTAGATTGATAGGCGAGTTTTTGTTACCACCATCAAATATTATACCTCGCTCATATCGAGAATTATCTGCTATTATGAAAGATATTGGAATGGAGTATCAAGCAATACATGCTTGTCCCAATGATCATATTATATATTATAAAGAACATGAATTTGCAACACAATGCCCTATATGTCATACGAGTAGATATCAAACAGATCGAATAACAAAAAAGGTGCCTCACAAGGTTCTTCGTTACATCCCCATTATTCCACGGATGCGACAATTATTCAGGTGTACTAGCTTGGCACAATTTATGGATTACCATGCACGCAATAGAAGTCGAGATGACATTATTCGAATCCCTGCGGATGGTTCGGCATTTATGCACATAGAGGAAAAGTGGCAACACTTCAAAGAAGAACCTCGTAATCTCAGGCTTTCATTGGCAGCGGATGGTGTCAATCCATTTGGAGAGATGAGATCTGTTTGCTCGGTGTGGCCTGTTTTTGTTATCAACAATAACATTCCTCCGTGGATGTCAATAAAGAGGGAGCACATTATGTTGGCAATGATTGTTCCAGGTATTTTATCATTTGATAGTTATTAATTTACATGTACTTACAAATCTTACAGTAAAATGGTCACAATAATTATGTAATGTTACTGTTCATTCAAGTAGGTAAATATCAAGTTAAAGATATGAATGTATATATTGAGCCTCTTATTGACGAGTTGGTGGAGTTATGGAACGGTGTCACTATGTATGACGTGTCTAGACCAATAGGACAAAGACAATTTCAATTCCATGCAATACTTGTATGGACAATACATGATGCCCCAGGGCTAACACATTTTTGTGGTATGTTATAGTGAATTCAAGTTGCGCATGATAATTCTAATTATAAAAATCAACATATTTAATAATCCAATTATATCATTATCTTGTAGGTCTTCAAACAAAGGGAAAATTTGCATGTCCAGTTTGTGGTCCAAAGATGAAATCTCGTCATTCAAAAAGTTTAGGAAAGCATGTGTTTGATGAGTACAGACACTTCCTCCACAGGAATCATAAGTATCGAAGTATGGAAAAACATCTTTTCAATGGGAAAGAAGAGACTACATCAAAGCCACGAAGAATGACACCTCGCCTATGGAAGTTGGAATATAATAGAATTAATCGTCGAGGTAATGTCGTTCCACTTAATGGTTTATGTTTGTAATTTATATATTTCTATTGTGATTTTTGTTTACTAATTATGTAATTGATGATCGTGAAGGTCGTCAAGGCACTACTGACAACCTTCCAAAGGGACTAAAAAGCTATCCCAGACAATTTAGTAGGTTGCCCTACTACGAGGACCTACAAATTGTGCATTTGTTTGATCTTATGCATGTTGGAAAGAATATAACAGAGACATTGTGGAAAATACTGGATGGAAGGCGTGACAAAGAAAAAATTGTCAAAATTTGTAATGACATTCATGAATCCAATCATGCACTGAAGAATTTCATTCACTCAAATAGCAATAGAGATCAGATTAATATAAGTGCCCTTCCTTGGTTATTAACGGAGCAGCAAAGTGATGCCATAAAAGAAGTCATACGAAAAATTCGATTTCCCACAGGATTTGCTGGGAACATAAGCAATCTCATATCAAAGAAAAGTGAATTTGGGCCAGGGCTCAAAACGCATGATTGGCATACTTTCATCAAGGTAAGTTATGTTCTTCTGTATTTACAATATATTCATAAACTACGTGTACTATTCATTATGTTATGTTAGAAAATAATGAAATGATTGGTTTATAATTACTGCAGTACGTGCTACCTCTATCTCTCCCAGAGCACTTCAACAATAACATCAAACAAGTGATATATGATCTTGGAAAATACATGAGGTAAGCAGTAATATCTGTTCAATTTGTTGTATATATTTATTATATTCGCGATTTGTTTTTCTTGCTATGTAATCTATTGTATATTATTTTGTAAAGTCTCGTATTTATATATTTTTTGTGACTTGAATCTCTTAATGTAGGTGGTTGTCATCTAAAGAAATCCATAAAGAAGATATAAAATATTGGAAGAGAAGAATTCCTCATTTATTGTGTGAAATGCAAAAGTGTCTACCTCCAACTTTTTTCAATGCACAAGAACACTACCTCATACACCAAGTTGAGGAGATTGAATTGTGTGGACCTGCACACACTAGGTCAATGTGGATGGTTGAGAGGCACTTGAAATCTTTGAAGGCTTTGGTTCGACAAAGAGCACATCCTGAGGGTTCTATGGTAGAGGGATACATGGTATACCAGACTATGGTGTACATTACTGAATATCTTCCTAAGTTTGCTTCAAATATCCATGTAGATCGCATTTGGGATCTCGACCCTTTTAAAAAATTCAAAGGGGAGTACTTGATGGGGAAAGGTAGATTGAGGAAAGTGACAGGTAATAAATTATAAGATGTTATTGTAATAAATTATTTCTTAATCTTCAAAATAAATCGGTTGTAATTCGTCTATTTTTTTTTTGTACAGTTGCTCGAGAGTGGGATGCACTACATTTGTATATTGCAAACAATCTTGATTCGATGACGGTATGGATTGAACGATGTCAACATTCTGGTCACACATTAACATGGGAAGGTGTATCTTCATTGGTTAAAGAAGCTCATCGTAATGGAGATTCTAATGTTACGCAAAGGGAAATAGATTTAGCATATGGTTTAAGAGATTTCCAGGTACGTACAAAATTATTAATCACCCGTATGTTTATCAACTCACGATATAATAATTTTGACATGTTTCACATATTATTGCAGGTTAAACACCACAAGGGTATGTTCTGTAATGGTCAAAAATTTCGCGTCAAAGTGTTGGATGACACGAAGAAAACTTGTGATTCTGGAATAACTGCAGTCTTTCAAGTGACTAATATTTCATCTAGAAATGACTTAGATCCTCAAGAGTCTAAAAATCAATACTATGGCATTTTGGATGATATATTTGAGTGCGACTTTAGTTCCTTCAAATTAGTACTCTTCGTTGTCAAATGGTACAGGCTACGACTTAATCCAAATGATCCTAATAGAACTGTTATTGAACATGATAATGGATTTACAATGGTTAATACAAGGTCGTTTGAGCCAGTTGGGGATGAGCCCTATGTTCTTCCAAGCCAATGTGAATAGGTATTTTACTCAGAGGTTTCACATAAACCGGGTTGGTCATTTGTTGTTAGACATGAACCGAGAGGAAGGCCGATAAAGTATAATGCGATGGAAGAAGAAGATACCGAAGAAGTAGAAGATGATGTAGATGATGATCACGATCGACAATTATTGGATGATGTTCCTGAGACAAATTTTCATGAAGAAGAAGAAGAAGATGATGCTGCTACTGATGATGATGATGAAGATGATGTTGATGTTGATGATGATGATGTTGATGATGACGACAACGACGACGACGACGAGGATGATGATGATGACGACGATGACGAGGATGATGATGATGATGATGATGATGATGATGATGATGATGATGATGATGAGGATGATGATGATGAAATTTAAAGGTATGCCATCAATCCTTAATGTATTTAATATTCATTTCTTGATAGAAATATATTTGTCTTAAATGGTTACATAGTTTATTCATTATCTATTTAAAAGCTATAAGTGTTATAATGTGTACGTTTTAATGTTTTTAATTTTTATGTGATGCTTATGATGGATGTGATTATGATTATGATGTGATTATGCTCACGATAATTGAATTACATTTGCAGGAAATTGAACCCCTTTCAAGAGCATCCCGCACAGTCTCATGGATCGACAGGTATAAGTCAATACACCTTATAGAAAGTCTATTTAATACACTTATCAATAGTAAGATTGATGTCTTCTAAGATCTCTCCCATTTGCAGGTACCAGCAAATAGGTATTTGTCAGAAGTGTCTTCCTCGAGTGAGGGAAATATAGGAATAGAAGAGGAAAGTGAGACATGCAGTTTATCTAGAATAGGGAGATTAACTAGAGGTCAAAGGACTAGAAGGAAATTCAATAAACACATGAAATTTTTCCTTGCTCAAGGGGGGTCATGTTCTTATGATGATGAGATGAAAGGTGACATCGAGGTGCCCTTGAGGTACCAACATCTACAGAAACATTGGGTACCCAAGGAACTTCCTCCAATAAACATTGATTTTTTTGTTAATGAGAGGATATATCGCATAGCACCATCATCATTACATGGTTTGGGCCTATTTTCTATGGATGGCATAAAGGTGTCTTACAACAAAGTTTCTGAATTGATGGAGTATGTTGGACCATGTTACGATTACAAAAGTTGGATGCATATTGTTCAATATAAAAAAAGTATGCGTAGGTATGCACTCTCGGCAAATTATATACAACAGCAAGACAATAATCAAAGTAAAAGTGTGGCTATATACATTGATGGAAGGCCAAAAGCAACAGGGAATATTGTGGGTTTTATAAATAGTACACGACCTGGGTCAACTATAAAGCAACCCAATTGCATATTTGAGGCGCGCGAGGGAAATCGTGTATTCATCTGTGCGATAAAATCAATATGTGCAGGGGAAGAGCTGCTTATTGATTACAATTTGAACCGCATAGATACAAACGAGGCTACTATCATGGGGGTGGTACATACTATTAAACCAACTTCTAATCAATGACTCCAACATACCATTTAGTTATTAAATTTTTGGCTAACATTTTTATACTTGATCTTTGACACAGGGGCACAATATGGAGCAACCGCCCGAAGGTGATGGTGACGATATTCCTAGCTCATCTACACATGAGCAAGTAAAATTCATTGTAATTGTGCAAACTAGATAGAAGCAAAATGTTATTTTTTTTAATGTTATTTTCTTCATTGTTTTGGAGTAATTTTGATAATACTAATACTATTGTTGTCACAGAGGGCCGGTGGTCGGAGAGAGGGAAAGCAACCTGCAGTCCCTCAGGAGTCCCCCCTTGTGGACCCTTTTTTTATTGATTTAGCAGAGACCGATGACCCGATCGGTTCCATTAAAAAGCTGCTAAAGAAAATTGGGAAAGAACTTCTACGTTTGGTATCCATACATCCTCAGACTCAGGAAATAAAAGACAGGGCAGCTGAGTTGTTGCGCACTTCTGAAAACTTTAAAGTAAGTATTAATGAAATTTTTAATTATTACAAGAGTTCAATAATGGTTTTTATGTTATGCTCTTTTATGACATTAATTAAAATATGGATGCATTGTCTTTACAGAGTTATTTGCGTAATTTTGAACCCCATTCCCATGATGAGGCCGGTATTGCAAGTGGTTCAGGTAGATCACATGTTCCATTCCCCACTTGTGTTTTCCACTGAATATATATAGGAATGATCATAATCATTGACAATACATGCTCGAACAATCTTTTTTTTTAATGCTCTAACAATCTTGTCCATGCTAGTCCACGCGTTCTATATTTATGCATGCTCTAACAATTTTATTCTTCAGCTCCTTTCCATGATGATATGACAACGCCGCCTCCATCCAGGACAGCCACAAATGTCTTGCCGACTGCCATGTCAACAACACACAGCCTAAATGCACCAACTGTTGCACCATCTACTGGTACACAAATCCCTCTTTTTCTCTCTTTTGTTATGTGTTTAAGTGTTATGTGTTTACGATGTAGATCCCTTGATTGTGTTTGTGCCATGGGTGCTCTGCACCAATTTATTTCCCTTGAAGTATTATTTCTTGGAGGCATTTGATAATGGTTTTCATTTTTTGCAATAGGAGATGCAACAAGTCCCGATGCAACATCATTTCCTGGATGTTCCCGTGTTCCTAGTACGGGAACGGTGAAGGATTGCGTATTGATCATCAGCGACGATGAAGGCGTTCCCTTAAAAGTATCCAAACTTCCAGGTACTTTAAAGTTATTATTATTCTATAGTGATATAATAGTAATTTAGTTTTTGATCACTCTTCATCGACTAATGATCCCATGATTATTTTGTAGGGAATGATATTTTTTGGCGAAAACTTGGTGACGAGTGTTTGCGGATATTCGGGCCCACCATACGTACATGGTGGAACATCATATCCTAACTAAAACCCCAAACCACTATTTTGATTTCATATCATTGCTAGAATAGTTTTCCTTTTCATCAATTTCTTGAACTATATTAAAGGTAGCTTCTCTTCATTTATGAGTCTAACATGTTTTTTTTTACTTAAAAGGTGGAATAACCAAGATAAAAAGTTGAAGGATGATCTTGTACATAGTATGACCCAGCTTTTTGGACCTCGTGCATTCGAGAGAAACAAGCTCCTTGAAAGAGCTGGTTTATGTTTGAAGTATATTAGGGACCAGTACAGGAAATATTTAGAGGTTAACCCAAGGCATGAGCGTCCGCCCTGTGTTCTTGAGGCTGAGTGGCAGGGTTTGATTTTGGATGGAAAGTATAAAGCCGACATGAAAAAAGGAATTACGCCAGTAGAGAGTAGAGCAAGGTATGTGATACTTTTGAGAATGTAATTATGTACTAATTAACCTCTAAATTTTTCCTATACTGGTCTCTAACATATTTCAAACTTTTCATAGATTGCCTGACACATCAAAGGCAACAAAGGCAAGATTAGAAAAGCACGGGACACACAAGCTCGGCTCTGGTGGTTTTTCCAAACTTCAAGCACGAGTTGTAAGTATTAGTAAATGAAAACTTGTATCAATTTTTTTATATATTGCAAGGAAATTTTTTTTGATCAAACAATGCAAGTAAAATTCACCATACCAAGAAAAAATGTAGGGTTCAGAGTTCAATAGATGCCTCACAGAAGAGGACAAGAGAATTGGCTTCCAACAAGGCTATAGAGCCGTGGCTGAATGGCTACGAGCTGAAATCAGTGTGCAAGGTTCAAATAATGATGCATCTGAGCCACAGGTAAATAAGCTAAATGAAATTTATTTCAAATTGAATACTTTACCAATTAGTCTATTTGATGTTAAGTTCTAATATAAAGTGAGTATATCTGTTTTAAGAAAGCAATGATAACAATGTGTAGGATATTGGAATGCAGCCTGACAATCCTTCTACACAATCTATGCATAATGAAGGTTCGCATGATGTGCATCCTAGTGGTGGAGGTATACATTTGCTATTAAAATTTTTATATGTAATTACAATTGGTGTTTGGATTAATGTAACATTTTTTATAGCAACTGTAGAGGATCGAGGGGTCGGTGCTCATGAGCATGTTGAGGTTGAGTCTAGACAAAATGATGTGGCCAGATCAGGTAATTAAAGAGCGCCACAGTTATGTTCTTTAAAATAATTAAATACTTGTAACAATTATAATTAAATATTTTAAATTTAACTCTTTTATTTGTTATTGTAGAGGACCCCCCTTTGCAGCAGCATAGGAATTTGAGATCATCAAGAACAAAGAACAAAACAACTGATGAGGGGGGTATTGATGATAACACTGATGCTCCTCTTAGAGCTTACATAGAAAAAAAAATTAGAAAGAGAAAAAAGAAATGATTGTCATCTAAATACCTTAATTGATAATGACTGAATTTTATGTCTCAATGAATTTAATTATGTGCTAATGAATGTTCATGAATTATGTGTTTATTTTCATATTGATGAATGTTGTGTGTTAACGAATCTAATGTGTTAATGAATGTTATCATGTGATATTGATTGAATGTTACATTTTATTAATAATTGAAAGAATGAATGAATGTTAGATGTTAACGGGGAATGTAGAGTGATGTTAGGGGGAGGGGGGTGGGGCCAAATGAGCTTCCACCTTCACGTGGTTGGCCCTGTTTAGTAGAGAATATTAAACTATATTCTCGAAACAAAGTGAAGCTCAATAAGATACTAAATGAGTCAAAATGGTTATCAAGGTCCTCTATCCATAAGATACTTGTAGTCAAAATGGTTATTAATAAGATACTTGTAGTCAAAATGGTTATCTAGGTCCTCTATCCATTCCATAAGTTCTTCACCATTCAAACTTCCTCCATAACAAGGAATGTGCTCTAGGTTAGTCATGAAGCCTAGCATGGACTCTCTGTCAGATAGAGCCACTATTTCAGAGCCTTTTTTGTGCATTTCCTTCAAGCACTGTACAGTGTACGGATGTGAAAGGGAGGGCAGACCAGTGTGGAAGTTAGAGTATTTATATCTTATGCTTTGAGAGTTTATTTGGTAGATTCAAGACACCTTATATCAAAGTTATTCCTTTTTCTTATCTGTTGTTCTGTCAAACCCTCATTTTTTGGGTTATTGCATTCAAATGGCCTTAACTTGCAAATAAACCATAGGATATCCTCTGTTCTTTGTAAAATGCAAGTTAAGGGGGTTTATTTTCATATTTTAAAAGCTTTGGAACAGGATACTAAGCCAGAGAATTTCAAGAGCAAGCCCTAGGTCAAGAATCTCAATGTTCTTGACTAGGAGTTGATGGATTATGCAAGATCAGAGGGTAGCGGAAAGTAAAGGACCTCAAACCTTGTTGAATCTAGATCTTTAGAGCATGGTGGACATCTTCAAACTCTGATCTTGGTTTCATGCACCCATTTTCAATGCCTTGTTTTGGAACCCACACCCAAAGGCATGCATTAGGTCTGCGGACTCAATAAGGACATTGATATGCTAGAGTGGATTCAAGGTCTGGGAGTTGGAGGATTGTTAGAACATCAAAAAGGGTACTCAAAAAACATATAAGTTCATAAGGTCCTTTGTCAAATTGAAGAGTTATTGCTGCAGAATAGGTTTTGGAGACCTACTAGAGTCACTAGGTCTATTTGGACCCGTTTGGACCACGACACACAGTAGCATCTACAGAGAAGAAGTTTGGTATGCAATGGTCTTGAAACCTCCTGAGAAATTCTTGGTATGCATTTGTGTGGTGCAAAAGCTTCGTTGAAAGAGAAAAAGAAGAAAAGAATAGAAATGATTTTTTTTCTTTTTATGTCATATACTGTAACCAGCTACTTATAACTTGCAAAAATTATTATAACCATTTGAAATTGAAACTTAGTTTAATGTGAAACTGAGAACTGCTTTATTAGAGCTTTCTGTGATTTAGATTCAGACATCAAGAACATTGTTTGCCTAATATTGTGATTAATGTTTATTTATTAATATCTCATACTGACAAACAATTGATAATTGTAGGGAAAACGTCATTGGGGGTCTTTGAGGATCCACCAGAAGCCAAGGAGAAAATGTATTCAAATGCTAAAGATGGTGTAACAGTCCTTACAGCTGTTGAACCTTGCTGTGTAGATCATCTCCGATTCTCCAAGTTCAACAGTACTGTGGTATTCCTTTGGATACTTCTAATGGTAAATTTCAGACATCAAGTTCTTTTCGTATGAAACTACTACATTTGTAATATGTAGTTTTAAACTTTTAGTTTATAAATGTTCATCAGCTTTAGTTCGTATGCTGCCATTTCAAGTATGATTAATGAAGTTACCTTTATCACAGGATGAAAGTGAGCAGTCAGCATACTGGTACGGAGCTGGCAGCATTGATACGGTGACTAGGGCATCGTTTAATGGTGGTATTGTGTTTTCCCGTATTTAGGGCATCGGCCTTTTGAAGCATTTCCTTCATCTTTCTTAAGTCTGAGTTTTAAGTTTGTTTATCTCTCTCGGCGCTGTTGAAAATACAAATGACAACGTTCTTGTTTGTTTTGCCCTTATATCCCGATGTGATTTCGCGGAGGGTTACGGCGCTGTTGAAAACACAAATGAAAACACAAATCCCTTGTGTAATTGCCACTTGAAGGAGGACAGTCACTGTAAAGACAACATGATAATGTACACTTACAGCTCGTGTACATTATCATTGTGTCTTTAGAGTGACTATCCTCATTTGTTGAAGAAGAAAAGCATTAATGTGGCTGAATAGCAATACATTCAAGTGGCAATCACACAAGGGACAGTCACTGTGAGATGTCCTCATTTGTGACTATCCTTACAGTGAGTGTACATTATCATGTTGTCTTTAGAGTGACTGTCCTCATTTTTTGAAGAAGAAAAGCATTAATGTGGTTCAATAGCAATACATTCAAGTGGCAATTACACAAGGGACAATCGATCACTGTGAGATGTCCTCATGTGTGACTATCCTTGTCACAAATGACTATCCTTGTAAAGACAACATGATAATGTACACATACAATGAGTGTACATTATCATGTTGTCTTTACAGTGGCTGCCCTCATGTTGTATATTCTTCTCTGTAGATGCTACTATGTGCTAGGGAACTTCTTAGAACTGTTGGTATATTCTTACAACTTGTTACACCTGGGATATTCTTCTCTGTAGATGCTATTGTGTGCCGTGGTCCAAACAGGCCCATAAATGTGGTTGAATAGCAATACATTCAAGTGGAAATTACACAAGGGACAGTCACTGTGAGATGTCCTCATTTGTGACTGTCCTTGTCACAAATGAGGACATCTCACAGTGACTGTCCCTTGTGTAATTGCCACTTGAAGGAAAAAAGCATTAATGTGGTTCAATAGAAATGTATTCAAGTGGCAATTACACAAGGGATAATCACTTTGAGATTTCCTCATTTGTGACTATCCTTACAGTGAGTGTACATTATCATGTTGTGTTTACAGTGACTGTCCTCATTTGTTGAAGGAAAAAAGCATTAATGTGGTTCAATAGTGATGCAGAGTAGTCAGGGCTTTTAGAATATACAAATATACATCCTTAACTCTCATTCCACCAAGGAAGAAGGAATTCCAATGGTTGAAACGTGAGTTAAGGTCTTTACATCAGTCAAACCCTGAAAATGAGGGTTTGTAAACAATGCACAGAAAATTTGAAATAACTTAGATATAAAACAAAGAGAATCAATCAAACCAACTTCCAAAGCATCAGATGTCACTATTACAACTTCTAGGAAAATTTTATCATCCAACCACCATCCGTACAGCCGTACAGAGTTCGTTTTTCACCAGAAATGCACTAAAACAGGGTTATTTTTATTTTTTATGAAAGCAAAATGATTACAATACTGGTTCTTTGTCTGTCTTCGACCATTTGAAGCCTAAAATAGGCTCTCCAAATGTTGGTTCAACCATCTAGGTGGTTAGAAGAGTTTATCCAACAAATGTCAACTTTGCTAAGCAACTTTTAAAGTTGCATTACAACTTTGCAAACAACTTTGCCGAGAAGGTTAAAAATGTGTTGTGAAACTTTAGGAACCTTATTAAAGTTATTTTGGACCTTCAAACTTCTTAACAACATCTAAAAGACACCTAATAAACACTTACTATGCTCATTTCATCCAAGGACTCAAAAGATGCCCAAGGTTTATAAGTCACCAAGGGGTCTTGTGTCCAACAAGTGGATGTTTATAAGGAGATAAAATCAATCCTTAATATTTATTACAAACCAAGAAAACACAAATGATAACCCGCTTGATTTCGCGGAGGGAATCTCTCTCGGCGCTGTTGAAAACACAAATGACAACTTTCCTTTTTTTTTTTGCACTTATATGTAATCAGTTTTGGGCCTTGGAATCTTGTATGTAACATGCACAGGCATTTCATGGCTAAATGAATCTATTTAAAAGCATCAACTTTTCTTACATGATGCTGGATACATAAGTAGAACAAGCGTATATCAAATTGGAAGCAATCAGAACTCCACAATGACATATTATTTAGAGTACTCTTCAGTTTAAGTAATAATGTATATATTGACACTGTAAAGACAACATGATAATGTACACTCACTGTAAAGACAACATGGTAATGTACACTCACTGTAAGGACAGTCACAAATGAGGACATCTCACAGTGACTGTCCCTAGTGTAATTGCCACTTGAATGTATTGCTATTCAGCCACATTAATGCTTTTCTTCTTCAACAAATGAGGATAGTCACTGTAAAGACAACATGATAATGTACACTCATAGTGAGTGTACATTATCATGTTGTCTTTACAGTGACTATCCTCATTTGTTGAAGAAGAAAAGCATTAATGTGGCTGAATAGCAATACATTCAAGTGGCAATTACACTAGGGATAGTCACTGTGAGATGTCCTCATTTGTGACTGTCCTTACAGTGAGTGTACATTATCATGTTGTCTTTACAGTGGCTGTCCTCATTTGTTGAAAGAAAAAAGCATTAATGTGGTTCATTAGCAATGTATTAAATTAATTTTTTTTTTTAATCCACCCACGGGCGTCGCAATTGCGACGGAAACCCGTCGCAATGTGATGCAGGCGCCCGTCGCAATTGCTTGGGAGGTCCGTCGCGATTGCGACGGCCCTCCGAAGCCATGCGACGGGGGGGCGACGGCCATGCCGCTTCTTAAATCTTAGTTACATTGCGACGGATATGTGTCGCAATTGCGACGGCTACCCATAGACGTCGCAATTTGCGACTAAAAAATAGCGACGTCTATGGGTGTTGCTATTGCGACACATAGCTGTCGCAATTGCGACACATAGCCGTCGCAAAATGACCCCAAATGTATTAGTGTAGAATCATTTTTCAGGATTAAAATCAAAATCTGAGATCATTTACTATGTCAAAATTGTGATTTAATTTTTTTTGGACCCAGGACGGTTTACCGCTTGCATAACCGACCTTCTATCATCACAGAAATCTAGAATTCAACTTAACTGATTATCTTACATCAAACTATTAAAATTTCAACTTGGTCAACCATGGTCAACTCATGGACAAATCTAGTCAAACTTGGTCTCTAGGACCTCTAAACGATGCAGAATGCATTCTCGAACGTGTATAACCACTTCTCAAATCAATTAACATGCTTCTAAACTATCAACACTAACTTTTCTTGTCAGATTTAAATTTTAATCCCAAAGGGGGCATGGTATTGCACATCATTCAAAGTTTATAAATTTAAATCTGTTATCTTTCATCAGTAATCAAGACAACAACCATGTCTAGTTGCTGATTCATCAAAAGACCTCATCGCTCGAGGCAAATCAATCATCATTTGGGGCACATTAGATTCATCGAGATCCATAACAATCTGATATTCTCTTAATCTTGTAAACTGTATCAGTTTTCGTAACCATCGGTTCATTAGTGTTATTTCCTTGGTTCTTCGGTAACTGAAGGGTTCAGATGTGATACCTATGTGATTCAATATAAGGACAATCGGGTTTGGAATCGGTCACTCACTTCTTCACAATCATAAGGTTCAGAATCAGGTGTTTTGACACTTTTTTGCAATCATCGGTTCATTGCTATTATAGTTAACATTATCTTTGGTCATTCAGGACCTATCATCTTCATATCAAATTTCAAATCAGTTTCTGTTTCACATCAATTTCAATTTCATATCGATATCAATCAACATTGTACATAGACTATCTTTGAACCACTGCGCTTCGCACAACAATTCAAAGAGGGGCAAAATGTAATATCCCAAAAATGGGCTATAGGTTCATTAACCTCCTATATCAACATATCAAATGAAATCGACATCGAAGTCCTAACCAAAGGCACATCTGAACATCATCAAATCCTAATTGATTATCTCAAATTCTGCATCGGGGAATATTCCTAGTAATATTCCTAATTATCTTAATTATCTTTAATTTTATAATTATTTGGCGATAAATTATATTTATCCTAAAGTTTGATTAATTGAATATTCTAAATATTCAATTAATTAGATTTAATTCTGCCACTTAATTGTTCAATTAAATTTAATCTTATTTATTCCTAAATTGTATTATTTAATTTTGACAATAAATCCAAATTCCTATCATTAATTGATTAAATTCTTATTTAATTAATTAAAGCAAGTTGTCAATTTTTAATAATATTGTTTTTGAATAAAAGTTTGAAAAATAATTGATTAACCCATAAATCAATTGTTTTATTTTTCAAAATCAATTAAGTTGGAAATAAGTCACTTTATTATTAAATTAATTCATAAATAAAACATGCACAATCATAAAAGCAGATAACTATCAATTATCAATTAAAGCTAAACTCTATTTTGAGTTGAACTCTACTTTTGCATGTTTTTGTGAGTTAAATATCTTTTATTTAAAAATAACTCAAAAATCAACCTAAGTTATTTGAGTGATTTATGACTTTCTTTCATGCATCCTCAAAGCCCTAGATTTCTATAAAACCAAGGCTCAACTCTTCACAAATCATCTCATAATTTTGCGAGCTTACTCTACCAAAATCATCTACGAATTGCACAACTATTTTGAAGAATTGGAATTTGGAGAATCAAAGCTTATTGCGAATCAAGGCTATTGTGAGATCAATTTGGTTTTTACATTCATTTAGATTCATTTTCATATCATTGTTGGATCAATAACATATCAGTTTTTACATATCATAGATTCATATCCATTTTTCATCATAATTGCATCTAAAAATCCAAAAAAATAGATTAATTGCATTCATTCCATATCTAGATTTTGCACTCAAATCCTTCATTTAGGTGTCATCAAGGTCACTGATCTCGATACAATCTGAGAATACATACTCGCATCTACTAGAAGGCAGTAAATCACCTGGTTAGATTAGTTTTCAATTTATTGCATGATTTCAATTTTAAGCTAACCTCTAATGTTTTACTGAAGTGTTGTGTCTACAAACAGGTACAAAATTCACACACACAGTTATCATCCTCAATTAATCGATCAATCAATTAATTTGTAGCTTGACAAGAGGAATATTTTTGGTTTGTTGTGCATGATTATTTTTTCTTGTGTGTGTTATCATTATTTTTATTTATCATGGTATTTTCATAATATTTCCACAAAGGTATCAGGGTTTTCCATATCACGGTGTTATAAAGCATATGTTTTTACTTGGTCTTTTTTATCATGTACTCAAGACACATAGTCATCCTAGTACCTCATATCTTGGTGCATAATATCAAGTACAATATCAAATCTAGATTTTTAATACCACTGTAATATGATTATCCTCTATTATTCCTCTCATCCATCCCTTCATCAAAACTATCCTTAAATTTTATGCATCCTTATTGCTATATCACTGAATCATCTCAAGAGCACATGTGTTCTTCAAATCTACATGTCCTTATGAGAAGTCATACTAATACCTCCTCACCCCATACTACCAATGGATAGGACACCATGTTACTAGTCCTTATCCCTTTCTATATTCTATTATTTAGTCTTCTTTGATATAACATAACTTCACTATGTTATTATATCAAAGTGGAGAAAAAAGTAAACACATAAATGTGTCCATATCACACTTGCGTTTATTCCATCATATCCAATTAAATAAATCTTTATTATTTATCTAATTTAAACTTCACCTTTGTAACTCAAGTAAACGGGGTTGGGAAATTTAATGTGTTCATATATATCATATGGAGGAACTAATGAATTGGGCCTTATCTCCTTTATGTTGCATTGGAAGGAAGATGATCCACTTAGGATCATAAGGGAATCAAGTGCCAAGTGGATACAATGGGTTCCTTCACTATTATACAATTGAGGAGTTGATGTATGAATGTAAAATTGATGGGAAGATACAACATTTAGGGTTAAATAAAGAAAAAAGATGACTTTCAACATACACAAATTGATGAAGATATAATATTAAAAAATTTCTCTCAAGAACAGAACCCAAAAACTACAACTGACCTACAAATTCAATTTGGAGCTGATCTAGAGGGGTCTAGGTTGGATAATTTGGCCTATTCCTAGGACTAGGTCAACTAGGTCAGCTTATTCCCTACACTTTTAATGGTTTTCAATTGTAAATTGTAGCTAGGATCATGCACTTTCTAGATTTGGTCTTGAAATTAGCACTACCTATTCCTACACACTAAAAAGAGAGAAATTCTTGGGTAGAGAGGGGTTTGCCTAAGTGAAACAACAATTGAGGAATCATCCTTGAAATTGAAATGAAATAAACTTAACCTGAAAGTTTACTGACCATACAAAGAAGATGATGAATCTAAAAATGCAATGTCAATACCTTCACAAATAGACTTGGACTCGTAATGTATATAAAGATGCTTGAAGTATTATTAACTATTTTTGTAGTGTCTTAAATTGTTGAAAATAATCAAGGATGTATTTTAAAAACACATAGATATGAAAATACTCCTCAATTATCCAATGTTGTTATGCTTGATGTTGTGTGTGAAAATTGTACCTGATCTGTAGACACAACACTTCAGTAAAACATTAGAGGTTAGCTATAATCAAAATCATGCAAAATTGAAATCTAATCTAACCAAGCGATTTACTGCCTTCTAGTAGGTGTGAGATTAATGTTCTCAGATTGCTATCGAGATCAGTGACCTAGACGATACCTAAATGAAGGATTTGAATGCAAAACTGATATGAAATATGAATGCAATTAATCTATTTTTTTGATATTTTCTATGCAATAATAATGAAAAACTGATATGAATCTATGCTAATATGGAAATTGATATGCAATGCTAATCTAGAAATGATATGATATGAGAATGAAAATTCTAACAATAATATGAAAGCTATGAATTTGAAATTGATCTCACAAAGGTGTCAATTCGCAAGAGCTTTGATTTTCCCAATTCCAATTCTCCAACGTGATTGTGCAAAAATATGAGATGCTTTGAGATGAGCTAAAGCCTTAATTTTATAGAAATCTAAGGTTTTGGAGGTGCATGGAAAAAGCCATAAATCACTCAAATAAACTCAACTTGATTTTTGAGTTATTTTTAAATAACAGATAATTAAGTCACAAAAATCATGCAAAAGCACAGTTCAACTCGAATTAGAAGTTTAGATCAACTTTAAAACTCAAAAAGATGTTGAGTTTCAAAAAGCTAACAACTTGCATTGATTTTCCAAGAAAAAAAATAATTAATTTATGGGTTAATTAACTATTTTATCAAACTTTTATTAAAAACTATATTATTAAATAATGACAACCTGCTTTAATCAATTAAATAAGAATTTAATCAATTATTCATAGGATATTGGATTTATTGTCAAAATTAAATAATACAATTAATAATAGATAGAATTAAATTTAATTACACAATTAAGTTGCAAGATATTAAATCTAATTAATTAAATATGAAAATATTCAATTAATCAAACTTAGGATAGATGTGATTTATTGCCAAATAATCATTAAATTAAAGATAATTAGGAATATTGCTAGGAATATTCTTTGATGCAGAAAATAAGATAATCAATTATGATTCGATGATGTTTAGATGTGCCTTAGATTAGGACTTCGATGCCGATTTCGTTTGAATTGTTGATATAGGAGATTAATGAACCTATAGCCCATTTTTGGGGTATTACATTTTGCCCCTCTTTGAATTGCTGTGCGAAGCGCAGTGGTTCAAAGATAGTCTGTGTTTGATAAAGATATGAAACTGATCCTGATTGATATTGATTTGATATGGAGATAATAGGTCCTGAATGACCAAAGATAATGTTCACTATAACAGCAAATGAACTTATGATTGCGAAAAAGTGTCAAAATGCCTGATTCCAAACCTTAGGATTGCTAAGAAGTGAGTGACTAGTTCTAGACTCGATTGTCTTAGCAGAACTAGCAGGTATCACATCCGAACCCTTCAGTTGCCGAAGAACTAAGGAAAGAACACTATGATCTGATGGTTGCAAAAATTGATACAGTTTACAAGATTAGGAGAATACCAAATTGATATGGATCTTGATGAATCTGATATGCCCCAAGTGATGATTGATTTGCCCCGAGCGATGAGGTCTTTTGATGAATCAACAAATAGACATGGTTGTTGTCTTGATTACTGAGGAAAGATATGATTTCAACTTATAGACTTTGAATGATATGCAATACCATGCTCCCTTCGGAATTAAAATTGAAATCTGACAAGAAAAGTTAGCGTTAAATGGTTTAGAAGCATGTAAATTGATTTGAGAAGTGGTTAAACACATCCAGGAACACATTCTGCATCGTTTGGAGGTCCAAAAGACCAAGTTTGACTAGGTTAAACCATGAGTTGACCATAGTTGACCAAGTTGAAATTTTGATAGTTTGATGTTAGATAATCAGTTAAGTTGAATACTAGATTTCTGTGATGATTGAAGGTTGATTATGCAAGTAGTTAATAATATGAATGATTTTAGATTTTGATTTTGATCCCGAAAAAGGATTCTACTTGCTATTTCATTGGAGGAACCTTCATGTGAGATTCAGCTCTTGTTAGACTTGAAGATGCGATTTGAAGAATCGTTTAAGCATTGAAGTTCATTTAATCATTGTGAGATCATGCAAACATGCAAAATGAAAAGACATGCAAAATGAAATGCAACCTAAGACCTAGGACCTACTCACTAATCATGTGTTGATTTTTTATCATCATTGAACTTTTAGGTAACCGGATAAATCAATACAATGCCCACTAGCTATGAAACCATGGACATATGAATATCAATTTGTAACGCTCAAGAACCAATACAACACCCACTGGTCCAAAACAACCATGGACATATGAATATTGGTTTTGTTTTCAGAATGTCAGATTAGATATAAGCACCAAGGCATAAATGCCAGGATGACCTGAATATCATGTCCATTTTGATATAGCAATTGGCGTTTAACATACACATCAAACGGTCAAGAGATCATTCTAAATCCAGTGTGAATTACCCGTAGTGACCATTTATCGTTCACATCCTTAGGTAAGATTGTGTTTCACAATAGGAGAAAGAACTCACTCAAAAAGACAATAGTTAGATCAAACTTCCTTGAATTTTTTGGGTATCAATGGTTGAGGTACACATGGCCATCCAATTTGAGATAGAGGCTCTTACAGTCAGACACCATTTCAATCTAGAATTTCCAAAGTTGTTAGATTTTCACATACAAGAAGAAAATAAAGAAAAGATTATGCCTCCAGTCATCACTCTCTAAATCTTATAAAGGACATCATTGAAGAGCTCAAAGGGACACAATATGCAAAAATCTCAATGTGAATTAATAAGCATACAAGGAGATAAAAGCATGTAAAAAAGCATAGATTGTTTTCAGTTTTCAGTTTGATGTTGATTGTGTTGTTGTAGATGCAAAATCCTTTCTGGAGACAAGACAGACTTGACTGACTCAAATGAAGCTTCAAAAGGACTCTGACTGGATATGATATGTCTAAGATATACTGGAGACCATAGGATATGACATTGATTACCCCCAAGTGTTAAGCATTGATAGGATACAGACGCTGGAGCTGATTGGTGTACAAACTGACTTATTGAAAACTGGAAATGCAGAAACAAACTGGGAGATATGGACAAACTAAAGCAAGACTGAAAGTTGGGAAAGACCAAGATTGCATTGATAGATGGAGCATTTTGAAACAAGTGGCACCTGTTTGCTGGGTTTTCACCATCTTGGTAGAGATTCTATTTTTGCTACCAAGATGTCTGTTTCCAAGTTTTCACCAAGGCACTTTTTCTTTTTCTCATTTTTTTGTATTTTTCATTTTTTTCAATTTTTTTGTACTTTTGATATTTTTTGATTTTTTTGTGAATTATCAAGGTGCCTATTGCTAGGTTTTCACCAAGATGTTCATTTTTTCAGGACTTTTTCTGATTTTTATAATTTTTTTCAGGACATTTTACCATAGACTGAATGCCTTAGGCGTAGAATTTCTTTAGATGGAGAACGTTGATTGGTTCTCAGAGCTGTTCTCCTTCAGTCGTTGAGAGTTGATAGGCACCAGAGCCAAAAGTAGCAGTGATTACAAAAGGACCCAGCCAATTGGGTTTGAACTTCCCCTTGCATTCTTGATGTGATTGGTTTTTAGGATTCTCTCTCAAAACTAGATTGCCAACTTAAAATTCTCTATGTCTGACTTTCTTGTTGTAGCCTCTAGACATTCTCTTCTGATATACTCTGAGATGATCATATGCTACTTCACTGCACTCATCTAGTAGTTCAATTTCTTGCAACCTAAACACTCTGTAGTCATCATCAGTCACTAGACCATGCATTCTAATTCTTAGTGATGAGATTTTGACCTCAATAGGCAGTACCACTTTAGACCCATAAACTAAAGTGAAAGGTGTAGCCCCAGTAGGTGTTCAGATACTTGTTCTGTTACTTGTTCTAATACTGGTTCAGATACTTGTTCTGATACTAGTTTTGATACTTGTTCTAATACTGGTTCTGATACTGATTTTGATACTGATTCTGATACTGATTTTGATACTAGTTTTGATACTAGTTCTGATACTTGTTCTGATACTGGTTCTGATACTGATTTTGATACTAGTTCTGATACTGGTTCTGATACTTGTTCTAATACTAGTTCTGATACTGGTTTTGATACTAGTTTTGATACTTGTTCTGATACTTGGTATACTTGATAGCATATTTTTCTATTACAAACTCCCAAGCAAGATCATATCATGTAGTCCCAATGTCTAACAAGGTGGAGAACAAGAGGCATTGACAAGCTGGTGGAAGAGATGGAAGACAAGAGAATGAAGGAGAATGAAGGGAAGAAATCCTCAAGGTAAAACTCCTCAAGAATACTCAAGCTAGGGAAAAATTGTCATGTAAAGCGTATTTGGACAAGCAATAAAAGGCCAGCATAGGATAAGTCATAAAATCGTAACGCAAGAGCAGGAAAGGATGCATTCCAAAGGAGTAGACATGTCAAGAGGCTTCATAGCATCATGTTTTATTCTTTCTTTCTTAGATCAAGACCAAAGGGGAAAAGGATAGCGATAGGTGAAAATGAATGGAGGAAGATGGATATGAAGGCTAAACAAGGAAGGAATGAAAACAAGATCATCGTAAGATAGCTCACAAAATAGCCAAATGTTTGTGTATAGATCAACATTGTCAAGACCAAAGAGAGAAGATGGAATGGATGAAATATGTAGAAGAACTATGCATGATGCCTGATTGCCAGGTTTTCATCATGGTACTTATCCAAGGTGCCACAAGAGAGTGGTTTTCACCATAGGATGAATTTATTTCTCTTTACTTTTGCTACCAAGGCACCTGTTTCTAGATTTTCACCAAGGCACATTTTCAAGTTTTTTTTTCATTTCTCTTTTTTTAGAAGAAGACAAGCTTTTTAGATAATGCTCCTTGAAAGGATAAACCATGATATGCCAAGGATTCAAGATGATATGCTCAAAGATGCTGATAGGGAAAGGGAGATGGAAGAGAAAAATGGAGGTTAAGGTTTTATGTCAAGCGAGTGAGGTTGGAAGATAGGAGGAATAGGCAAATGAGGAAAAATGATAGAAGGTAGAAGGATAATAAATGGAAGGATTGTGAAAGGATAGATGGAAAGGAAGGAAAGCTCAACATCAACACATACCTTGAAGGGTGGTGAGAGGATGGAGGAATCATGAATGAAGGAATATGTGAAGGAATATGGTGAATGGATAGCAGAGGTTGCAGTTTAGGTGCATGGAATAGAAGAATATTTTTGGAGGGAGATGAAGTGGAAGCCTTTGGAAGCTTGAATGTCAACTTAACTTTTTGCTCAACACCAGACTCTTTCAAGAGAGACTTTGGAATCCATATAGCCGTAGGCTTTTTATTTCCTTTTGATGATCTAGAGAGAATATCTTCAATGATGGATTTTGGAACCCATACTTGTCTTGTAGTTTTTTCCTTAGATATCTCTTTTGACTTTATGTTTCCATGTCGATTAGAGGAGACATGGTGATCTTCTTTTTTTGATGGATTCTTGTACTGCTTCTTTTTCTTGTATTGAACATTCAAGTTACTTCCAAAGGACTTGGGACTTGTGGAAGAAGGAGGATATGACTGGTTTAGATGGGTGGATGGATGAAAAGGATTCAAGGGTATGCATCTATGTTGATCTTGAGGAAAGATAGGAGATGGAGGGACATAAGGACCCAAGATGGATGGTGAATTAGGAAAGGTAGGAGGGGAAAGTGAAGGGACATAAGGACCCAAGGTGGAGGGCAGACGTGAAGCCCTTAGTAGTGGTGGGAGAGGTCCAAGGATGGAAGTGGAAGATGCAAAAGGATAATCAACGAGTTCATTAGCATCTATATGACAACCAAGGACATCAACATCTTTAGAGTGAGCAATAGAATTTTCAATAGAATCATGGATATCTTGAATATGAGCACCTTCTTTGATAGGATTGTTCAAAGCTTGCAAAGACTTAGAAAGAGTAGAAAGTGGAAGCGAACATGGAGTGGTAGAATAAGAAGATGGAAGACTTTGATCTTGACAAGGATCTTTGGATAGCATAAGCGCATAATTTTTCTCTTGATTGTCAATGGGCTTAACATTGGAAGTAAAAACCCCATTTTTACCAACCTTAATGGAAGTATCATCTTTGGAAAGCGCAAGTGTAGTAAGGCTATTTTGGTTGTCAATAAGCTCAATAGTGTAAGTAGTAGCTTGATCTTGCTAGGAGAAGACTTAAGACATGGTGGAATGCATGAAAAAGGGTGTGCAGGATCAAAAGAACCCTGAGGTGGATAAGAGACATCGGGAAAAGAAGTGGATGACATGGAGGGTTCTTGATCTTGATCTTTCTTTATGTTCTTTTTTTCATCATTTTTAGAGTCCTCTTGACATGGAGCCACTTCTAAGGACAAGGAAGCATGTTGGGATTGTATGGATGACTTTGGAAGAGATGGTGGAGGACTAGCTGAAGAAGGGATTATAGCATATGAAGGCTTAGGCTGTTTAGGTTTATCATTATTGAAAGTATTTGCAGCCAAGTGAAGGTTAGCTTGAGTTTCTTCAAGGGGTAGCCCTAGAGGATAACTATAGGGAACCACATGAAAAGTATTAGGGCTTGTGTCGGATGAAGGTTCTGTGAAAGATTTGAAAGACTCGGAAGGTTTAGGAAATGTATGGGTATTGGAGGAAGTAGGGGATGGAAGGGAACTATCACAAGACAAAGGTCCAACATTAACATGATCTTGCTTGAGAGTGCAATCTTTATTTTTAGCCTGAGAGTTCTTAGAGGAGATATCCTTATATTATTGATGCTTCAAGCTAGTACGATGCATTTTATAGTCCTTAGCAGTAGTAGATGGATCATCATCAAGGTATTGTCCACAAAAGCCATCAAAATCTCTTTCAAAATTATAATCATATGGATCACCATCATGATCTATCCAATGTGATGACCCATTTGTAGTAAGTAGGAACACACGATGAGGAGGACTCTTAGGAACAGAGGTGTCATAGGTATCATTACATTTTCTGTTGTCATAGTCAACATAGTCTCCAAAGCTTGATGTGTCACTCTTTGTGGAAGAGGTATCATAAGGGTTGTCACGTTGCTCACATTTTGTCTGAGGGCATGGTGACATGTACAAGTCTTTATCAAATAGAAAAGGGCATAGAGCTTCCCTGGAGAATTCCTTGGGTTCCTTTTCTTTCTCAAGTTTGTCAAGCTGGACTTGCATAGCATGTATCTTTTTCATCATAGCAGCGATCAGAATTTCTTCCTCATGTGTACTGATTCTTTGAGACATGTGTACTAATTCTTGATAGCTACTGATATGTTCTTGACATAGTGATTTGTATGACAGATTTTGAAATTAGGCTGAAAAAGCTAAATATTTGGCAATTTTGACAATTTTTTGACAACTTTCAAAAATTTCCCAAATGACACTCTGCAGACTCGTACGACAGTGGGTATGCTGTGATACGACAGTTTCAAAACTTGTACGACAATTGCAAGCAAGATTTTGACTCTTAGAATTTTTTGGCATCAAAACTCGTACGACACTGGGTTGGTTATCATATGATAGTTGGGTATCAATGAAACGACAGTTGAAAATCTCATGTGACTTTTTGTTGGAAATATTCAGGAATTAACCGAGTTACTGAGAGGGGAGGGGTGAATCAGTAACTCCAAATTTTCTTTCAATTACAGAAGTATTAACATGTAATTCACTTTAACCTTTGCATATAGAAAGCATGAAACTTAAAAGCATTCACAATAATGACACATAGATTTGGTTACCCAGAAACCTTCCAAAAGAAAGTAAAACTGGGGTGGGGATGAAACCCACAAAGCTTTAATACTACAGAATAAAGTTGGCCGGTTAAGGCTTACAATTTGATCACTTCTGATGATCTGCCCTGTTAGGAGCAATAAGGATTGCTAAATCCACCTTGTTAAAGGATTTACAAAACATACAATGAAGTATGCACTCGGTAAAGAGATTTTATAAAAGACTGTTAAGTCTACCCGGTTAAAGGATTTAGTACTAATTCACCTGTTAGGATGAAACAGTAGATCTCTTGCTTTGCAACTGGATTGCTGATTGAGATTCGCTGATGTACTGATCACCTTCTGTGATGAATTTGTCTTTGCTGTTCCTTATACTACTGAAGCCTTTTTGTAATTCGCTTATCTCTGCCTTTCTTTCTCTTTCACATATCTTCTTCTTACATGCTTCTTGACATTTTTACAACATTGTTTATATACAAGTCTTAAACAATTAATTAGAATTACAATTACAAAGTCAGCTTGACAAATAAACATAAGTGCTACTAAGTCGGCCCAAGTATGGTTACACGGTTCCTGCAAACTGACTCGGTGACTTTCTGATAATCGGCGTCCACTGCATTACTCGGCATCGTCATGCACTTGGTAGAAGTGAAGGCACGGTTCATACTAATCACTCGGTAGGTTTTGAACTCGGTAAATACTGGTGACTCGGTAGACATGATGTTACTCAGTTTACACTGTCCTGTTCGGTTTGTACTAACTTGCTCAGTTTGCACTGTCTGCTCGGTTTGCATTGTCTGCTCGGTTTGCACTGTCTGCTCGGTTTGCACTGTCTGCTCGGTTTGCAGTGTCTGCTCAGTTTGCACTGTCTGCTCGGTTTGCACTGTCTGCTCGGTTTGCACTATTTGCTCAGTTTGCACTGTCTGCTCGGTTTGCACTGTCTGCTCAGTTTGCACTGTCTGCTCGGTTTGTCTGCTCGGTTTGCACCTAGAATGCAAATAAGTGTTGTCACTAGTGGCAATTTTGCTTAATGCCAACAATCTCCCCCTTTGGCATTAGTGACAAAAACACTTATTGGCCAAAACTTATATACACGAATCATGCTGAGTTTTATTTTGATTTTTCAAAATTTGTCTTTGTTATAGGGCTTTATACATTGTCTCCCCCTTTCAATGTGCTAACTGTTTCTTGTACAAATCTTCTTCTATACATATCTCTCCTTCTATACATATCTCCCCCTTTTTGACGATAATGCCAAAGGTGCATATACAAGTTATTTACAGAGAGAATCCAAAATTTGAAAGAAAATCAGAATGTACCTTCATTATTAGTGCCAGGGTTCTGTCCCAACTTTCTTGCAGGATCTTACATGTTTGTATAGCAATTTGGACTTCTGTAGAGAGTTCAATCATGTGATCTGCTATAGAGAACTGATTGTCATGAATCAATGTTTTGGAATGTTCAATGTGCTTATACATTGTATTCATGATGGGAAGGATCATGTGTTGGATGTCTAGTAGTGTGGACCGGATCCTTGTGTCTTCTTTCAGTAGATCAGACTGCATATTTGATAGATGTGAGATTTTCATGTGATGAGTAGAGCTTGAACTTGGTTCAAGTTGCAGCTTCTGTATGCTAATCTTCATATCCTCATCCATTTTATTCATTTTATCCTTAACATCCTTTGTGAACTCGGCAATATTGCACAATCTGGCCAAAAGAGAGGTAGCATTCGAATAGATAGATTCAATGTTTGACAAAACTGAAGACAATTCTACTTGGTTAATAGCTATGTGCTGAGCAATGTGCTCAAGCACTTTATTGTTGAATCTCTTCTCGGCTCTTTCAACTAACTTTTCTGTCGCAGATGAATCCTCATTGTATTTCTCAACTGCTTCTGCTAATTGTAACAAAACATGTTGGGAGGAGTCTACTTTAATGCCTAATGCATCAGACAAAATGTCCTTAGCATCCTTGATGATTTGATATTCCTTGTCTATCTCCTCTTTAAGTTTCTTTTGTTTTGCTTTCCTTTGGAGGATCTCACCTATATTTTGCATTTGGTCCGCTGATAGATTTGCAAAATCTAATGTAGGAATTTCTATCTCTTCATCTAGGTCTATATCCTCTACTATATTCTTACCCAAAAATTTTATACTCGGTAGAGCCTTAGGCTTATCTGTACTTAATGCTTTGGTAGTGGTGATAGTAGATAAAGTAGGGCTGGCTATAGAGACTGGTATACTTTCTACTGGAGAACTTAAAATATTTACACTTGAAGATTCAAAAATAGGAAAACTTATTGCTGGAAAACTTGATGATGCAGGAGACTGCAGCTCGGTAGAAGAAATGGTAGCTGCTTCTGTTGTTGCTAAGGATGATTGGACAAATGTGGAAGTTGTCACAACCATGCTTGAAGGTGTCTCCGGGCTGGATGTAGAAACTTTTACTGGAGAGGTAGGAAGGGATGCAATGACTTCTGCTGCTATCCTCACAGTATCATCTACCTCAGTGTCTTCTTCTTGTTCATCACTGTCATCTTCAATATCTTTTATTATGACTGTTTCAATACTCGGTTGGTGAAGGTGGTATATGTTCTTCCATGTAGCATTTGCAGCCTTCACAACCGATTCAATATTGTTGATCAAAATCAAACAAGTATTGAACTTCAATGTCATCTTACTTTCATTTTCTTTTAATGCCTTCTTTACTTCATCATTTTTCAAGCTCGGCATGAACTGTCTCAGGGTTTGATCAAATATGTCTATCACCGTTTGCTTTGCATTGCTCCATCTCATTTTTATTGGATTTAATAGAACTGCTGGAACCTATGGGGCTATTTCTTCAGGAGAGTATTTCCACTGTCCCATCTTTTCAATAACAACATCTTCTATTTCCTTCTATTCTATTTCCGATCTGGTTTCATATTTTAAGGATTTTATGTTACTTACTCCAGATCCCGATCCATCTCTAAAGAGTTTGAGCTTTTCTTGAAGGTTTAGAGGAGGCCTTTTGAATACTATGTCTTTATCTGCCTTGTCTGCCTTGTCTGCCTTGCCTCTTGTATTTCTCCTTGTAAATATAGCAGTAGGAGGCTTAGGTGCCTTAGTGATGAATACCTTTCCTTTCTTCTTTGTAGGTTCTGGTTCCTCTATTTTCTCATCCTTTTCCTCTTCTTCTTCATCTTTTTATTCTTTGTCCTCGGTTATCATTTGCATTTTGGCTATCCTCTTCTTTCCTTTGTTTACCGCCCGTGGAAGCTTTATGGTTAGTTCAATTCTCACCTTAGCTTCATCATATGTTCCAAAATATGGAGCTTTGGGATTGACAGGCTGATTAAGAAGAGCTTCAATGATATTCTTGGTTTCATCAATATTTACCTCATAAGGAAGAGGTTTTACATATACAGTCCTTGGTTTAACTGCTTGAATATATACATTATCACAATCCACCATAAAACAAATGTCATCTTTGTAATCTTCCACCAACTTCTGTGGAATCCAGAATCTGTCATTCATTTTCTCTTTGAAAGACTCAAAATAATTATCCATGATGCTTTCAAAATTTTCACCCATTTCTGAGATGTATTCATTTATTTCATAGAGGACTGGCACATCTTTTCTCCATACAACTTTTCCTTTAGAAGGGAAGAATTTCAGAACATAGAAGAATAAACAGACCAATAAGGATCCAAACTTACATGGATTGTTTTTGGAAGTTTTAATGCTTTCCATATTTTTGTTAAACTGCTTTAACAATAAGTCTGCTAGGTCAAATGTTAAGTTATTCTTGACCACTTTGTATGCTAGGTCAATAGCTTCACAGGAGACACTGTTCTGTCGACTAGAACTGTAAATATTATGGGCAATAATGTGTGTACCAAACTTTAGTTCAGCATCGGTAATGCTGCTAACTTTCATGCCTCTACCGTCCCACTCGGCTAGGGTTTTCTTCTCTAGTTCCGTCCGACCTAGGGTTTTGGTAGTTTTTGCTTTGTTCAACATGGGAAGACCGGTGATTTGATGAATCATCTTCTTTGTGATCTCTATAGGTTGCTCAAGCCAAATCTTGCCATCATGTACACGGCTGAGAATGTATCGAACCCATTTATCTCGAAAGTTTTGAGGTAGATGTGCAATGTGAACTAAACCTTTATCTTCCAGATGTTTGTGCTCGGGTTTCAGAATACCATCCACACACAGTTCTTCATGAACAATATCTAGTTCTAGGTTCCCCATTTCATGAATTGAACAGCTGAAATGATTGTGGATATCGTTAATAAGTAGTACCTTAGGAGGAATCTGAGATTGAGCTCCGTTCGGATCTAGGGCTACTGCAATTGCGGGCATGATCTTGAAATCTGGTGCTTTCCACTCCCCTTGGACTAACATATCAGATCCTTTCTTTTCTGAAGTGCTGGATGATGCCATGGTAGCTCACAGAAAATTCCTTTCGCAAAAGTATTGAATCGCTGGGTTGCTCTTGAAATTTTCTGCTCTCAAAGTGCTAAAGGTTCGCGGTGAAGAATGAGTTCGATTACTTGCTTTTTGTTTACAACTCTGTCATTAATGCTTAGTACAAATTAGGGTATGAATTCTGACAGACTGTCACCCACTAAGAATTAATTGCTTGGTAAAGACTTCGCAACTTGGTGAGCTCGAGAATTCATATTGCTCCGACCTCGCTTGGTAAAGATGGGTACCGACCTTGCTCGGTGAAGACGAGTACCGACCTTGCTCGGTGATCTTACTGCATCTTGTATGCTGATTTAGATCTTTCTTTTAATTCAGTTCTGGAACTGCTTGAGATTGGTCTATGAGAATACAGTTCCAGTGCTTTCTTGGAAATTTAGTTTGAGTTGGTAGAGCCATCCATTCCATTACTTGGACTGGATTGCTCGGTAGCTTTAGGAATCCATTTTTGTCTCACCTATTTCCTGACCTTAGTTGCTTCATTCTTCTTTCCATCTTCAACTTCACTAGCATTCATGCAGTTTCTGGCTATGTGACTGAGTTTAGTGCATTTGAAGCATCTTACGATAGTATCTCTTTTCCTTAGATGATGTTTTATGCAATTCATGCTAATGTGTCCATATTCTCCACAGTAATGACATCTACACCAGGTGTTGTAGTCCCATCCAAACATTTCTTTCATAATTTGTTCTGCTGGATTAAATGTCTTGGATCTGCACTCGGATGCCTTATGACCCTGTTTGTTGCACTTGTGACAATTACCTCTGAATCTAGGTTTTTCCCTGCATTCATTTGCTTTGTGACCAGGTTGATTGCAGTTGTAACATTTTCCATTGAATTCTGCTTTTTCATTATTCCAACATTTATTTGAAGTATGTCCTATTTTACCACAATGATTACAAGTAGGATTTTGATTTCTTTGAGTACCTTGCTTAGAAGATTCGCCTTCTCCTTTGTATCCAAGTCCTGCTTTTCCTTTTTGCCTATGAAGATTTCGCTCATACAGCTGATTCAAGTCTTCTTGACTTTTCAGCATTCCTTCATTGATTTATTTTTCAGCGTTTAGGTCATCCACCAATCTTAGATTGATTTCCTTTTCAGATCTTAGTTCTTCTCTTGTGCTTTCTATTTCTGATCTTAAATTCAGAATTTCCTCATTTGTATGAGAGATTTGATCAATTAGGTTTTCTAGTTGAAGGGTTTTATTTTGGACTTCAATGTTTCTTCCATCTAATTCATCTTTCAACTTGTTTCTTTGTTCCAAGATCTCACAGAATCTTGTAGAGTGTAGCTCTTGTTCTCTTTTCAATTTTCTCACTTCTTCCTGCAGAGACCCATTCTTTTCTAGGAGTTCTTTGACAACATTGTTTGCTTCATCTGAGTTATTTGAGGGAAAAAGATCTTTAATCTTTTCTTCAATGTAATTCTGATCATTCATCTGATTTGCAAGTTCCTTCCTTCTTCTTAGGGATTGGGAAAGATGTTCTTTTGCTTCTTTGAGTTTAGCTATGGCCATTTCCAGATCTAGCTTTTCATTTTCAATCACCTTGTTCAGTTTGAATACCTCCATTGTCCTGGATCTTTGCTCAAGCTAGTTAAGCTTTGTCTTGAGAACCAATGCTGCTCTGATACCAATTGTTGGAAATATTGAGGAATTAACCGAGTTACTGAGAGGGGAGGGGTGAATCAGTAACTCCAAATTTTCTTTCAATTACAGAAGTATTAACATGTAATTCACTTTAACCTTTGCATACAGAAAGCATGAAACTTAAAAGCATTCACAATAATGACACATAGATTTGGTTACCCAGAAACCTTCCAAAAGAAAGTAAAACTGGGGTTGGGATGAAACCCACAAAGCTTTAATACTGCAGAATAAAGTTGGCCGGTTAAGGCTTACAATTTGATCACTTCTGTTGATCTGCCCTGTTAGGAGCAATAAGGATTGCTAAATCCACCTTGTTAAAGGATTTACAAAACATACAATGAAGTATGCACTCGGTAAAGAGATTTTATAAAAGACTATTAAGTCTACCTGGTTAAAGGATTTAGTACTGATTCACCTGTTAGGATGAAACAGTAGATCTCTTGCTTTGCAACTGGATTGCTGATTGAGATTCGCTGATGTACTGATCACCTTCTGTGATGAATTTGTCTTTGCTGTTCCTTATACTGCTGAAGCCTTTTTGTAATTCGCTTATCTTTGCCTTTCTTTCTCTTTCACATATCTTCTTCTTACATGCTTCTTGAAATTTTTACAACATTGTTTATATATAAGTCTTAAACAATTAATTACAATTACAATTACAAAGTCAGCTTGACAAATAAACATAAGTGCTACTAAGTCGGCCCAAGTATGGTTACACGATTCCTGCAAACTGACTCGGTGACTTTCTGATAATCAGCGTCCACTGCATTACTCGGCATCATCATGCACTTGGTAGAAGTGAAGGCACGGTTCATACTAATCACTCGGTAGGTTTTGAACTCGGTAAATACTGGTGACTTGGTAGACATGATGTTACTCGGTTTACACTATCCTGTTCGGTTTGTACTAACTTGCTCGGTTTGCACTGTCAGCTCGGTTTGCACTGTCTACTCGGTTTGCATTGTCTGCTCAGTTTGCACTGTCTGCTCGGTTTGCACTGTCTGCTCGGTTTGCACTGTCTGCTCGGTTTGCACTGTCTGCTTGGTTTGCACTGTCTGCTCAGTTTGCACTGTCTGCTCAGTTTGTCTGCTCGGTTTGCACCCAGAATGCAAATAAGTGTTGTCACTAGTGGCAATTCTGCTTAATGCCAACACTTTTGACTTCCTGAAATGATTTTTGACTCCAGAAAGGATTTTACGTCAATTTTTGCAAAATTTCAATTTTCAAATTTGAATTGTTTGCAAATTTTAATGTCCAGATTTGAGGATTGTAACAAATTTATCCATTTTCAATAACCAGATATATAAACAAGCATGGAAAATAATAAGCAAGTGATTTCAAGCACGTCTGAAAATAATGAACAAGGGCAAAAACAACCTTGGGCATGAACAATCAAGTGACTTATTCATTCTAATCCTCAGAAGTGCTAATTGTGTATGTTCCAAAAAAGTTTTGCAATAACGCACATATACCCTATAAAATGAAAATTTGGCCTCGCTAGAGTTTTTAGTAATGGTTTGACTCTGCAACTTTTATGATCCAAAGGGGTGAACTCCAATCCTGGTACACCAGGGTTTTGACACAGTTTGAAAACTTAATCTTCAGGAGCTGCTAGGGAGATCTGACAACCCAACAATGAACCATACCCATGGAGATTTCTTCCACAAGGACATTTATATAGTGGCTGTCACTACCATGGTGAAAATGGCTATTACCACTTGAGGTTCCGTCAACATAGTTTATTCTGTGAAGGAATTGTTCACTACGGTTAACCCTCTCTAAAGGTGACTCACAATAGTATACCACAATGGGACTTGGCTCCAGATCCAAGGTTTTGATGCCTGTTCACTTTTAACCCAAACAAAGCAAGCAGATTAATCTGACATGCTAAGACAAAGTTTTGCTTCACCAAGGTCTATGATGTCAACTCCATGTGATCTATCAACCGTTCCGGGGAGAGAATGTATCAATCAATAAGAGAAGACACACTAACCAATTTTGATTCACCAAAGCTCATGATGTCAACCCCACGTGATCTATCAACCTCTCCTGGGAGAGAATGTATCGATCAATAAGAGAAGATGCACTAACCGAGTTGAATGTGAAACGCACTAAGTATCCTCCCTACCTAAAAGGATTCTGTCATCAAGAAGGATTTCACTGAGAATCCAATCTCTGAAGAATCATGAATAGTGTTCATAGGGCCTAATTACTATGTGAGCATAGATGTATGTTTCCAAAAGAAAATCTACCAAAAGTACCCAAAAAAGAAGAAAGAGGAACACTTAATGCTTAAAGTGAATATGAAATGAGTCCACAAGGTGGAACACTTAACACCTCACACAAGCTGAAAATGAGTCCACAAGGTGGAACACTTAACACCTCACACAAGTTGAAAATGAGTCCCCAACTTAGAAAACAAGTGAGTTCTAAAAAGCACAAAAGGGTTGCCTGGTGGAATAATTAACGCTTCTCTCCTGTAGACCCCTCCCCTTTATGGCGCTGAGATTGCAACCACGGGGTAGAATGAGGGGCCAACAGATTTAGCGAGTCCAATAAACCAAGATAGTAATCTAGATCAATCACAAGTATCTAAGACTACTAAATAAATACCTAAGGTGTCACAACCTAGTATCAATTATGCAAGTGTGTAGAAATAGACAAAAGCATGAAAAGATGCACACAAGCCAGACACATAAGAGATTTATTTTAAGTCCAAATTAAAATATTATTAGATGAAGGAGAATACCTGGGATCCTTGCAATGTGCTTAGTAGATTTTACTTAATTTTTAGCAATTCTTGTTGAGTTTTTCGATGCAAGCAAGTGACGAACTCTCCAACAAGCAAACAAGCAAACAAGATATGCAAAATATATTCAACTTATGAAAACCATAGGGTTAGCTCTAAAAATCAATTATTATCAGCAATAATAACTAGCAATTAACCCAAATGACAATTCATACCATTCATTGAACCATGAAAAAAAAATAAGTGCATACCC
Organism: Chamaecyparis obtusa; assembly: GCA_027943335.1. Taxonomy (NCBI): domain Eukaryota; kingdom Viridiplantae; phylum Streptophyta; class Pinopsida; order Cupressales; family Cupressaceae; genus Chamaecyparis; species Chamaecyparis obtusa. Next base: position 718,150 of record BSBK01005159.1, on the reverse strand, counting down.
ATCACAAAACTTTATTTTTTTTGCTGCATTTGACCTAGTCAACAAGATCTGATTTTTCTTTTATGATTTTGGCTACAAAAATAGAAATTCAAAATAGAGACCCCTACTAAAAAATAGAGATATTTCCAAAAATGTAAAATTTTTAGAAAAATCTATTCATTTGTGCCCTAGAGACCCATTTTATCAAAACAAACCAGTTTTTGTAAATTGACTATTTGAGCTATTATATTGCATCCAAATTTAAAATATAAAGAATAGACCCCCTATATAATTTAAAGAGATTTTCAAAAATATAATTTTTTTTGAAAAATATGCTGATTTGCGTCAGATATTTTTTTTTTTGGAATGTCAAGAAAAAATTATTAAAAATTCAAAACATCTTAGAAAATATAGAATTTTTTACTGTAGCTTCTCTAATATATGTCCAACCTACAAAAAAAATTTCAGAAAAAAACTCCAATCCATTTGAGAGATAAAATTAAATCTTTGAAACTTTAGGGCTTTAGCTCCCCCCAAAAAATCAAAACTAGCATGTAAAGGTGGGTTGCCCCACGGTGGGAGCCAAAAATGTGTTTGTGAAAATTGTACCTGATCTGTAGACACAACACTTCAGTAAAATATTAGAGGTTAGCTATAATCAAAATCATGCAAAATTGAAATCTACTCTAACCAAGCGATTTACTGCCTTCTAGTAGGTGCGAGATTAATGTTCTCAGATTGCTATTGAGATCAGTGACCTAGACGACACCTAAACGAAGGATTTGAATGCAAAACTGATATGAAATATGAATGCAATTAATCTATTTTTTTGATATTTTCTATGCAATAATAATGAAAAACTGATATGAATCTATGCTAATATGGAAATTGATATGCAATGCTAATCTAGAAATGATATGATATGAGAATGAAAATTCTAACAATAATATGAAAGCTATGAATTTGAAATTGATCTCACAAAGGTGTCGATTCGCAAGAGCTTTGATTTTCCCAATTCCAATTCTCCAACGTGATTGTGCAAAAATATGAGATGCTTTGAGATGAGCTAAAGCCTTAATTTTATAGAAATCTAAGGTTTTGGAGGTGCATGGAAAAAGCCATAAATCACTCAAATAAACTCAACTTGATTTTTGAGTTATTTTTAAATAACAGATAATTAAGTCACAAAAATCATGCAAAAGCACAGTTCAACTCGAATTAGAAGTTTAGATCAACTTTAAAACTCAAAAAGATGTTGAGTTTCAAAAAACTAACAACTTGCATTGATTTTCCAAGAAAAAAAATAATTAATTTATGGGTTAATTAACTATTTTATCAAACTTTTATTAAAAACTATATTATTAAATAATGACAACCTGCTTTAATCAATTAAATAAGAATTTAATCAATTATTCATAGGATATTGGATTTATTGTCAAAATTAAATAATACAATTAATAATAGATAGAATTAAATATAATTACACAATTAAGTGGCAAGATATTAAATCTAATTAATTAAATATGAAAATATTCAATTAATCAAACTTAGGATAGATGTGATTTATTGCCAAATAATCATTAAATTAAAGATAATTAAGATAATTAGGAATATTGCTAGGAATATTCCCTGATGTAGAATATAAGATAATCAATTATGATTTGATGATGTTTAGATGTGCCTTATATTAGGACTTCGATGTCGATTTCATTCGAATTGTTGATATAGGAGATTAATGAACCTATAGCCCATTTTTGGGGTATTATAGATGTCACTTTCCTTAAGAAGAAATTGATTCATATTGATATTTATGTGTTTGAAAGAAGGATTTTCTTGTATGATTGAGGTATCCTCTTCTTGGCCTTCAATGAGGGAGAGAAGTTTTATACAATAGAGAAGACTTCGTTTGAAAATGTGTTGGATGCTTGAAATCTACTTTAGAATGCTTGAGATGTCAAAGAGATTGAACTTGTACTTGAGGATCTAGGATGTGATAGCATATCATGTCTTGTGTTAGTTTCTTGTTTTCTTCCCCAAATGAGGAGAGGTAGGTTTCTTATATACCCATTACAAACATTTTAGGAATAAAAAATCAAATAAAGCCAAAGAGATTTTGAATTTCCTTCTCTACCACTAAGACCGTTACATAGTCCAAATCTTAAAGAAAACATAGGGGAATATGCCAGCTAGTATAGAGCACTAATAGGAATAGGCTAACCAAGTCAACCTATTCCTTCTTAAGATAATCAAAATTTGGACCATAAGTCCTAATTGTAGATGAGATGCTAGAATGGAAAGCAGAATTAAGGTTGGATAAAGAATGATGAGAACAAATGTCCAATGAAACTATAATATGACCTAATTGAGAATCCTATTTTATGTGGATATAATTTATGATGATACATTTAGCCCCCACTTAGTGGGAGTATGAGATTAGCTCACGCTAATGGTAAAGTAGATCAGAGCATTGGAAAAAACTTATTAAGGTCAAGGAGACAAGGAGACACCTAGCCCTCAAGTGACTTAGGTCCTCATGAAATAAAAAACCAATATAAAAATAAGAAAAACTCAAAAAAGAGAAAGGGGACATGATCATGATAGCCTAGTAATGTTTGACTTATTATGGGTCATGCAAAAAGAGATAGGTGAAAAATAGTGCAAAATGGAATCAATTCAAAATTGAACGGTGCAAAAGATACTGTTTAGGGGAAAATTGGACACACACAATAGGATATGTAAATATAAGACCTCCACTTTTTAGTAAACATTCAATACATGAGAAACATGGGCTTCTAGATGTAACTCTCAATATGACCTAGGTTAGATTAGCAAAACCCAAGGAGATAAAGGGATGCCAATGATAAACCCAAATTATACTAAGGAAGTACACATGAAAGTCCTCTTTCATGCAATGTAAGATTTGATTAAGGTTATGTAAATCTACTTGTACAATTAAACTAATTGATCTAGCAAGACAAGCAATAAAGACCTAGGTGCTAAATGTAAGCAATCCATCTAATTAAGATATGAAAACATATCTAAACTAATATATGAAAGGGATGATGTGGTACTTACCATAAAATATGAAGATGAATATGCTTTTATTCTCTAAAAATTTGTATTCTGGACCCGTGACTGAATTTTTGACTACGAATCTGCGATCATGACTGAAAACCCCTAAAATGCTAAAAATATTAAGCTACCAGGATTAGGTCCACCATGTCACCCTATTCTGGAATAGGTCAACCAAGTCACCATATTCTTGAGGCACTTTTCTAAATATGACCTTGGTTCTTCAGATAGATCTCTGTCTACAACTTCCAAATCTGTACCTACAATTCCGAGATCCTGCTCCTGCATTTAGAAAACTAGGTTTTGGGGTTGGGGTGGATAAGGGCTTGCATTGGTCAAGCCCTATATTGAGGAATCAAAATTGAATTGAAATATAATGATAAAGGAAATTCTAACATGTATTAGGATTGAATATATCAAATGTAAGAAACAATTACCTTTGTAGATGCAATTGAATTTGATATGTGATCAAGTATGAAAATCTAATAGCCTTGACTCAAAGAAACCAAAAGGAAATAAAAAGAAGTAAACAAAACATGTATAGTAATGTGTGTGACATACCATGATGAAAGATGAAAATACTTTAATGATGATGGATCTCTTCCTTAGAAGCCAAACTCCAATACCACCTTGAAGGAAGAAGCTTGATGCAAGAAGGAAAAATGCTTGGACTTGAGATGCTCAAAGATGCTTTCTCTTAAACACCAATAGAATGATGATGTATCTTGATTTATGATAATAGGATGTTTTGGATAAAAATTAAATTCCCAATTCTCCTTACATACTAGTTTTTAGGGTTCAAAACAAAGCATGCCTACTTGGAAATAAAATAAATCAATCAAAAAACCCAAGACACTTTGGGCCCCGCACTTGAAATCCCTCAGGGAAGAGGTCAAGCTGGTCAACCTCTTCCTTGGAACATGTCAACTTGTTCTAGAAAAAGTCAATCTATTTTAACTTGTTCCCAAGAGGGGTCCCAAAATGGGGCACCAGAGGCCTTAGAGGGAGTGTATAAAGAATCGAGAGAAAATGAATCCACCAGAAGATATGGACAAAAAGATGATAAAATAAATCCTAAAGGGCCATGATAGAAAATGAGAGATGACCCAAAAATGAGGGAGAGGAAGAGACCAAAACCATGCTAAGGAGGGCTAAAAGGTCTCAAAATAAAGTGCATCCATTTTAAGATGGTACATTTAGCCCCCACTCTCAATAAATGAGAGAGAAGAGAGAGACAATGTCACAACAAGATAGAACATCACACAGTTGAAGGACATAATCCACCAAACCTAGGATCCTAACTCCATTCCCATGCATATGAGCATGAAAACAAAGAAAAGAAAAATAAAGGAAAAAGAGAGCCAAACAAAAACAAAAAGACTCAAAACAAGTTAGTACAAAAAACCCAAATCAATTAGTGAAAAATACCTGAGTTGAAGAAATGTCCCACCCACCAATATCATATTTAGAAGGCTATCACAAAGTATAAGGGGTCACATAGAAAATGAAAGAGCACCACAAAGGATTACATCCTTCATGATTCTATCCTTCTACATGAAAGCATGAATAGAGAAAAGAGTGTGATTATCTTGCCCAATAAGGTTTGTATGCCTTAATGTGAATCATGATAAAAGAGGATTGAATAGTCTAACAGGTTTGTGTGCCTGATAGTCAATTCTAAAAAACAAAGAAAAAGGTAGGATCAAATGGTCTAGTGGGTTTGTGTGCCTGGTAGTCAATCCTGTGCATCCGTCGGTGGCTTTCACATGCATGTATGTGTGTGTGCCCCCTTCATGGATAAATTACTTGGTTCCATGAAGTGAACATATGTTTTTGTTTTATGTGTATGTGTTTCCCTAGGATGGAAAAGTATCACTGATACCCACCAGGGAGTTGCAAATGTAAAAAATGGAAAAATAAAAATGCATTTCCCTGAGATGGAGAAGTGTCACTAATACTCTCTAGGGAGTGACATATAACAATGTCAAATTGAAAGTGCATAAAAAGTAAACTATAGTACAAAGAGGGCATATGCATTCCCCCCTCATTATGATGAATATGTAGCCATAATATCATAAGGAAGATAATTCAAGGATACCTACTTCTAGCAATAAGGGGATATCGTTTAACAAAAATGTATGCCATAAACTTAGCAAAGAGCATTGACACTTGTAATCTAAGAAAAATAGATAAATTATGAAAGAATATGTCACTTATAAGAAGAGACCCTTGAAAGGAAGAGATCTTGTTATCAAGACACCTACCTTGAAGATGAGTGTCATGAATAAAGATAACAACTTCAAGAGAAAAGAGAGGGGAAGAAGGAAAAGAATGCACCTATCCAACCCCCTGTATATAGGTGGGATATGGATCCTTGGAGGATGTCAAACTTTAAATCACATAGTAAGGGAAAATGTTTATAATGAACATAGTTTTGCCAATGAAGAAGAGGTGATGATCAAGGACTTGCACCTCTTGTATATAAGAGAGAGTCATGATCAAGACAACAATTCCTTTTAGGAAAAGAAAGTGTCATGTAATAAAAAAATGCCAATGTACTAAGGAAAGTAGACCCTTAGACAAAGAGAGAAATAATGTACAAACTGCCTTGCCTCCCAAGCTTGAGACAAGAAAAAGAGATCTATGATGGATTATATAACAAAATCTTGTGAGATATAAAGATGAATTGTAAGAAGCAAGAAGTTGAGAGGATGGATAGGCTTGAGCTTCAGGTTGTTGAGCTCTTGAAGAATATGGGATAGTGGGTTTGTTCTTTCCAAGTTCTATTTTATTTTTGGTCTTCTGTGTTTTGGTTCCTATCCTTTTGCTGTTGTCTCTTTCTCGCTATTTTTTTTATATTGGCTAGCCTTGTTCAGTTTTGGACTTGTCTTATCTTTTGGCCTATAATGGTTTAAATCTTTAGCTTCTTTCTGTACAGAGTTTTAAAACCCCTTCAAAACCCATTTTACCTTAATAAAAAACCATAATCTAGCTGTGCACAAAACAAAACACCCAATATCCAACAAGAAGTATCATGGGATAATACAATACCATAGAACAAAGTAAGGCCAGAAACATCATAGGATATGCAATTCTAAACATAATATGCTAGAAAATATATCACCTATGAAGGAAACTATATATTAATACTAAATGAAAAACATTAAAATCCAAGGCATGGAAGAACATTGTTAGGAAACAATAATCACATCATGCATGAAATAAAACATTATATACCTGCATATAAGAACATATCATAAAATAATGAAAATCTATAGATAAGTGAATGAAAAAGATGAAAAAAAGATACCATGCTATGCATACAACAAATGGATAATAAGAGAAAAATAAGATAACCCCCCTAGGATAGATTTCTTGTAACATATATAAGACAAAGATAAAGCTGCACATATAAATATTACACAACAAATCAATGTAACATATTCTAAAGAATATACACCTAAAAGGGAAAATAGACAAATACTATATCATCTTAAAATGGAAGCACTTCCATGATAAGAGCATTTAGTCCTCCGAGTAAGTGGTCTGGGGTCATGTCAAGCACCTTGACTGGGTCTTTGCATGGATCTGGCTATTTCCCCCTGTTCTGCTTCTCTCTCCCTGTTTCCAACCTCATTTTTGGAAACTTCCTTTGAGAATCTAGCATTTTTGACCTCTTGGGTCAAGGATGACCTGGAGGGTCAAGGAAGACCTAGTCCCTAACCTCAGTTAGGGATGACTAGGGTAGAGACTACCTCATCCCTGACCCCAGCTCCAAATTTCAATTAACAAAAGTTTCAGGATGTCGGGTTTCAGAAAGTTTTATTTTCCTGCTTTCGGGTCGGTTGTTCTGGGTTTTAGAATGGTAAAATCTTAGATTTCATTTAATCTAGGTCCATTTCTAGGGTTTAAGGTTAATTGGGATTTAATTCTCCAATTTTGGCCTTCTCTAGGAGTTTGTGCCCTAGATCACTATAAAAGGAAGCCTTCCTCTCTCATTTTCTCCATCACAAAATCAAGTAATCAAGCATCCATAATCTCTCAAGCTCTCAAGTGCAAGAAAGAAAGAAGGAAAAGGAAAGAAAGCAAGCATTCATTCATCTTCAAGCCAAGTATTCAAGCATTCATCAAGGAGATCCATTGTTAGTTATTGAAGGATTCAATCTCTTTGGAGCCCCTTTGAAGATTTCTCTATCCACATTCATCCAAGCCTCTTCCTATGCAAAGATACATTCAAGATTGGTGTTGAAGATATAATGCCATTGATTTGAGACATCCTACATATCTCTACATTCATTTGGATCATCCCTACTTGTGGATTCAAGGATTCGAATCCTCCACAATGGTTTCAACATAAGCAAGGTGAATAGTTCCATTTACATTGTTTATTCATATTGCAATTTCAAATCAATTTCAAGTTTAATTCCTAAATTGGGGTTTGAACAAGACAAACCCCCCATCCAAACAACAAAAACCAATTTTTCTTGTAGGTATAGGTACATGACAATGAATTGAAGTTCAGATCTGGATACCCTTTTTGGCGAACTTCTAAGATCCATGGATAGAATTTTTGTCGAAGCTGTGAGGGGTAGGATCCTACCCCAAGGTAAGACCTTGCCCTGCTATCTGGGTCAAGGATGACTTGCTTCTAGAAAGACAAAATTTTTCTAGGTTTTCTTTGTCTCGGCATTTCCAGTTTGGAACAGGTTGTAGAATTTCCTGAAACTATGCACATACATCAGAAATCAGTCTTTTCTAGATTTGCCCTATTTTTGAGGTTAGTATTTGCCTTCCATTCATTTAAGATTTCAAGTACATACTTTCTATAGTAGATTATAGGATTTTTCTCCTTTCTTCATATTCTCCATTGTTTGATTCATTTATGCATTGATCACCTCATTGTGATTAATCCATTTGGATCTTTCCTTTTGGGAATTTGGATTAAGGATAGGTCCTATATTCCTCCTTTTCATATCATATTATCTTATCTACCACTATTCAACTCCATACCCCATAATTACCCTATCCATAAAGGTGAATCCAATTTCACCTTTATTCATTTTGGTGAACCCGACATACTTACTCTCTTTTCTTTTGTGGAATTAGATGCCCTATTGTGTTTTGTGGTGTTAGATTTCCCTTTATATTATCTTGTTGGTGTTAGATTTGTCTTTTATGTTAAATCTTGCATGCTAATTAGATTTCTTGCATCTATATTTCAAAAATACAAAAAAAATTGCAAAATCTCTTTCAAAATACAAAAATATTCATACTTTATGTTTTCTTAGTTTAGTTTATTTGTATTTTATTGGTTTATGAGCTTTACTACTTCTAATCCTTATAATATTCTGGTTAGACGAAGTCATAGACTTATAGGTGCCTTTGATCCCAAGTCTTCCTCTCCTTTCCGTAGGATCCCAGATGATAATTTGATTCTTCATGATTCCAATCCTATTATGGAGAAAAAATCTTCTCACTCATCTCATGATGTGGATGATGCTTTAAGAGTTCCTCTTGAACAAATCCAAAAAATTTCAACTGAACTTGATAAAATGGGTAATTGGCTTATTCAAGAAAACCATAATCAAGATTCTATTCAAGCTATAGAGGGTATTAAGAAAGTTATTCATGATAGTGATGAAGGTGTTAACCTCTTGCATGGTATTACTCACCTCATTCATTCAAATTTTAAACCTTTAGCTCAAGAAGCTCAAGATCTAGGGTTGATTCCTCCTATTACTAGTGTAGAACCTTTTTCTATTCCTTTACCTAGTGTTCCTACCTATACTCCTTTGGTGATTGTGATAGTTCCCTCTCTTCCTATGAGTGTTCCTCCTGTGTCCCTTCCTACATCATAAACTTCTTATCATAATGTTCCTTTTACATATTCTAATCCTCTTCCAACTATAGTTCCAAGTGTTCCTCCAATTGTGTTTTCTATTCCTGCAACTTCTTACCCTTTACCTAGTGTTTCTAATGTTGCTATTCCTCCTATTTCCTCTAATGATTCAACAATTATTAGTTTGTCTCAAACTATGTCATCCTTAAAACAACAACTTGCATCATTGAATCAAAATAAGTTTAGCATTCCTACATGTGACATGGGAAGTCTTTTGTCCTTAGCTATCATTCGTGCTCCCGTTCCTTAGCAAGTTGATATGCCATGTCTTGAGAATTACAATGGAAAAGGAGACCCCATTCATCATGTGAAAACATTTCAAATCCTTTGTAGTGATTATTCTCATGACCATAGGATTTTAGCCAAGTTGTTTGCTAGAAATTTCCATGACAAGGCCTTACAATGGTATTGTTCCTTGCCTCATTCTATTGATTCATTTGCAAAACTTGCCAATGCTTTTATTCAATAATTTCAAAACAACATTGGCCCACAAGTATCTTTGATTGATTTAATGCATTGTAAACAAAGTGCTAAGGAAAAATTAACTGAATTTATTGGTAGATTTAAGCATTTGCATGCTTAGATTTCCTATCCTGTTCCTGATATTGATATTCAACGTATGTTTATTTCAAATTTTCAAAAGGATATTAGAGATAACACTTTGCTTACTAAATTTACCTCTTTTCAACAACTTTGTATAATGATTCATCATTAGCAATTATAAGTGAGTCAATTTGAGAGCACCACTCCAATGGCTCCTAGTCCAGTTGATAAAAGTGATGTTGCTCCTAATCTAAACAAATTTAAAAAATTCAACAACTATGTCAAGATAATCAAAACAAGAAAATACAGTTGTTGATCAAGTGGCTATTGCATCTCACAATGCCACTTCTGCATCCACTTCTTTTCGATTAAATCGTACATTTACTCCTGTTTCTGAATCTTTACATTCTATTATGAGTAGGATGTTAACTACTAACATGATTAATTTACCTCCTATTCGACCTCTTTTACCTGCTATGATTGCATCTAAATCCTTTGATCCTAAAGATTTTTGTCAATATCATCGTCAGAATGGCCATGATACTGAGAAATGTTATTCTTTAAAACATAAGGTTGAAGAATTAATTGATTCTAATGCCTTATCTGTTGATAATCTTGATGGTAGTGGGAATAGATCTGTCTCTCCTCCTAATCAAAACCTTCAAATCTATACGAATCCTTTACCTATGCATGATACTAATACGATTGCTCAGCCATCTTCTATGGATATTGTGTATGAGTCAAAGATGGATGATCTTAATCGCATTGTTAATCAAGTGGAGCATGTTGTTCAATCTGTATGTCCACCTCAGTCTCAACCTCAGATTCAACATCAAGTTCTATCTCAATCTCAACCAAAAACTAAGCCTCAATTGAAAACTCAACCTAAACCTTGACAAAAACCTAAGAATAAAAGACCTCATGAACTTTTGATTACCTTTGATAATTATGAGACTATTAAGGCTCCTGATGGTCCCCTTTATATTTATGCTAAGATTTCTTAGATACCTACTCATGGTTGTCTTGTTGATCCTACATCCTTAGGAAATGTTATTACTGAAGAAAATATTTTTATGAAAAATTTGCAATGTGATTCTTATGATACATTTGATGTGTGGATTCAAACTTATAATGGTTTTCTTTATCCATCATTTGGTTCTATTAACTTGCCGGTTGAACATTGTGGTAAAATTGTGAACACTACCTTTGTTGTTGTTCCTACTTCTGATCAGTTTCAAGTTAATCTTGGTTTGCCATGGTTGAATGCCATGCATGCTGTTGCTTCACCTATCCATAAATGTCTTAAATTTTTTCATGATGAAGAAGTGAAGACGGTTAATCATAGTTTATATCAACCTTTTAGGCCTAAAGATTGTGCTACCCTTGACTTCCTTTGGCCTTCTTTACCTAATTGATGTCCTCCTTGACCTGATAATATTTTTCATTCATATAAAACCTATAAGCATCATAAGATTCTCAATTTAAGTGTACCTCCGATGGATCTTAATCATGGTCTTTTGCCTACACCTTCTATACCTCCTTTATCTATGGCTTCTACATTTGTTAATCAAGCTCCTATTGTTGCTGGTCAGTGTTGGAAATTTGGCTAAAGTGAGTACATAGATGTTGTCATTATGGAAACATATGATCCACATTAAGAGCACACAGTTCAGAGAGCAAGTATGGCATATCGCAATGCAAATTTGTCTAAGTGTGAGATAATGTTTTCACAGTGTACCGGGATATAGTTTTGGTTTGCGACGTTGACTGGAGAAAGTTCAGTGCTTGCACAATTGAAGATAGATGCTATGATGGCTACTGATGACCCATCTTAGAGTGCAAGTTAGTATGACATGTATGAAATTAGTTATGACAGTTTTATCGAAGATAGTGTGAAGCCGACAGGACAGAATACGAAGGCAGAATTGGTAAAGAGTTAAGGGATTATTTTGTTTATGCTATGATGGCTACTGATGACCCATCTTAGAATGCAAGTTAGTATGACATGTATGAAATTAGTTATGACAGTTTTATCGAAGATAGTGTGAATCGACAGGACAGAATACGAAGGCAGAATTGGTAAAGAGTTAAGGGATTATTTTGTTTATCAAAATAATGACTTAACAATATAAAGGGATGACATCCTAGATGTTAACCCTTAGATAAAGATATATGGAAGCTGACCATGTAAAGTTATTAGCCTTAATAAATTGTATATATGCAATTGTAATTGTAAAGAAAAGTAGCGATGAAAAAGTGATGTAATGAATGTAATTGTAAAGCGAATGTAATAGTGATGATGAAAAGATAAGAGAAGAAAAGGAATATTGATACAAGAAGAATAAGGTTATGTACCTTGACCTACATTTTATATTACTTTTTTGGGCAGTGGGCTCATCTTGTAATCATATTTTTGTATTTACAACTCCTAACAAGGTTGAGGCTTCTAACAAGGCCTATAGTCCCTTAACCAGGATTGATACACTATACATATGTAATAGACTCCTAATAGGGTCAAAATCCTTAACAAGATACTTTTGATTAGTGAATATTTGTGGGTACCATCCCCACCAGGGTTTTCCCTTGGCCAGGGTTTCCTTGAGAACATATCATGTGTTATGAGTTCTTTATTGTTATGCATATTGTTTAATTTCTTATGTTATGCATGTATAAAGATAATCTGTTATATCCATAATTGGGCAAAAGATAAAGTTTGTAGAATAATGATTCACCCCCCCTCTTAGTATTCCATATTTCTAACAATTGGTATCAGAGCATAGTTACTCAGAGAAGAATCATTCAAGGAAAGCCTAGCAGCTTGAGTAAGATCTCTATGGATATGGATCAACTACAGAAGAATCTTTATGAAGCTCTTGAGTTGATTGATATGCTTACTGATGAAAGAAACACTCTGAAAAGGAAATATGATGATGCAAAGAACCTTATTGATTAATTGAAAAACAAGTTAGAAGATCTAAGATCTGAAAAGGAATCCGAAATTCTTATTGAAGATTGTGATAACAACTTGGAAAAGGAAAATGAGATCCTTAAGCATGAATTGAAGATAGTGAATTTAAAGCTTAGTTTGAAAGATGGAAATAGAAAAAATGAAGTAAATCTAAAATCTGAGAATGAAAGTCTAAAGACTGAAAATGAAGAATTGAAATCTAAACTTGAAAAAGTGACATCTGAATTTGAGAAAGTAAATGTGCAGTATACAAAACTTGAGAAGTACAATAAGATTGTGAAAGGTGAACTAACTCAATCCAAAAAACAACTTGAAAGGCTATATTCAAATAGTGAGAAGATCGATGAACAAGTTTCTTTTGGGAAACCATCCTATGATAAGACTGGACTTGGATTTAATATATTCAGAACAAATGATGAAATCAAGAAACCAGATCTGAAGACATCTGAAAGCATAGATGAGAAGAAGCCTGATGAGATCAAAAAATCTGAAGATGCACCTAAAGAAGAAGAATCACTGAAGAAAGAGGAATCACCAAAGGTATGCAAAGAGAATTCAAAGGTAGATGTTTTGCTTGTAATGCTATTGGTCATATGAAAAGAGATTGCACAGGTAAATAGTTTAAACCTCTAAATGGTTATTGTTATAATTGCCATGGTTTTGGACATAGAGCTATGGAATGTAGAAGACCTAAAGTTATTGAGAATAATTATGGTAATAGAATGTTTAGGAATACTAACAATGCAGATAAGAGACCTACTGAAGACATGAAAAAAAGAAATGAAGTAGTGTGTTATAGATGCAACAAAGTTGGACACATTGCTAGAAATTGTAGGTCACAGATTAGTCAGTAAGGACAAAGATATGGGAACAATGGAATTGTTTTTCAGATATGCAACATGATTGGACATATAGCAAGGTTTTGCAGAATGAACAATGAAACTTATCATCCGAACCCTAACCCTAGAAACAATGCAAGAAGGAATGAAGATACAAGTAACAGACAGAAAGATTGCTGTAGAAATATAGATGAAGTGAAGTATGTTAAAGGCATAGATCAAGAAGGCATAATCAACATGGAAGGTAATTAGACAGGTGAAGTATTAAGTGGTAAGAATGAATCCTTACCTGACCTATCTTTAAGCACTTAAATTATGTAAATTGCAGTAGTTTAGGAACTTATAATTAGTATAGAAGTAGATTTATGATGCATTAAGTCTTGCGCAGTTAATGTAAGGTAGTTTATGATGCACTAATGCTATGGTTAAGAGTGCAAAAGAAAATGTTATGTTTTGTGAGATCGCAAGAAGTTTTAAGTTTTGTAGGATAGCAGAAATAACGTTTTGGAAAGAAGTGGCAAAAGAATTGAATGCGATGTCAGAATTAAGTGAGATTCAAGTGATAAAAGGTTATGATCAATGTTATTTGTCTATCAAAGTGAATTGAAGTGTTTGGAAGAGTAGAAAGTAGAGATTGGAAGTGTTTTGTAGAGATTTTGTGAAGGATTGAAGTGCCGAATCTTCACAAACCCTAGAATCACAAATTTGAGGTATTTATTTTGACAAATCTTTGAATTGGTATAAAGAATTGGAAGGGAACATGGATACATCTTTGATTCACAACATTAGAGACAAGAAAAGGCCTAAATTGAAGAAAGAACCAGTAGAAGCTTTAGAAGTAGACCCTGAGTTTGCTTTATCATCCGTACTAGACGGAGTTTTGCATTTGGAAAATGTAAAGAGTTATCTTGGATGTAAACTGGAAATAGTAAATGACAGTGATTTTTCAAGTGAGTATTAGTATATATATAACCAGGATATGTCATTGAAGCAAGGTTATGAACATTTGAAAAATAATGAAATCGTCACATATGGTTTACAGTATGAATTCGATAATGAAGAGTGCACAAAGATCATTTTAAGTAGAATTCACAATGGGAAATTTTGGTTAGAAGAAAGAGTGATTGACATCATAGCTGACCTAATTCATGAAGTCACCGGTTTATCCAAACTTGGTGCTATCCCTTTAAATGAGAAAAACATGAGGAAGATTGTCATTGACAACATTGGATCATCCTATAATGGTAGAGGTATTGTTATCAACAAGATTAGACAACATGATGTAAGATATCTATGTAAGATTTTGACTACAAAGTTTTGTGCTAATTCTAGAGAAGATGACATGGCAGCTAGCATGGTTTACATTGCTTATTTGATGTGTGTAGACAAAGTTTCTATTGATATGTGTGAGATTTTGAGAATTCAATTGTTTGAGAATTTGGAGAAGATTAAGAAGTCTAAATATGCATAATTTAGATTCTCGTCTTTGATTACATATATGTTTTTCCACCTTTTGAGAAGATTTCCTTACACAATTGGAAATAATTGGAATGATGGACAGTCTATGATGGAAAGAATAAACAAAGTTTATAGAAGTCATGTTATTGATCAAGTTAATGAGAGTGCTATGTTAGTTTTGAAGACATTTCAGAGATTGGTATCTAGTAGATCAAGGATTCCACAGTCACTTGTGGAGAAATATAAGAATGATATTTGTTTCATGGTTAACACTGACTTTACTTACATTGAAGCAGTAGAACCCAGAGTTGAATTCATAGACCCTCTTGGCTATGAGATTTCTGAGATTGAAATAGAAGAGTATGTTGGAAGATTGCTGAGAAGTAAATTGGACACCCAATATAGCAGGCTTGGAACTTATGAAGATAACTTTAATTTTGTTAAAGCTAAAATTGAAGAGAAATAGTTTAAGAAAAGAGTTGACAGTACCATAAAGAGAATATTGAAAGACATAGGGATGATAGAAAGAGAATTTTTGATAGCTAAATAGATAGTAATAGCATTGAGAGATGTTGGACAAGGAGAAGTCTTGATTGTACCACCTTTATCCAGTGTAGTACAGAAAGAGCCTACACCAGTTAAAGTCAAAGTAGAAGAACCAGAAAAGGAACAAGTAACACCAAGCAAGAGAAAGAAAGAAATTGCTACTTGACCAGGAAAGAGACATAAGACTATAGTTCAACCAGTACCAAGAAAGTTTGCAGAAGTTAAAGATGATGACTCTACTATGAAGAAGAAAGCATGGAAACCGAGAGTTGAGAGAGTGATTGAAGAAATCATACAAGATGGAGACTTTACTAAGATGAATAAGTACTATGATCTTTATAACTATTCTGAAAGATTGAATCTTGAAAATTCTATTGTTAAGTACATGATTCTAGCTCACAAGAAGTTTGATACAATTCAAGGTCAGATACCTGATGATTTGTACAATAAACTTATTAATAGAAAGAAAAGAGCATATGAGGAAGACAAAACTATAAGAGAGAATCTTGTGAGAAAGCTTTGTGAAGTGAAAGATGATGATCATTTGAAGTAGATTTTGAAGCCCCTTGACACTCTTTTGAGGACTAAGAGGATAACCATTCAAATCATGGCAGGATAGTATGAGCAAGTGAGAACAGAAATAGAGCAAGCAATAATTAAAGTAATGGCAGAAATTGTTGGAGAAACTTTAGTTGTAGCAGGACATGCAGTTGATGTTGAACCAGAGGATATTCCCTCTCCTTCAGTTGTTAACATTGAAGATGATACAATGGACATTGAAGGCACTAAGGTGACCTTGGACACATAAGATAATGTATTTAAGAATTTAGATAACATTGTTGACAATTTAGCTCTTGATGAACCAGATAGGACTGAAGAAGCAGTGCAAACTAAATTGGTGAGTGATGAACCTAAAGAGAGAAATTCATGAACCCACTCCTGAGGCAAAGAAGAAAGAAATTGGAACTTTTTTTGAAGACTTAGGTAAAGAAGTTGATGATGATGATCAGCTAGAGCTGATTAGCTCTTTGAATAAGATTATTGGAAAGAATAAGAAAGTAAAGAATCTAGAAGGAAGTTTGAAGGAATTGACAGAGAAGTTGCAAAGTATTGTAACTACACATATTTCAGAAGCATATCCTTTGGAGAGAGCCAAAAAGGTACTAAGTACTTTTGATGATGAGTTTACCAACTTATCAGACATTGCTAAAGTAAGAGCTCAAGCAGCTTATGAAGCTGAAATGCTTTTAAGCATAAGTCAGAATATTAGAAATGATATTATTAGTCTTGATGTTTGTATCAAGAACTTGAGGAAACATTTGGAGACTAGAAAAGGTTTGTACATATAGTGTACAAAACCTAAGATTTTGATAGCAGCAAAGGAGTAGAAAATCAAGGTGAAGGAAGCTGAGATTAAAAATGAATCTAATCTTCTTTCTGGACCCAATGTAAAAGTAAGTGATGTTGAGAAGAAAGTTAGGAAGTGTTATGATGAAAGAAGATCATTGCAAGATGAAAAGAATATGAAATTGAGAAGATTTGAACTTTTGAGAGAGCATACATCTATAAAGTTGAGCATTATTGAGGAACAGTTAGAAGAATGTCTTACTGCTAAGACATCATTTTAGAAATTTAATTTTGAGAACCTTCAAGCTTGTCAGATAGCAGCTTATGGATTAAGCACACTTGTGAATGTGGCAAATTATATCAAAAAGTCATGGGAGAAAGAGTTTGAAGCCATGAAAGTAAATTTTGTAGATTCTATTGCAAGCCTACCGGCTTTGCAATAAGTAAATGGAGGTATAATCTTTTTTGGGTTACAATTTTGTAATCCTCCCTACTTTATTTTGTCATTGTTGTCAAAGGGGGAGTGATTGTAGTAAAGCAGAAAATTGTTATGTATCTGAGGATTGATATTCTTAGGGGGAGTATTGTATGAAGTTTTGTATCATAAAGTATATTTTGAGGAGTTATAAGGATAGTATACATATTCTATACTATGGCCAGAATTTTGTTATAAATTTTTGAGATTTTGACTTGTACACTTAGCCAATTTTCTCATATGTTGCCACAAATGACAAAGGGGGAGATTGTTGGAAATTTGGCTAAAGTGAGTACATAGATGTTTAATTATGGCAACATATGATCCACATTAAGAGCACCCAGGTCAGAGAGCAAGTATGGCAGATTGCAATGCAAATTTGTCTAAGTGTGAGACAATGTTTTCACAGTGTACCAGGATACAGTTTTGGTTTGTGACATTAACTAGAGAAAGTTAAGTGCTTGTGCACTTTAACATAGATGCTATGATGTCTATTGATGACCCATCTCAGAGTGAAAGTCATTATGACATGTACAAAATTAGTTATGACAGTTTTATCAAAGATAGTGTGAAGCCAACATGATAGAATTGGTAAAGAGTTAAGGGATTATTTTGTTTATCAAAATAATGACTTAAAAATATAAAGGGATGAAAACCTAGATGTTAACCCTTAGATAAAGATATATGGAAGCTGACCATGTAAATTTATTAGCCTTAATAACTTGTATATATGCAATTGTAATTGTAAAGAAAAGTAGCAATGAAAAAGTGATGTAATGAATGTAATTGTAAAGCAAATGTAATAGTGATGATGCCAATATAAGAGAAGAAAAGGAATATTGATACAAGAAGAATAAGGTTATGTACCTTGACCTACATTGTATATTACTTTTTTGGGCAGTGGGCTCATCTTGTAATCAGATTTTTGTATCTACAACTCCTAACAGGGTTGAGGCTTCTAATAAGGCCTATAGTCCCTTAACCAGGATTGATACACTATACATATGTAATAGAATCCTAACATGGTCAACATCCTTAATAGGATACTTTTGATTAGTGAGTCTTTGTGGGTACCATCCCCACTGGGGTTTTCCCTTGGTCAGGGTTTCCTCGAGAACATATCATGTGTTATGAGTTCTTTATTGTTATGCATATTGTTTAGTTTCTTATGTTATGCATGTATAAAGATAATTTGTTATATCCATAATTGGGAAAAAGATAAAGTTTGTAGAATATTGATTCACCCCCCCTCTCAGTATTCCCTATTTCCAATAGTCAGTCTGTTGAGAATCCTATTAATCCTCCTATAGAACTTGTGAAGGATCCGATAGTTGTTCCTCCTAGTTGTCAATATATTTCAAGTAAAGAAAAACATAATTGATCTACTAATGAATGTCATAAAAAGCATCATGCTCATGCAAAAGCTCATAATTTAGCTCTTTAAAATTCTTTACTTTCTTCTGATAAGCCTATGCATGATGTTGTTACTAATAATGATGTTAAGATGCATGATTATGATGATTCTATTCGTATCTTAGATCCTATTTTGATTAATTTGGTTGAATAAGATACTCATGATGTTAATGATGAATATGAGACTATTGACATTGACATTGATTTACCTAATATGCTTTCATCACAATTAGCACTTACACCTAATATCAAACATTGTGATTCTCAAGAGTATCCTTGTTTGGAACTGGCTATCATTCCTACTTGTTGGATATAGTCCCTCTTGCGAGTTACCCACCTTCCCTAAATGATATAGAACAAGATGGGGAGAGTAGGCGAGATGCTTGATTAGCTTGTCCTTCATGGTAGATTTATTGTGTGTTTACCTATTGTACTCTGCTTCTCCTGTGACATGTTTGCTGAATGTTGTTAGATTCTTTTATACGACCCTTGTTGCTTTGTTGGTGCAAGGTGATAAAGGAATCGAACCTATTGTATCTTTCCTCTATATGTATCTCTATTATTCTATATGTTGTTTCATGTTATGTTATACCTATGCTATTGTTCGTAAATGTTTCCTTGTGTAATCTGCTTAGATTCGAGACTTGGTAGCACTGATTCTTTTTTGGTCTCCAGGTCATGGTCCAAAAAGATTCTTCTTTGTATATCTTATGTGATATTTCCTCCTTTGTGATTTTAGTTCTACTTTATTTGGGGAATGATGTCAATTCATTCGTAATAATATCATATATATATTATCTTATGATCATACTGACCCCACGACAAGTAGATCCCTTATGTGTTCTCTATATGTTTATGTGGTATTTCCCTTATTTGTCTTCATCTGGGGGCATCTCGTAGTGGAATCATAATCAGTGGAGTTGTTTATGTTTCTGTTAAAGCCATTACTCCTGTTAAAGTGTTAGAAATGACTTAAATGTGGGGGCATACACTCTGCTCACCTATTGCACACATGCACTTTTTGATACACATATATTATTTTTCAAGATACTTTTCTCCCTTTTTGGATTAGTGACTAATCCTTAAAGCATGGATTTATATTTTAGGATCTCTTGATCCCTCCAGTTTCAAATTTTTGATCCCTTAACGTTGAAGGTGTCCTTAAGACTAGATCTCTTTTTCTTTTGGTTTTACTCTTATGGAATAGAATATTCCTAAGGGTGAATCCTTGGTGGGTTGACTAGTGAGTAGCCACATTCACTAGGTGGTTCAATTCCATTTTTCCAATTGCGCTATTTCCTTGTGTGGTTCACAATGGGACATAAGTTCTCATTGGGCGAGATAATCACACCCTCTCTCTCTCTCTAGAGATATCTCTCTTATTGTGATCTTAGAGTTGATGAAGAATTGAGTCCCTGGGGGCTTGAGGATCTCTTTGTCCCTTTGATTTTGATAAGATTATCTTTTCATTTTGATCTCATTTACCAAGAGTTTGCATCGAGTCCATACTCTTGCTAAAGTGGGGGCTTAATGTATCATCTTAAAATGGAAGCAATTCCATGATAAGAGCATTTATCCCTTTGAGTAAGTGGTTTGGGGTCATGTCAAGCACCTTGATTGGGTCTTTGCATGGATATGGTTGTTTCCCCGCTATTCTGCTTCTCTCTCCGTATTTCCAACCTTATTTCTCGCAACTTCCTCTGAGAATCTAGAGTTTTTAACCTTGGAGGGTCAAGGATGACCTAGTACCTAACCTAGGTCAGGGATGACCTCTTCCTTGACCTAGGGAAGAGACTACCTTATCCCTGACCCCAGTTCCAAATTTCAGTTTCGGGATGTCGAGTTTCAAAAAGTTTTATTTTCCCGCTTCTGGGTCGACTGTTTCAGGTTTCAGAATGGTAAAATCTTAAATTAAATTTAATCTAGGTCCATTTCTATGGGTTAAGGTTAATTGGGATTTAATTCTCCAATGTCGGCCTTCTCTAGGAGTTTTTTCCCTAGATCACTATAAAAGGAAGCCTTCCTCTCTCATTTTCTCCATCATGAAATCAAGTAATCAAGCATCCATAATCTCTCAAGCTCTCAAGTGCAAGAAATAAAGGAGAAGGAAAGAAAGAAACCAAGCATTCATTCATCAATGAGATCCATTGTTATTTATTGAAGGATTTAATCTCTTTGGAGCCCCTTTGAAGATTTCTCTATCCACATTCATCCAAGCTTGTTCCTATGCAAAGATACATTCAAGATTGGTGTTGAAGATCTAATGCCATTGATTTGAGACATCCTACATATCTCTACATTCATTTGGAGCATCCATACTTGTGGATTCAAGGATTCAAATCCTCCACAAGGGTTTCAACATAAGCAAGGTGAATAGTTCCATTTACTTTGTTTATTCATATTGAAATTTCAATTCAATTTCAAGGTTAATTCCTAAATTGGGGTTTGACCAAGGTAAACCCCCCATCCAAACAACAAAAACCATTTTTCTTGCAGTTACAAGTACAGGACAACGAATTGAAGTTCAGATATGGATACCCTTTTTGGTGAACTTCTGATATCCGCAAATAGAATTTCTGTTGAAGCTGTGAGGGGTAGTATGCTACCTTGGGGTAAGACCTTGCCCCCCTATCTGGGCCAAGGATGACCTGCTTCTAGAAAGACAAATTTTTTTTGGGTTTTCTCTGTCTCGACATTTTCAGTTCAAAACAGGTTGCTGAATTTCCTGAAACTATGCACAGACATAAAAAATTAGTCTTTTCCAAATTTTCCCTATTTTTGAGGTTAGTATTTTCCTTCCATTCATTTAATATTTCAAGTACATAATTTCTATAGTAGATTATAGGATTTTTCTCCTTTCTTCATATTCTCCATTATTTGATTCATTTGTGCATTGATCACCTCATTGTGATTAATCCATTTGGATCTTTCTTTTTGGGAATTTGGATTAAGGATAGGTCCTATATTCTTCCTTTTCATATCATATTATCTTATCTACCACTATTCAATTCCATACCCCATAATTACCCTATCCATAAAGGTGAATCCAATTTAACCTTTATTTAGATACATATTAAGTACATTAAAACATGTCTCTCAGATATGAAATATTCACTTTGTAGAAAGGATATTAAAGTATAGAAGACATATGTAAAAGAGAAAAAATATATCCCTAGAAAAGATGAACTTTTCCCCCCATTGAAGAGGAAAAAATTTAAAGGTCTATTGTGCCACTCTTAAACATATTACAAAGAATAAGAGAGAGTGGCCCCAATAGGGAATATAAATGCAAAGTAATCTTATGAAGGAGAAATAAAATTTCTTGTGTATAAGAAATTTTACCACTTTCAACTTTGCCATGACGATACAAAATGAATTTCATATAGTCATAAAGTAAATGTTCATTATTGTATAAAAAAGGACATGCGAATTGAACAATATAATTCTTTTGATAAGGTTGGTATCTTAATTTAGGTGTAGTCAAAAGGCAATGATAACATCTTAATGCTAGGGCTTCTCAAGTGTCTCTAGGAGATAAGGTTGTATTTGGTGAAAGAAGGTGAAGAGGGGGCCATGGGGGAGGGAAAGAAGGATTATTTAAAGGGGAAATATAACCAAGTCCCCATTGAGGGTTTCTGGGAGTAATGTGAATAGGAATCTTAATACCATGCTCATGGATACCAAGACCTAAACCCTAATATCCTTTTCTAGTGATAATATTATAGCTTGTAGTATAAGTAGAGTGAAGGGAAAATGGAGAAAATGGTTTATCTTGAGGGTGATGGGTAAATGTGGTGTAAGGAGGAATAGAATTAGGAGTTGTATGTATTGGAGATTGTGGTGTAGGTGATGGTGAAGGATACATCTCATCTAAGAATTAGTTAATATCTAAATCATGAACCATGCTTTGAATGTGTTGAAATGTAGAAGGGGTATGAGGGATTTTGTCATGGGAAGGAGAAGACATATGATTAGGATTAGGAACATCACTAAAAAAATATCTAATGCCATCTAAAAGATGAATACAAAATCCATATGAAAGCCTAATGATGCTCTTGAAATATATTTTATTGGGAAATTTTGTATTAGTTGACCTCATAATAATATATGCAAGGAAAGCATGAAAACTCATAAACATCATGAAATCAAAGAAGCTTGGATAGAAATCATAGGGATGATAAAAAGATGTAAGCACAAGAGTGACCATGAAAAGTATCATGCACCATAACATCTTAAAAAATGCCATAGGAAAATTTAAGTCCAAAGATAAGAGAAATTAAAGGATCTAACTCAAATCGAAAGGGGGAATGTGTTGGATTCACCCAAAAGAAGGCGAACATGTAATGTCAAGAAGGACATAAGAGAGATCAAAGGATATAACTCTAAAATCAAAAGGCATAGATAGTTGGGTTCACCAAAATGTTTAGAGGAAAAGTGGACACAAACAATAGGATATGTAAATATAAGACCTCCACTTTGCGGTAAACATTCAATACAAGATAAATAGGGGCTTCCAGGTGTAACTCTCAATATGACCTAGGTTAGATTAGAAAAATCCAAGGAGATAAAGGGATGCCAATGCTAAACCCAAATTATACTAAAGAAGTACAAAAGAAATCCCTCTTTCATGCAATGTAATATTTGATTAAGGTTATGTAAATGTACTTGTACAATTGAACTAATTGATTTAGCAATATAAGCAATAAAGACCTAGTTGCTAAATGTAAGAAATCAGTCCAATTAAGATATGAAAAAAGATCTAAACTAAGATATGATAGGTATGATGAGGTAATTACCTTAAAATATGAAGAGGAATACTCTTTTCTTATCTAAAAATTGCTATTTTGGACCAGTGACTGAATTTTTGATTGCGGATCTGTAATCATGACTGAAAACCCAGAAAATGATGAAAATATCAAGCTACTGAGAATAAGTTAAACATATCACCGTGTTTTGGAATAGGTCAACCAAGTAACCATGTTCCTGAGGCACTTATCTAAATTTGACCTTATTTCTTCAGATAGATCTCTGTCTACAATTTCCAAATCTGTACTTGTAATTCTGAGATCCTGCTCCTCCATACAAAAAACTAGGTTTTGGGGTTGGGGTGGATAAGGGATTACCTTGGTCAAGCCATAGATTGAGGAATAAACCTTGAATTGAAATAAAATGATAAAGGAAATCCTAACATGTATTAGGATTGAATATATCAAATGCATGAAACAATTACCTTTGTAGATGCAATCGAATGTGATATGTGATTAAGTATGTAAATGTAATAGCCTTGAATCAGAAACCAAAATAAAATCAAAAGAAGTCAAAACCTCACATATAGGAATGTGTGTGACATGCCATGATGAAATATGAAAAGACTTGAATGATGATGGATCTCATCCTTAGAAGCCAAACTCCACTACTACTTTGAAGGAAGAAGCTTGATACAAGAAGAAAAAAATGCTTGGACTTGAGATGCTCGAAGATGCTTGCTCTTAAAAGATAGTAGAATGATGATGTAGCTTTATTGATGATAATAAGATGTGTTGGATGAAAATGAAATTCCCAAGCCTCCTTATATACTAGTTTTTAGGGTTGAAAACAAAGCAGGCCGACCTGGAAATAAAATAAATCAATCGACAAACCCAAGACACTTTGAACCCACACCTGAAATCCCTCAGGGAAGAGGTCAATATGGTCAAACTCTTCCTTGGAAAAGGTTGACTTGTTTCCAAGAGGGTTCCTAAAATGGGGCACTAGAGGCCTTAGAGCGAGTGCAAAAAGAATCAGGAGAAAATGAATCCACTGGAAGATATGGCCAAAAAGGTGATAAAATAACACCTAAAGGGCCATGCCATAAAATGAGAGATGACCCAAAAATGAGGGAGAGGAAGATACCAAAACCACTCTAAGGAGGGATAAAAGGTCTCAAAATAAAGTGTGTCCATTTTAAGATGGTACATATACTTTAAAGGAAACAATGAATCTAAGGTCACGTTTGAATAAATCAGTGAAAATAATTTAGTTGTGTGTATTGTGAAAAATATGTAACAAGGAGTAGAGTGTATGCCCCCATGTTAAAGAAATTTTTAAATAAATTAATGGTAGGAATAGCTATAAATGAGCTTATATGTATCTAAAAGATGTTTCCATGGTGATATGCCGCCAAGAGAGGATAAACCAAGGGAAATAAAGCACATGAAAAAAGAGAGCACAAAGAGATCTACTAAATTTGGGTTCAATATGATCATCTATAACTCATGTACATCAATAATTATTACTAATGAATTGAAATCATCCCCCAAAGGTAGTAGACCTACAAGCGCAATGGAAGAACACATAATATACACAAACAAAATTCATTTTGGGTCAACACATGTTAGAAATAGGGAATAATGAGAGAGGGGGTGAATCAGTATTCTACAATATTTATCTTTTGCCCAATTATGGATATAACAGATTATCTTTATACATGCATAACATAAGAAGCTAAACAATATGCATAGCAATAGAAATAAAGAACTCATAACACATGATATGTTCTTGAGGAAACCCTAGCCAAGGGAAAACCCTGGTGGGGATGGTACCCACAAAGATCCACTAATCAAAAGTATCCTGTTAAGGATGTTGACCCTGCTAGGAGTCTATTACAAACATATAGTGTATCAGTCCTGATTAAGGGACTATAGGCCCTGTTAGAAGCCTCAACCATGTTAGGAGTTGTTAATACAAAATCTGATTACCAAATGAGCCCACTACCCAAACAAGTAATGTACAATGTATACTGATTACAAAAATGGATTAAGGTATATAACCTTATGCTGCATGCATCAATATCTTTTCGCTACTCTTACATTCGCATCATATCATTACAATATTACCACATATCTCTTTCTTCTTACAATTACATATTACATATATACAAGTTATCAAGGATAATAAATTTACATGGTCAACTTCCATATATATTTATCCAAGAGTTAACATCTAGGATGTCGTCCCTTTATATTGTTAAGTCATTATTTTGATAAACAAAATAATCCCTTAACTCTTTACCAATTCTGCCTTCAAGTTTTGTCCCATCGGCTTAACACCGTCTTCGATAAAACTATCATTACTAATTCTGTACATGCTATACTGACTTGCACTTTGAGATGGGTCATCATTAGTCATCATAGAGTCTATGTTCAAGTGTGCAAGCACTGAACTTACTCCAGTCAACGTCAAAAAAGAAAACTGTATCCTGGTGCACTGGTGAAAACATTGTCTTACACTTAGACAAATTTGCAATGCGCTTTGCTATACTTGCTCTCTGACCTATGCGATCTTCATGTGGATCATATGTTGCCATAATGAAAACATCTATGTACTCACTTCAGCCAAATTGCCAACAATCTCCCCCTTTGTCATTGGTGGCAACATAAGAGAAAATTGGCTAAGTGTACAAGTCAAAATCTCAAAATTGTATCAAATTTGTGGCCATAGTATAGAATATGTATACTATCCTTATAACTCCTCAAAATTTAAACTCTAATACAATGCTCCCCCTAAGAGTATCAATCCTTATCAAATATATCAATTTTTTGCTCTAATATCTCTCCCATTTTGACAAAAATGACAAAATAAGGTAGGGAGGATTACAAAATTGTATCCCAAAAAGATTATACCTTCATTTTCTTATTGCAAAGCTAGTAGGCTTGCAACACAATCTACAAAATCAGCTTTCATAGCTTCTATCTCCTTTTCCCATGAATTCTTGATGGAATCTGCCACATTGAGTAATGTGCTCAGTCCATAAGCTGCTATTTGACAAGCTTGGAGGTTGTCAAGTTTGAATTTCTGAAAGGGTGTCTTAGCTGTAAGACATTCTTCTAACTACTCTTCAATGATACTCAACTTCATAAAGATGTGTTCTCTCAAAAGAGTGAGTCTCCTCATTTTTTTGTTCTTCTCATCTTGCAATATTCTTATTTCATCATAAAGCTTCCGAACTTTCTTTTCAGCATCACATACCTTCACATTAGGTCTAGAAAGAAGGTTACATTCATTTTGAATCTCAACTTCCTTCAACTTGATCTTCTGTTCTTCTTTTGCTGTCAAAATCTTTGGTTTTGTACACTATATGTATAATTATTTTCCTTTCTCCAAATGTTTCCTCATGTTCTTGATACAAATATCAAGACTACTAATATCATTCCTGATATTTTGGCTGATGTTCAAAAGCATTTCAGCTTCATAAGCTGCTTGAGCTCTCACTTTTGCAATATCAGATAGGTTAGTGAATTCATTGTCAAAAGTGCTCATTACCTTCTTAGCTTTCTCCAAAGGGTCTACCTCTGTGATTTGTGTAGTTACAATGCTTTGTAACTATTAGGGATTTTTATTGTGGGGTCAAACTTGGCAAGTTATGGGCTTGATTCTCAGTTAAAAGGGGCTCCAAGTTTGCAAGAAAAGCCTAATTAATGAGGATTTGGATAAGATCCCCCTTCTGCTTCGAGCTCCACAGGACTTAGGTGGGTATTGCCTATGAATAGGTTACTATATTTCAAGTAAGATTTTGATTAGTGGATTTGGTCTTCACTGTCATGCTATTTAGGCTTTAGATCACTTCAACAAAAAATCACTCTGTAGACAGTTGAGAATCTCCTGATATAGAGCTTGACAATAGAAACTATAAATGTAACAACATAGACAATGGAATAAGGAAGTGAATCCTTCTTCTTTTTGTGAGTACAACTCAAGGAAGGTTAACCTCTGATTCTCTCTTCAAGGAATCAACAAATTGAACTATATCACCTAGATATAGTCCTTTCATAATAGGTATGAACTTAAAAATAGAAATGAAGTAGTAATGATTATTTTGTGCTTGATGACAAAAAGATGACTGTATAAAAAACATCCAGCCAGTGCCTATTCCATTGGGCAAAAGAGTCTGAATATAAATCCATAGGAAGATCTCAAAGAAATACAGTAGAATGCCTTACAAACTACATGCAATTTGGATAGGATGCCTTACAAATTATCCTGTCAATCCTATGTTGCTATCATCAAAATCTTAACACATATGTCTACTCTCTGAAATTGCATATGAGGATTTAATCCTTTCCTTGAAAGAAACTCATAGGCAATTAGATTAGTTTCCTTACAACTAGTATGTTTTAGGTGCCTTAAAAATGAAACATACAAGAATAGAACACAAAGCCAAGAGACAATAACCATGTAAGATAGAAATTGCACTATATCTTATTGAAAATGAGGCTATCTATTACATACAAAGCTTGAAATTTTTGGAATTTTAGACACAGGACTGGGAAATTTGCTCTACAGCAAGATATTCAATATTCACCATTTAGGGGTCTGCTCACAATAGAGAAACCATAGGAACTGGAACCAAAAAGGAACAAAAACCAAGAACCCTTACAACTAAGAAGAGAAGAGAATAAAAACAAGAAAAAACCCTAAAATTTGCACTTGACCAACACCTGTCCACTCTGCAATTTGATCTCATTTGTCTTCTTTCTCCTCTGAAAATATGATCTTCTCGGGCACCTCCAAAATTTGATAACATGTCATTTTTTGCATAAAATCTGCTCATCTACTGGAAATCTAATTTCTTTGTCCTTTACTCTTCCCTGAAATATGATTTAATCCTCTGTACCCTCTTATCCTTTCATCCTCTGAAAATCTGATTCATTCCCTCTGTCGGATCTGCAAAATCAATCAATTTTGAAAAAAAAAGTCTCCCAAAAATTTGATCATGGATTAAAAGCCTTTACTACTCTCAGAAACTTGATCTGATCAGATTCTAACTACCATCATTGCATCCGTTATCTTCTGGCATTTCTGAAAACATATTATACTACCATATTCTGATAAAAAATGAATCTCCCAGACATTTTCTCGTGAGCAGCTCTGTCATTGAAAAGTTTCAAAATTTCTTTAATGTTTGAACTTTGTTATGCCTTTTAAATCTTTTATAACCTTTAAAATCTACACATGCCACCAGAACTTGCCACTTGTCACCATTTCATTAGATGCTCGGACAAACTCACCTTTAACCCTAGTCCATCTGGAGACTACATTAATCTCTAAGTCTCTGAATCATTTAACCACAATTTCTTTTAGAGACTTAGAGAATGCCTTTAGTCTCTGAATCTCCGAATCTCTATATGGAGACTTGGAGACTAAGTCTCTAAGTCTCTAGATCATTTCCTCTCTTTATGTTTCCTTATGAGATTTGGAGACTGCCTTTAGTCTCTAGGTCTCTGAATCTTCATTTGGAGACTAAGTCTCTAAGTCTCTAGATCATTTCCTCTTCTTTTATTTGCTTATGAGATTTAGAGACCACCTTTAGTCTCTAGGTCTCTGAATCCGCATCTGGAGACTTGGAGACTAAGTCTCTAAGTCTCTAGATCATTTGGAGACTTGAAGACTAATCTCATCTAGAGACTTGGAGACTAAGTCTCCAAGTATCATAATCATCTCCTTTCTTTATGAGATTTGGAGAAAGCCTTTAGTCTCTAGGTCTCTAAATGAACATCTGGAGACTTGGAGACTGAGTCTCTAAGTCTCGTAATCATTTGGAGACTTGGAGGCTAACATTATCATGAGACTTGGAGACTAACTCATCTAGAGAATTGGAGACTAAGTCTCTAAGTCTCATAATCATTTGGAGACTTGGAGACTAATCTTATCTAGAGACTTGGAGACTAAGTCTCTAAGTCTCTAAATGAGTTCTTTCCTTTGTGAGACTTGGAGACTAAGTGACATGTGTCCCTTTCTACAAAATTTCTTCTGGGCCCGCTGGCATAGAAACTGAGGTGGATGGACAAACTTGGGCAAGCATAGCTTCCAACACTTTGATTTATTTTATATGTTTGGAGCATTCCATATAAACACTTCAAATTTCAAAATTGGGAGCAATGTGGGACTAAAATTTATGAAGCATTGCTGATTTTTTATTGTTGCTAGTACTCAGAGGACCATAAATTTTGATTTTCAAACTGTGTTTTTACAAAATTTTTTTTGTACAATGCACACATGGTCATCTCAAACATATGTAAAATTCAGTCCGGCCCAGTTTGTATTTTTTGAGTTATGATAAAAAACATGATTGGCTATTTCAAAGGGAATGCACACATTGTCTCACCATTTTGTCTGATATGTTGGTCATAAAATGTGCCCCTTCAACAACATACTTTGGATTGGAAAGCACCCAATCTCTTTTATGGTTTGCACCAATAAAATCCATGCACAAAATGTTATTTTGGGTGCCCAATATTTTCACCTCTGGCAACTTCATTTACCTGGCATGTTTCCTTTATTGCGTAGACTAATGCATGGGCTTCCCACTTACACAAAACACACCCCCCTTTACAAGAAATGAACCAGTACCCTTGACATAGAAGCTATAACCATGGCATCACCTCATCTTTCAATCAAAATCACTGGTATCCTATATTAATCCCACTTCAAACTCCTACTATAGTCTTTGATTTTGCATGACATATGAGAGCCATTCTTAGCAGTTGTCCCATTGTAGTCATCATCCTCTGAACTAAAAAATTCTAGAATGAATTGGTGTCTCCTTTTCACCAATATCATAAAATACTTTTTTAGTGCAGTAGTCGTTTAATTCGTTACCAACCTCCACATTTTCCATATGCACAAATAGCTCTGCTGAAACTTCCATGAACTAGAATCTTGGACATCAATTCAACCTTATACAAGGAATATGAATCCATTATCAGTATGCCTGGAAAATCAAATGATGAATTATCACCAAACACCAAAGTCAGCCCATTAGTAACATTTTGAAACAGAACAGTAAAATAAGCAGAAAATGGGTTTGGAATTGGCCTGGGAAAGTGATCAAATGAATTGGTAGAGACTTGAAAATCATCAGACACTTAGCCTCCTAGGTCTACAGTATGAAACATCTCTCAATTATGTCAAACCTCACATAGGACACAAATTACAAAGCCTTGAAGTAGGCCACTTAGAAATCTGAACAATGCACACTCAGAGAATATTGACAATCTGCAAATGGAATGGCTTTGGCAAAGTGACTAAACGGGCACGTGGGGAGCTGAGAATTGGCATGATGACTCACTCTTATGCCTACCATATGATGTCACAACTGAAACATCATGAACAATCATAAGGAAAAAGATACACACCTCCAAAGTGAGCTACTCAGTGAAATTTAGGAAACACACTAAATGCAGACTTTCTGGAACACCTTAAAATGACCACTTCTAAAACATGTCAAAAATGAAAAGTGAGACATAGAACCTATTAAATATGTCAAATGATATGTGATGAACCCCCTATCCAAGTGACTTCTCATGAAATTCAATAGCCTTTACGTTCAATGCCTTCAAACTCGGTCTCTTTCAAAAACTTTGAAAGCATAATTCTGACACCTAGACAACTTTGCAAAATATGGAGTCAAAACATACTCAGATTTTTTGAGCTCCAATAGTAACTTCTCAGTAAGGTCCTTCAGACTCCCTTCAAGATTCTTCACTTTCTTGTTCTTGCCAATGATTTTTTTCAAAGAAGTGATCAGTTCCAACTGATCATCATCATCAACTTCCTTTCCTAAATCTTCAAACAAAGATCCAATTTCTTTCTTCTTTCCAGTCTCAGGAGTAAGAATGATGTCTTCTTTGATAGGAATGGGTGCTTGAATCTTAGTCTCCTTAGGTTCTTGATTGATAGATTGAGTCTGCTCTGCTTCTTCAGTTCTATCCGGTTCATGAAGAGCCAAATTGTCAACAATGTTTGCTAAGTTCTTGAATACATTGTCATCAGTATCCAAGGTGACCTTAGTACCTTCTATATTCATAGTTTCATCTTCAATGTTAATAGCTAAAGGAGAAGGAATATCCTCTTGTTCAGCCTCAACTGCTTGCTCTGTTGCAACCGATGGCTCTCCAACATTTTTTGCCATGACCTTGATTATTGCCTGCTCTAAATCTGAATTAACTTCTTCATATCTGCCTCCCATAATCAAAATGGTTCTCCTTTTGGTTCTCAAATGGGTGCTTAAGGCCTTCAATATCTACTTCAAGTGTTCATCATCTCTCACATCACAAAGCTTCTTCACAAGATTCTTTCTGATATTAGTGTCTTCTTCAATTGTCTCCGCTTTCTATTTACAAGTTTGGTATACAACTCATCAGGTATTTGACCTTGAATAGAATTAAATTTCTTGTCTACCAAAATCATATGCTTCATAGTAGCATTTTCCAAATTAAGTCTGTCTGAATAATCATAAAGACTGTAGTACTTATTCATTCTGGTAAAGTCTCCATTTTCAATAATCTGCTCATTAAGCTTTTCAACTTTAGGTTTCCAAGCATTCTTCTTAACAAAAGTAGTGTCATCATCTTTTATTTCAGCAATTTTTCTTAGTACTGGTTGAACTAAAGTCTTCTATCTCTTTCCTGGTCCATTAGCAATTTCTTTCATTCTCTTGCTACCTATGGAGGAAGTGGATCTAGTTGTTACTTGTTCCTTTTCTGGTTCCTCTACTTTCACCTTGACTTGTGTAGGTTCTTGCTGTACTGCACTGGATGACAAGGGTGGTACAATCAAGACTTCTTTCTATCCAATATCCCTGATTGCTACTGCTGTCTATTTTTCTATTAAGAATTCTTGTTCTGACATTCTAGAATCTTTCAGTATTCTCCTGATAGTACTTTCAACTCTCTTCTTAGATTGCTTCTCTTCTGTTATAAATTTTTCTGAGTTGAAGTTCTCTTCAAAAGCTCCAAATCTGCTGCATTGAGAGTCCAATTTACATTTAAGTAATCTGCCAACATATTCTTCTATTTTAGCCTCAGATATCTCATAGCCAAGAGGGTCTATGAACTCAATTCTAGGTTCCACTACTTCAATATAGGTAAAGTTAGTGTCAACCATCAAACATATATCATTTTTATACTTCTTCACAAGTGACTGTGGAATTCTTGATTTGCTAGTTACCATGTTCTAAAATGTCTTCATTACTAACATAGCACTCTCATTTACTTTGTCAATAACATGTCTCAAATATACTTTATTTATTCTTTCCATAGTAGTTTGTCCATCATTCCAATCATCTGTAATGGTGTATGGAAATATTCTCAATGAGTGGAAAAACATGTATGTGATTAAGGATGAAAATCTAAATTGTACATACTTAGATTTCTTAATCTTCTCCAAGTTTTCAAACAATTGAATTCTCATAATTTCACACATATCAACTAGCACTTTGTCAACACACATTAAATAGGCAATATACACCATTCTAGCTGCCATATCATCTTCTCTAGAATTTGCACAAAACTTAGTTGTTAGGTACTTGCATAAATATCTAACATCATGTTGTTTGATCTTGCTAATCACAATTCCTCTGCCATTGTAGGATGAACTTGTGTTGTCTATGACTATTTTTCTCATTTAAAGGAATAGCACCAACTTTAGATAAACCTATGACTTCATGAATCAAGTCAGCTGTAATGTCTATCACTCTATCCTCTAGCCAAAACTTCCCATTGTGAATTCTGCTCAAAATAATCTTAGTGCATTATTCATTGTCAAACTCATACTTCAAAGCATACTGAACAATCTCATTATCTTTCAAATGTTCATATCCTTGTTTCAATAACATATCATGGTTGTAAATCTTCTGATATTCATTAGTAAAATCACTACCACTGACGGTTTCTAACTTGCATCCAAGATAACTTCTCACATTTTCTAAATGCAAAACTCCGTCTGGTACGGATGATAATGCTAACCTAGGATCACCTTCTTCCAAGGGTTCTACAGGTTCCCTCTTCATTCTAGGTCTATTCTTATCTTTGACATTGTGAATTAAGGATACATCCATGACTACTTTAAATTCCTTATACCGATTCAAAGATCTGCCAAGATAAGTACCTCAAGCTCATGATTTTAGGGCTTTCATAGATTCGGTGCTCAAATCTTTCACCAAATCACTGCAAAATGCTTCCAATATCTATTATTTTCTCTTCTAAACATTTCAATTCTCTTTGATAATCAAATAACATCGATCATAACCTTTTATTACTTCAATCTTACTTAGATCTGACATCGCATTCAATTCTTTTGCGGCTTCTTTCCAAAAAGCTATTTCTGCTATCTTGAAAAACTTAAAACTTCTTGCGATCTCGTAGAACATAATATTTTCTTTTGCGCTCTTAACCATAGCATTAGTACATCATAAGCTACCTTACATTAACTGTGCAAGACTTAATTCATCAAAAATCTACTTCTACACTAATTCTAAGTTCCTAATCTACTGTAATTATCATAAATTAAGTGCTTTGAGTTAGGTTAGGTAAGTATTCATTCTTACCACTTGATACTTCACCTTTCTGATTACCTTCAATGTTGAATATGTCTCCTTGATCTGTGCCTTTAACAAACTTCACTTCATCTGCATTACTACAACAACCTTTCTATCTGTTACCTGCATCTTCATTTCTTCTTGCATGATTTCTAGGGTTAGGGTTAGGATGAAAAACTCCATTGTTTACTCTACAAAACCTTGTTGTATGTCCAATCTTGTTACATATTTGACAAAAAATTCCATTGTTCCCATATCTTGGTCCTTGCTGATTGATTTGTGATCTGCAGTTTCTAGCAATGTGTCCAATCTTGTTGCATCTATAACATACTACTTAATTTATTTTGTTCATATCTTCAGTAGGTCTTTTATCTACATTATTAGTATTCCTAAACATTCTACTACCATAATTATTTTCAATAACTTTAGGTCTTCTACATTCAATAGCTCCATGTCCAAAACCATGACAATTATAACAATAACCATTAAGAAGTTTAAATTGTTTACCTATGCAATCTCTCTTCATGTGACCAATAGTATTACAACCAAAACATCTAACTTTGAATTCTCTTTGAATACATTTGGGTGATTCTTCTTGGTTTGGTGGTTCTTCTCCTTTAGGTGTGTCATCAAATTTGTTGCTCTTATCTGAATATTTCTCATCTATGCTTTCCGATTCTTTCAGATTTGGTTCCTTGCTTTCATCTTTTGTTCTGAATATATTAAATCCAAGTCCAGTCTTATCATAGGATGGTTTTCCATAAGATACTTGTTCATTGATCTTCTCATTGTTTGAATATAGCCTTCCAAGTTGTTGTTTGGATTGAGTCAATTCTCCTTTCACAATCTTATTGTATTTCTCAAGTTCTGTATGCTGCAAATTTACTTTCTCAAATTCAGATGTTACTTTTCCAAGTTTAGATTTTAATTCTTCATTCTAAATCTTCAACCTTTCATTCTCAGATCTCAGATTTGCTTCATTTTTGTCATTTCCATCTTTCAAACTAAGCTTCAGATTTTCTATCTTCAGTTCATGCTTAAGGATCACATTTTCTTTTTCTAAATTTTCATCACAATCTTCAATAAGAATTTCAGATTCCTTTTTAGATTTCAGATCTTCTAGCTTGTTTTTTAGTTTCTCAATAAGGTTCTTTGCATCATCATATTTCCTTTTTAGAATGTTTCTTTCATCAGTAAGCATATCAATCTGTTCAAGAGCTTCTTCAAGATTTTTCTGTAGTTGATCCATATCCATAGAGATCTTACTCAAGCTGCTAGGCTTTCCTTGAATGATTCTTCTCCAAGTAACTAAGCTCTGATAGCAATTGTTAGAAATAGGGAATACTAAGAGGGGGGGTGAATCAGTATTCTACAATCTTTATCTTTTGCCCAATTATGGATATAATAGATTATCTTTATACATGCATAACATAAGAAGCTAAACAATATGCATAGCAATAGAAATAAAGAACTCATAACACATGATATGTTCTCGAGGAAACCCTGGCCAAGGGAAAACCCCGGTGGGGATGGTACCCACAAAGATCCACTAATCAAAAGTATCCTGTTAAGGATGTTGACCCTACTAGGAGTCTATTACAAATGTATAGTGTATCAGTCCTGATTAAGGGACTATAGGCTTTGTTAGAAGCCTCAACCCTGTTAGGAGTTGTCAATACAAAATCTGATTACCAGATGAGCCCACTGCCCAAACAAGTAATGTACAATGTATACTGATTACAAAAATGGATTAAGGTATATAATCTTATGTTGCTTGCATCAATATCTTTTCACTACTCTTACATTCGCATCATATCATTACAATATTACCACATATCTCTTTCTTCTTACAATTACATATTACATATATACAAGTTATCAAGGATAATCAATTTACATGGTCGGCTTCCATATATCTTTATCCAAGAGTTAAAATCTAGGATGTCATCCCTTTATATTGTTAAGTCATTATTTTGATAAACAAAATAGTCCCTTAACTCTTTACCAATTCTGCCTTCAAGTTTTGTCTTGTCGACTTAACACTGTCTTCGGTAAAACTATCATAACTAATTCCGTACATGCCATACTGACTTGTGCTCTAAGATTGGTCATCATTAGTCATCATAGAGTCTATGTTCAAGTGCACAAGCACTGAACTTACTCCAGTCAACATCACAAACAAGAACTGTATCCTGGTGCACTGGTGAAAACACTGTCTTACACTTAGACAAATTTGCAATGTGCTCTGCTATACTTGCTCTCTGACCTGTGTGATCTTCATGTGGATCATATGTTTCCATAATGACAACATCTATGTACTCACTTCAGCCAAATTACCAACAACACATACATTATATAACATGTATATGAGATATAGAAGAGTTGCGATACAAATAGAAGAATTCCATAACTCATCAATCCCTTTATCACCTAGTGCCAATGGAGAAAAAAGGGTCATTTAAATAAATCTAGACATATCATATAACAATAAATACAATAAAACATAGAAGAATCCACCATACAAGAGGAGCTATTCAGGCATATCATTCACCCTCCCATCTTGTTTATTACTATTTAGGGAAGGTGGGAAACGTACAAGAGGCACAACATTGAGAATGGTAGATGAAACTACTACAAGATCCGAACAAGGACCATGTTCTACTGATGTGTCACTTTGTTTGTCACAAGGATATAGGGATAAAATTTGTGAAAATATAATAGAAAATTCATGATTGATTTCAATAAGCTCATACATATCATCAGAATCATTAAGATCAATATCATTATGTGCATCATTAACATTGTTATCATCATCAAGAGTATCTTCTTCATCTAAATTAATCACAATATGATCTTTAATACAAAAAGAACAATTACCGTGTTTATTCAATTTAATTTAATTTTTCCCTTAGGGTAGTCATGGTTTGGTCAAAGGGTATCAAGGAATTAGAAGGTGTCCTAGGAGAGGATATGGTTTGGGAAGAAAGCTCATGGACCTAGGATGACATATACATAAGTGGTCACAATAACAATAGCTACACTTAGTTTTGCTTGAAATTTGGGATGGTTTAATATCAATCAACATCGGCTCCTTTTCTCCCCTAAGATGAAGAATAGAAGGAACCTCAATAGGTTGAGAGAGAGAGGACATAGGATGCTTGTAAGATATGTGAGGTGGTACATAAGCATAAATAGGAAGAATGGAAGCTGTAGGAAGGAGTCTAGGTCTGAGACAAGGAGATGGGACATCCTTAGGTTTCTTAATTCAAAAATATTGTGGACCTTGAGTTTTTGGTAAGGTAAGAAGAGATGTTCTTGGTAAGGTTGTAATGGTTGAGGCATGGTAGGCCAAAATAAGTCAAGGTCAAAGCTCCCACGACACGCTGAAGTTTGATAGAGACTCATTAATCTTGATGATTTTTCCATTATGGGAAAATTTAAAATACTTATGGATAGGAGGAACAATATATTTCATGAAAGTGATCCAAGGAAGGCCAAGTCTCACTTGGAGCTGATTAAAAGTTGGTATGAAAAAAAAAAGTGACATCTAAGTATTTCTTACCAATTTCAACAAGAAAGGTAATGGAACCATGGGTAGCATAAGTAAAACCATTGAAATTATTAATCATCACATCTAATTTCTCATAGGAGTCTTGATGAAAGTATCTTGTGTAAATTTTTTCCTTAGTTATATAATTCACCATGCAAGTAGGATCAATAAGCACTCCATGAGAGAGAATATCGTTAATATTTATAGCAATGTAAAGGGGACCATCAAGTGCCTTTATAGTCTCCTTGGGATCAAATGTAATGAAATGTTCATGTTTTGTCTTAGTTTTTAGTTTGGATTGATCAATAAGGTTGACAATATTGTGGGCCTCATGACATGTATTTTCATTTCTCACTATTCTAGGTTTGACAGATTCAGCAATATTGGTGGAAGAGGAAGGAAAATAATATGTATGTTCAATTGTGTTAATAGAATGCTAAGGAAAATTATTGACATATATTTGTAAGTTTTAGTTAAGAAAAGTGATAGATTTATTTCCTTGATCTTTAACACCCTCAATAGTTATACAATTAAAATCAACGAGATCTTGGACAAGATGTTTCAACATATAAGCCTTCTTATATGCATGTGTGTGTATGTCTATATATATAGATAAATACACACACACACACACACACACATATATCTACACACACACACACACACATGTATGTATGTATACACACATGACTTAGGATAGGGAATATGAGATGAACATATTCTCTATCCTAAGTTGTATGTGTGTCTACATACATACATACATGTGTGTGTGTACATATATGAACATGTATACATGTATATGTATCTTTATATATATATATATATATATATATATATATATATATATATATATATATATATCTATATATATATATATATATGTATATGTATATATATATATATATCTATATATATATATATATATGTATATGTATATATATATATATAGATAAATATATATATATATATACATACATACATACATACATATACATACATACATACATATACATACATATACATATATATATATATATATATATATATATATATATATATATATATATATATATATATATATATATATATATATATATATATATATATATATATATATATATATATATATATATATATGCATATATATGTATATGTATACATATGCATGCATACATATAGATGTTTATATATACATGTATATATGTATATATTTATATATATGTATATAAGCGTACATTGGGAAAAGGGATGCGATGCACAATGAGGTAGATCGCGTCCCTTTTTAAGATTGTCCATTCAAAAGGAAGATGCTCCCAATAGGCTCAAGAGATGACTCAAGTGCTAAATGGGGAAAATGATTTTCCTTCATTAAATATGTAATTTTAAAATGAATAATTATTATAAAGACATAAATACAAACTAGGAAAGATTTGAATGCATCTATAGATGAAATAGGAAACAAGTAACATTCAGATCTGAATAACTGACGTACAAAATTCTAAAAGTACTTGCAATGTTTTTTCTGAGATCCTGACACTATAAATTTCCTGCTTGTAAAATTTGAGTTTGTTTATGAGGGTATAGGTTAGTTGATCCAACCTGTACCCATATATAGGTCAATATTTTTGACTTTTACCCTGGTTTTCCACCTGAAATTTTCAGGATTGCTCCAATAGTTCTTGATTTGCCTAGAAAAATTTTGATAGCTATGTAGCTTTTTCCTACACATAAAAAAAGAGGAAAAGGTTGGGAAAAATGGGTTTTCCTTGGTCAAACCCTTTAGGAATCAACCATGAAATTTCATAAAGGATAGTATGTGAAAAGGTAAATGTTAGATTTTACCTTACATAAAACCTCATAGATAGGTGTAGAAATCACTTATACCCATGAAGATGCTTGAATATGCTTGGAATAAAGGAGTTCACCTTGATTTTTAGAATAGGAATCAAGGATGCACTCACAAAGACACGGATCTATGAATTCCACTCCTAGATATTTAATGTATTTATGCTTGATAATTTCTTGTAATGAAGGAGAGATGAATGCAGATGAAATGAATGATCTTCTTTCTTGATTGATAATTCCTATACTTGTAATCATGGGAAATAAAATTTCTTTAGTGGAGAAGACCACCTTGGAATGAACTTTAATGAATTGGAGAAACTATATCTTGGATGCTTGCCTTCAAATCTTGAATCCAATTTCTCCATTGCTCTTGATCACTTCATTGCTTTTAAAAAATTGATTGCAAAGTTGTAGATCATGAAAGTATATCAAAATGATGAGCTATAGGGTGTTTTGATACCTAATCCATGATTTTGGGATTCAAAATTGATCCATGCTGACCATAAGACTTTTTTTCCATTAACACCTTGACATAGGGCATCAAAACAAATCTATGACCAAATCCAAGGGTATAGGTCAGCTATTTTGACCTATACCTGGGATTTTGGTCAAAATTTTGAACTAGGTTTTGATATGATAGAGAAGAAGTGGTAAAAGATGAATTAGGTTTCTAGGATCAATCATGATGGACATCTGATCTCAAAATCACAAAAATGTGGCCTGGTAGAGCATCCAATTATGGGTGCTAACATTTTAGGACAATACAATATGTGTGTATATATATATATACATATATATATATATATATACATATATATATATATATATACATATATATATATATATATATATATATATATATATATATATATATATATATATATATATATATATATATATATATATATATATATATATATATATATATATACATACACACACACACACACACACACACACATATATATATATATATATATATATATATGTATATATGTATATACACACATATATGTATGTATACAGACATGAATTAGACAAGATAGGGAATATGATATGAAGGGTACAATAGGATAGTGAAGATCAAATATAGGAAATGAGGATGGACTTAGATAGGATGAGGGATAGAAAATGGAGGATTGAGGAGCATGTGGATGGTAATATATAATGGATGAAGTTTTACCTCAAGTGTAGAGTGAAAGATGATGCAATTAAACATTACTCTTATTTACTAAGTTTTCATCATGGTACTTACACAATGCTTGACAAGAAGTGATTGTCACCATTAAATGGATTTTTCTTCTTCACTCCTTTCTTTTCTTTATTCTTTTTTTTTTCTTTTCTTAAATTTTTAATAGTTTGGATGGATAGAGATGAAGATAATTTAGATAGAACTATTTGGAGGATAGTGATTGTGTGATAGGAGATGATAGAAGGACTTCAAGTATCTCATTCATGGATAGTATCCCTTAAAGATGTGCTAAAATTGATGAAGGAGATATAGAGGTATGCTCATGGATGTTAGGAGGATGGTGGAAAGGAGAATGAATTAGATGGAGATGTGGAGGGGGATAAGGATTTATGAAAATGAATATATCAAATTAATGGGTGGATGGGGAATGAAAGTTGAAAAATGAATGGGGTTATGGAAGACTTTTGGATAAATGCATGGGGGATTTTGGGAAGATCAATAGTGGCACACACCTTGGAGGGTGGTGGAGTTATAGAGGAGATAATTTTGTATTAGATGGAGTATCAAATATTGATATTGAGACACAATGACCCAAAATAGATGAAGGAGATGATGGACTTAAGATTGTGGATTTTAGAGCATAATGGCCCAAAATGGAGTTCAAAGGTGAAATATTTTTATGTAGGGGATCAGAGGACTTATGAGTGGAGAGAGGAATTAACCAGTTGATGAAAATTTGATTTTTTATTTGAGATGCATTTCTTCTACAAGTAGTTTTGGAGTCCATAAGGTTTTTTGAGTTTTCCTTTTAGGCCTTTGTGATACTTTGGATTTTTATCATTTTAACAGTTTTGTTTTCCAGTCAGGTTCTTATAATTTTGGAAATAATATGTGGCTCCATTTTGAGTGGGATAGGAGATGGAAGGAATTGTAAGCTCTTGGAGGAAATTATATTGAATAAATTTAAATGAATGTTGTTGGTATATATGGGATTCATGAAATATTTAGATAGGGGTGATGAGATCTTGTAGAGGATTAGGATTATGTGGAGAATTAGAAGGAATATTAGGATCTTGACATAGAGATGAAGGCATCGTTTGATCTTAACTTGGGAGAGCATCATGAGAGAAGGAGAGTAAATGTATTGATCTTGATTAGGAATGTGATCATTTGGGAGATTAGGAAGGATGGTCAAATCTTAATATGTAGGTGGATCATGAGATGAAGTTGAAGGGATGCTCAGGTAAATCCACAATCCTAATCCCATCATCTCCTTGATCTATTTTGGTTCATTGTGTCTCAATATAAATATTTTATATTGGGGAGGATAGTTAAATCTTAATATTTGGGTGGATCATGAGATTAAGTGTAAGGGATGCTCAGGTAAATCCAAAATCCTAAGTCCATCATCTCCTTGATCTATTTTGGTTCCTTGCATCTCAATATCACTATTTTATATAACTAATTAATATTTTATATTGAGGAGATTCCATATTAATTATGGTGAGGTAAATTTGGGAGGTTGAGATATATTTGAGAGTAGCTATGACGTATCAAACAAAGAAGGGGATCCAAAGTCTCATCAACTAGTAGTTTAAAGTCTAGAATTTTGTTATGTAAATATTCATTTGACTTTTTACCTTGTTACTGTTATACACTGAATTTGTGCCTCTGATATCAAGCTCTCATAGTCTTGATAATCCAGTATAACATGGGAATCATCTCAAGGTTGTGGGACCTTTTGCTAACCGAGATGAGACCTCCAGATTCTAGGTTGGTTCCTCTTGGATAGTCACCTTGATTTGCTCTTAAACAGGAAAGTAAACTTGAGGGGGAAATGGATGGAAGGAATGCATGAAAGGGAAATGATAGGAAGTAAATCTATCCTACTAGGTGATGCACCGAACTAGGGTTTGGATCTCAGTATAGAGGGATGAAACCAATGAGAGGCTTAGTTTTGGGAGATCACAACTTACTGAATAGGCCTGCATAAGTGTTTCATGGAAGGGTCTGCAAAACAAAAGATGATGTTCAGGGAAAGAGAAAGATTCTTTGACAACAACAAGACTCTCAGGATTAGACATCAATCCATGACCTGCAAACAAACATTCCCTCCTATAACTTGGTGTAGGATTGAGACAAGACTATCAGGGGCTGAAATATACCCACAGAGCATCTAAATCAGATCAACACAGTAACACACATAGTTACAGAAAGTAAGAGAAATCAGGAGAACTAAGACATCATTGAAAACATGCATCCATAAACCTCAATCCAATAAGAGATAATGCAAGCAGGGAAGACACAAGGACATGAAAGACTACCACAAAAATGCCTCTGCAATGCTTGTATTATCAATGGGAATTTATAGGATGTGGAAAAATAGAGAGCAGGAAGAAATGCTACAGATGTTTTTCCCAGAAAAATGACTTTCTTTTTACAAAATGTGAATTCTGAGCACTACAGGCTCCGAAAAACAATATATACACCTCTACTACATGCAGGTAGGAATCAAAAATCTTTTAGGGCTACATAAATATGCATTATAATAATCTGGCCCTAAAACAAGTCACTTCTGATCATAATTAAACTCTGCAAAAATCATAGCCGATCAAATATTTAGCCCTTGCGTGCCCATCTCTGCACTGATCCTGCCTGCAAATAAAAATTCATCTTGATCCATCTACCTCCCTGCAACCTACTCAGCCATGAATGCTCAAAAATAAGATCAGATATTTAAAAGGACTAAAAAAAAGCAGCCTAAAAGATCTCTGCACACATCTATCCAACTGCAACCGCCTTGAAAATATCATCAATTTTTAGCTGCCGCACTTGCAAACATTTCCCTCAGAAGAAAACCCATGAAAATGGCTATATCACTTGAAAAAGTCACTGGTCGCATGATCACATGAGCTAAAAAAGCCTCATGCGATCATGTGAAAAGCCTTGTTGAATTGCCAAGTCACAGCCACAAATGCCATGCAAGACACCTGGACCCACAAGGAAAGCCACCGGGCATCCCCACAAAAAAAAAAATCAACGGTTGCATGATCGCATGAGCCAAAAAGGGCTTCATTCGATCATGCGACACCCTTTTAAAATTCTACCTCTGTTGCCACGTGGATGCTCAAGACCCGCAAAACATCACAGAAAACCTGACCTTGGTTTACCTCGAGTTCACCTTCCCTCAGTCACTAAAATGCTTGATCTTTTCCTTAACCCTAGGTCTATCTGGCAACTGTGAGAAATCCACAAAACTGGGTCCACCTTGCCACCGCTTTGAAAAGTTTAGGCCCAAGATGCACCACAAACTTGCCACGTGGCCCAACCAGAGCCGAACACCTTGACTGGACCCAAAAAAACCCAATCAAAAAACTACAGAGAATCCAATGGTGGTCGTGTGATCGCATGGGATCGGGAGATCCCATCCGAACATGCGACCACTAAAGATTTCAAATCTACGGGGCCCATGTTACTGGGCCCACAAGAACCCCCGCTGACTGCACATAAAACTGGGCCCACCTCCAACTGCGCAACCGCACAAAGCTTGCCAAACCCTGAGCCCAGTACCACCATGTGTCACTCTACTATTCATCCTAGTCACCACCTCAGCAAACACCTTGGCAACCTGGCACGGACCCACCGCAACTGCCTCAAAAAACATGCTAACTACTGATGGTTTGTCGCATGGTCGCATGGGCTCAGAAGAGCCCATGTGATCATGTGACTAACTGCATGATGCTAGCCACTGACCACCTACCACACCAACCACCGAACCCATGATGACCACCACCTTGCAGAGTCAAAGACTGAAACTGTTGACAGACTGTCGCATGGTCGCATGGGCTTGCAAGAGCCCATGCGATCATGCGACCAACCACATGATGCTTGCCAACCGCCATCGCACTGCTTGCTTGACTGCTGATCCTTTTCTTACCATTTGTCACATGATCACATGCAGCCAAGAAGGCCCATGTGATCATGTGACCGACTGCGTGATGCTTAACAAATGATCACAAACCGCTAGAGTTGGCTGCCGATACCGCATCAATGGTTGTTGTATGATCTCATGGGATTGGAAGATCCCATGCAATCATGTGATAGGTGTCAGATCTTGACTACACTAGCATGGTCTTTAGCACTGGGACCTGCTCTTTGGAGTTGCGTGCTTAGGCCTGAAAACATAGACGGTGCTGAAAACATAGAGGGTGCTAAAAACACAGAGGGTTTTCGAGCAAAGGCCGAAAAAACACCAAATTTTCAGAGCTGGGAGGTTGAAAACACACCAAATTTTTAGACCAAAAGGTAGAAACATCCTGAGCCTACAGAGAGGAGGTCAAAAA
Source organism: Chamaecyparis obtusa (assembly GCA_027943335.1). Classification (NCBI taxonomy): domain Eukaryota; kingdom Viridiplantae; phylum Streptophyta; class Pinopsida; order Cupressales; family Cupressaceae; genus Chamaecyparis; species Chamaecyparis obtusa. Next base: position 673,326 of record BSBK01005159.1, on the reverse strand, counting down.
CACAGTGGGTTTTTGACACTTGAGCAGAAAACACACTGGACTCTCAACTCTAAAGGGCAAAAAACACAGAGAGCTTCGACACTTGAGCATTTCTTTTTGGAAAATAGGAACCGTGGCCAAAAATGAATGACAAGGAAATTTTGGGCAACAGTTACATAATGTGATCACTTTGTTTATCACTTGCATGGTCTAGGTGTTACGGGGTTGAATTTTTTGCTCAAACTATTGATTATGAAATTGAATAAATTATCTAGGTGTTGAATTAGTACAATTATTTTATAATTATGGGATAGTATTTTTTTGTATTTTATTGTCTTACATCCGGTTGTTGTTCAATTTAGGATTTTGGATAAGTTACATGTTAAGTACAAACTCTCAAGTTTTCAAGTCATGATATCTTATGTAGAAAAGTTATAAGGGTTTGAACTAGAATCATAGTTTTCTAGAATAAAGGATTTCCAATTTTATCTCACTAGAATGTTCTAAATTCTTCCATGATAATTAGTATGAGCTTATAATTTTGGGAAGATTTTGAGGAAAGTGTATTGGACTATTGATATGTATTTTAGCTGTGTCGGTACTCTTCTACATAGTATTTATTACATTGATATCATATAGTTGGTCTGGTCTGCACAATGTTTACTAGTTTAGTCAAGATTCTCAGGATATTCACATTTTAGAGTCATTTTTATATAGATATAAGAACTATTATTAATGGGAATACAAGAGTTTTGATCTTTGACCTAATAAAAGTGATTGATAAATGATATGATACTCAAGATTACAACACAATGAAAAATATAGGATACAAAGACAACTCTATGATATGAAGCTAGGATATGATATGAATCTAGTCTCCAAGTGACATATGGAGACAAATACTAAGTATGATATAATTTATAGGATGAAGGTAAATTTGAAGCTAACTAAAGTAACTCTAGGTCTAAAAATTACGATGTAGGCAATGTTTACTTGTGCTATGATAGATAGACACAAGGACAAGGATCAAGAGAGGGTATGCCAAGATGTTAAAATCCAATCAAGTTACCCTAATCAAAGATACTGATGTGTTCCTTTCTCAAGTATGATGAATCTCAAGTGATAAGGGTGATTATGATAGTCTATGTTTGATTCTAGACCAAATAGAGTGACCTAGTTGTATGCTAAATAATTTGTTTAAACAATAAAGTATATACAAGTGTATTAATTGACTGATGAAATCTAAAAGTTAAATGAATAATGAATGAGAAATATAAAGATTATAACTTGAATGTGAATCCCTAATGGAAGGATATCACTCTCTTCTCAGTTATTTATCACAAAAGCACAAGAACAAATCTCTGAAGAATATCTATAGTGAAAAATGCACACATATAAGTGTAAAATGCAACACAATATGAAGAAAAGAAGCATGAAAAAACTTAAAATGTGTAGGTCGATTGAAAAAGATACACACTTTCCGTAATCAATTGCAAAACTCTAGTGAAAATGATAGGTTGACCTGCTATTTACAAGTTGGACTAATTTTTAATGTTGTTTGTGACCAATTGTGACATGAAAAAACTTCAAAAAGAAGAAAAAAAGTATTTGATTGTTTGATAAAACAAAATATAAGAGAAATTTTTATGTTTTAGTAACATAAGTAAATAGGAGAGAAGGGGCTGGGCCCTAATTCTTATGGTTGCATTCAAATGGAAGATGACCTATTAGGCTCAAGAAGACCCAACTGCTAAATCGGTGAAATGATCCTTCTCTTAGATGGAAGATGATGGAAATGAAACTAGAAAATAGAATGATGGATAAAAGATATAGGAAAAAAAGTGAATGTAATTTACTTTTAGAAAACATAGAATGAAGGACAGATTCTAATATCGAAAATGGAACCCAAACACAATCATTAACCTATGGCTTTATTTTCATAAAAGATTAGAGTGACCAAGTTGTGTTACGACTCTGTCTATGACCAAGTCATGTGGAATAATTTTGTCTAGGTGTTTTTGCCTACTTTAAGTCTTAGATTGTAAGTAAGATCTTGTACAATCTAGATCTAGTCATGGAATTAGTGCTACCTATTCTTACACATAGAAAAGAGATAAATTGTTGGGTATAAAGGGTTTTCCCTCAGTCAAACCTTGGTTGGGGAATCAAAATTGAAATGGAAATGAAATATGCATGTATGTAAAGTGTGCTAATGTAAAGTAGGTGCTAGATCTGAAAATGAAATGCTTATACCTTCACTGATATGTTTGGAAGATGCTTGCATTTTGTTGTAGTGTCTTGAATTGTTGAGAAGAATCATGGATTCCTTTCACAAATGTCTATATGTATAAATACTACTCAAATATTCAATGTTATTATAATTGATGTCAGTTTCCTTGAAAAGGAATCAATTTGCATCAATATTCATGTAGTTGAAAGAAGAATCTTCTTACATGATTAAGGTCTGTATACTAGGAAAAGTATCTTCATAGAATTAAGGTTGAATAATAAATGAAATCGTAACTAAATAAACCACAATAGAGTAACTATTTAGCAAATTAATGATCAATTGAGCATCTTATGGCTCTCTAACTAAGAATGTTAATGCAAAGCTCTCAACAAGCTTCCATTAATGACAGTCCTAGAATGAGAATGATAATATCAAAAAGTTAAAGCTAACAATTATATCAAAGTAAATGATAATTAAGCTCTCAAATGCCTTTCTAAACTCAAATTGCAAGAGGTTCAATGCAATTCTCAGATGTGTGGTTGATAATAATGAAGGAATTTGGTCTTCCTTTTATAGATTTTCCAATGGTAGGGGGTGTAGTTGTGTTTGATCATGATTAAACCTTGGTTGAGTCCTTGGTTCCACCCTTTGAAGACAATGCAAAGTTTGTGTCCTCAAAGCTTGGGACAAGTAGACAAGATCAATGGACAAGATTTTCTTTCACTTTGAGTGATTCAGATTGAATTTGGCTTGATCCATGTGAATGCCTTTCCTTAAATCTCATTGGTTGATTGAATTTCCTCACCTTTTGGGTTGTTGAGAGTAATTAAGATTTATTAATTGATTTAATTGATTTATTTTATCCATGTACCCCTTGAATGGGTTGAATTTAATTTAATCCAAGACTATACAATTAATTGATTTAATTGCATATTGATTTGATTGCATTTGATTAAAACACTCTCAATTTTGATTTATCTCGAATTAAGACTTGATTTTAATTTTGATTGGCTAATTATGCATTGTGATTCAATTACTTCAATTTTGTCCTTGATTTTCTTTGATTTGACTTGATTTTTTTTAATTTGATTTTTGTTCATTTTTAGGTGATTACAAATGCCCCTCTTTGAGTTGACGTGCAAAGCATGTTGATTCAAAGAATACTCTGATCTTGCTTGATGATAGGTCCTGATTCATTGATGGTCGATCTTCAATGTTCATTTTTGATGTCTTTCAATGGTTGATCCTTGATTTTTGATATGAGATTTATGCAGATATGATCGATATGAAACTCTCAATTGATATGGTTTTGATGATCATTCTGATATGATGGTCCTTCTGATGATGGTTCTCGATATGATTCTTGATCCTGATGAAAAATCCTGATATGATACCTATTTTGATGATTGATTTCAATGTAATGCCCCATTCATTTGATTATGAAAAATTTACTAATAAAAGCTTTCACTTTTGATTTCGATGATCGGTTTCTTGATTTGATGATGATGATCTTGCTGATGTTGATGATATTGTTGCTATTTGATATTTCCAATGGTATGCCCCCTCAGAAATAAAACATATTGATGCTTGATTTGAAAAATTTGATTGATTGATTGATTGATCCAATATGTTTTCATTTCTAAAAAACACTAATGATATGTCATGATTCACAATTTGCCCCGATTGAACTGATAGGTTAATATAGGTCAAAGTCAAAATTTCACCTTTAAATTAGGTCAAATTAGCTTAAATAGGTTGAAAACCCTTGATTTACTATTCATTTTCACTTTTGACTTCTGAGATTTTGCTTTGGTTCTGCTTTGATTTTTGAGATGGTTGTTCCTATCAGAGAGCATCAGTTCGAGAGATGTTGATGGTATCAGAGACCACCTGACTATGGATCTCCAGTGAGTCATTTTTAACTTTCTTGTTGCATTTATTGCTCATTTATAGCATTTATTTCATCTTTTCCATGTCGTCATTGTTTTGATTTTGCAATTTCATGCGTAGGATAGTTTAAATGTCGCTTCAGCCTATAAAGTGTCGCATCTAGACTTTTTACTCATGCCTCCACGTAGTAAACTATCGCCTAACAATATTTCATTCTCGCCTGAGAAAAATATGATTCCACATAGCCTTAGGGTTTATATGCCAATTTGCATATATTTTTTTGTGTGTTAAACCCTAGATTTTCGTTGTCGCCTAGGCTTTATTGAATGTCACCTAGTGTTATAAAGTGTTGTGTGTTACTTGAATTACTACCTATGATAGATAAAGTGTCTCCTGAAATCTTTTCTACATCGCGTGAGATGAAATGTCACTTGGTATGTGTAAAATCATGCTTGAAATATTTTTGAATTTTTTTTCACTTGTACTTGATCTTTCCTGATGACAAATTTGATAAGTCCAGATGATCAATTCCAATGATAAGATTAGGTCTATTGCATTTAAATAAAAAAATTGATTAGGATATCAGGATAATGGTACCAACAAATGTGATTTGTCAATCTGATAGGATAAATCAATCAATGTAAAAACTGATATGATTGATTTGATACTTTGTTCTCAGGATATAGAGACATGAACAAATGGAACTGGGTGTGATTGGTTGATACTTTTGATAAAATTGATTGACTTTAGATGATTCCTTGATATGGTATGCTGATATGATTCTTTTGTTTTGCCTCACAGGCGTATTTCCCTTTTCTTTACATATGGTCTGTTGCATCATGGGTTATTAAGCTTGGTTAGGCTCTGACTCTGACAAAGTATCATGCTGTTGAGTTTTCCAGCCTTAGTTTTCTTCTTGACATGCCATGGTTCCAGGTGAACCATGGTCTTCTGACTACTATGGGAGAGAGATGGGACTCTGACCACAATACTTTCCACCTTCCCATTGGAGAGATGACGATCACTCTGGAGGATGTGTATAGACTATTACGCATTCCTTGCCAAGGAGAGTTAGTATATTATGATTCCATTTATGATAGCACAGTCTGCAGATGAGTGTTTGGAGACAACACTATAGATGATGATACTATTACCTGGCCATAGTTTGCTTCTTTCCCAACATTACCAGTGGTTCTTGGTGCTCTTATCAGTGGATTCCTACTTCTTGACTGGTGAGGTCATGGTTTCTTAGTTGGATGGGGCAGGACCCTCAAGGATTTAATTTCTCAGCCTCAATGATTCGATTGGGGCTCCTATATTCTTGCTCATCTATATCATGATTTGCATGAGGTTGTCTATAGTTGTAGGTATGGGAGCATCTTCCCATTACTAGGCCTATTTTTGACAAGATTCATGGTCGAGGATTTTTGTATGCTTTTCTGTATAGTGGCATGGTTTTCCAGCATCATCTAGGAAATCTTGAGTATTGGCGCTGACAAATTGATGATTTTGATCAGGTTCAGTGGTGGCCATACATAGGATGTGAGTGATGGAGGGAGGATGATGATGAGCTCCCCTATATGTTTTCTCCTTGATGGATGATTGGTAGGGCTACTACTATTATTGAGCATTTCTTCTTTGGTCGAGTGTCTCACCAGTTGGTGTAGGAGAACCCTTCTAAGGGCTCCCACCTTCTAGTTTTTGTTGTGTGAACTTCTTACATGAAGTATGTAATTAAAATAAGAGCTTGAAGCTCATTTTGTTTGAGTGTCTAGGCCTAGGAAAGGTCCTAGTGGTTAAGTTGGTTGTTTCTTAAGGTCACAGTGACTTAGGTGAAGTTGTTATCCTAAGATCATTAAGTAATTAGGTGAGTAGAGGTCTTTGGTTGTGTTTTTGGTGGAGTTAAGAGCACAAGAGTACCTTGGAAAGATCTAGGAAGGTCTTTGTGATGTAAGAAAAAAATTGCTGAAGCAACAATAAAAGTTGCTTAAAAGATGCTAGCAACTTTTCCTATGAAGGATTTAACTCTACCTAAGTGGCTAAAGAGCCCTAAAAACACACTCACACTAAGGAGGAGGATATAAAAGACCTGAAAAACCCTAATTTAGGGATTGGATGTCATTTGGTACAATTCTGTATGGGAATACTAGTCTGAACTATGAAAACTGTGAACAATCAAGGCTATTTTGGCTTGTTTTAATGTGAACAGGAAGAGCACTATTAAATATTTGTAGTGTATGGTATAAATAGTGTTTTATCTTTCATGTACATGTGTGTGGTTTGAATCTTTCAAGTTTGATTAGACTATTTTTTACATTTCTTGTTTGTAGTTAGTTCTCTGCCAGTTTGGAGAGACATGTACTTATAGGTCTGTAGCTTTGGATTCCACCGTGGGAATACCATGGAACCTTGGATTCTAAAAGCACAGAACCTTATTTATTTTTATATAAATGTAGGGCCCTTGAATGTTAGTGCAAGTATTTATTTGACCTTTCCCTAGGCAAGCTAAGGCTTAGCCTGGTTAGGAGTGGTCAGCAGATAAAGAGCTTCAGCAGATAGTCGGAAGAGTTTCATGGATTTCCCTTTTGAGGGATGCATGATACATGTGAGAAGGATTAGTGATGTGAAAGAGGAGGTTTGAAGAGCTTTGGAAAGGCACTGTTGAAGACTAGAATAGTGAAGAGTCCCCCAAACCCTTAAAACCCTCAAAATTGCCAAAGGTACTGTACGACCTACTGAGAGCCCGAGACCTCAAAAATCCTTGAGATTGGGTCATTAGGAGAAAATGTCCTGTAGAATAGGGTTGGTGATTCTTTGAGGAAAGGGAATCAAATTCCCTATAAAATCAGAAGGAGGGCTAATTAGGCCTCTTCCTTGTAGCCCTAAATTACAAAGTAACCCTCAAATCGGGTAATGACCCAACCATGCCATTGCTATGAAAAGGTGCCAAATACCCTAAAAAAATATTGGAACCATTGAAATCCTCTGTTGGAGCTTGGGAATGGAGTTAAACCCTAGAAGACCCTTATAAGCCTACGTAAGGGAATGTAGCTAGAAGCTAGAGCTTGGAATGTTACAAGATCAAATAGCTGAACTTGGTGGTCAGGCTAGGTAGGTCAGGGAGTCCTTGAATGTATAAGGTATTGTATAGATCAATCATAGGTGTCAGGAGTACACTTGGGTCCTTGGGAAAGGATCAGAGCATAGACTAGCTAGTCTATCCTAGCCTCCCCATCACCAGTATGGTAGAGTACAAGATATGCCATAGGGTGCAACATTATATGCTCATGTATAGGAAGAGTGATCGATGTGGGGTCCTTTGATTGATTATTAGTTTGCATGTGATCAGATTTATTATTTGGCATACTACAGATGAGAGATGCTTGCAAGTGTTGCAGATGCTAGTATGTCTCATGAGTATCAAGACTAGTGGGCTCGGAACAAGTTTCCTTGATTTACAGATCCAGCAAAATGTATCCCATAACAAGATGAGAGAGATGATGGTGGTAGTGGTGATGATGGTAGTGATGGTGGTGGTAGGAGACATTGGAGATGGAGAGGATAGAGAGTGCCTTAGGCTATTGGTAGAGTAGGAGATGGACCACGAGTGAGAGGTGGACATGTCCAAAATAGGGCTAGAGGTAGAGGATAAGATGATGTAGCTAAGGTACACCCTAGAGAAGCAGTGGATAGACAACATAGAGCTCATCGACAACAAAGACAACAGAGACAGGTACATATACATGTTGCTCGACAGATCCTGGTGGACACGATCCCTTAGTTCAGTTATAGAGGGTTGCTTTAGCATAGAAGGATTAGGTTCCAACATAGAAAGTGCCTCCATTGGTTCAAAAAGTCCCTCCATAGGTGCATCAATCATAGGATATGGGATAGAGTTCACAGGCTGCTCCTAGCATTGATAGCCTATCACAAGATGTTCAATCGATGATGACATATATATCTACTATTTTTGGCAGACTTGATCAGGTACCTCTTTTGATGCAATAGTTTATGACTCATGTGATTCAGAGACCTAGTGTAGCAAGCACTTCTCAGGCTCCTCCCTTACAGGGTAGACAATATGATAGGGGTCTAGATGGATCAGGTGCTGGGGATGGATTAGGTGCTGCTATGGGTTCTTGATGATTTGATGATAGATTTACTCATTGTTGATGTCCTTGTATCATGTTTCATGATGTTTTATTGATTAGAACACTTGATGTATCACTTTCATGACATTTGTATCTTGATATACTGATGTACTAGATCATTTGATGAACACTTATATGATGATATACTTCCTTGATTTTCTTGATGTATTTTTTTATAAGATTATCTTTATATGCAGCTATATGGTGTTTATGATGCATTTACTTGTGATTATGCTATGGATGCAATGTATCTTTTTTTATGATATAGATAGATCAATACATTGATGTATGGATTTATGACATGCTTTTCCCTATTTTTCAATGTATGAATGGAAACTATTTTATGGATATATGAATGTGAATGCCCCTATGTTTTTGGTTCTCAGATGTATGCAGTTCTATCTTTAATTACATGTATACAAATGGTGTATGAGTAATGATTGTTTTTCCCCTTCCTCTCATATATGGATAATGAATAATAATTAATGCTATGCATGAATGAAAAAGATAATCTCACATGTTTTTGGTTGAAATCAAGGATAAGACATTTGACTTGAAATCCCCATTTATTTTCCCCCCTTCCAAATTAAGTTAAGAAAGGCCAAACAATATATACAATGCACTTAATCTAAGATGAATGTAGCTAACTGTCATTATTCAAAATTTGGAGCTTATAATCATCATTGAGCATTTTTGGAATCCCATTTTAGTACAACCATCACTAGTTCAACTATGATGATCTGAATACTTTTTGCACCTCTTTGTTTTCTTTTCCATCTCTCTTCGGTATGACTATCACTGATTGAAGCCAATCATGAGAGTGCAAATACTAATTTTTTTGAATTCTATGTTGTAAGTGGATTTTGGTATTATGATATTGAAGATTAAAATAGCCAAGGTATCCATTTGCGTAAACAAGCAGAAATCTCAATTTTATCCTATGTATAAGTCCTCAATGATTCTTTGATGATCACATCCTTAGACAAATAATACATGATTTAAAACTTTGATTTTAAGACAGTCATTCAGAAATCAAGAAAAATATCATCCTTTCATCATAGCTTGTCTAGTCTAAGACTTTCATCGATTCGCTAGAAAGAAATGGTTTCATCAATTGAGTCAACACTTGAAAATTTTTGCAATGTTTTTCAAATCCATACTTCAAGTGTAGTTCCATCCATTTCTTGTTTTTAATCTTGATAAAGATAAGGTCATGTAAGATCTTGGATCAAATTTTGCATTTTAGGCTCAAATTGGATTAGGATGTAGATTCGAATAAGTGTTCCTCTTTCGAGTTTGATGAATTGATTCTCTGATTGAATAAAGCTTGCTTTGATGAATCCTTTCTCCTCTTGAGTAGATTGCCCCTAGTTTGATATTGATTTTTTGGTGGGACTTAGGACAATTTGTCGATTAGATGACCAAAATCTTGAGGTATTCACAAATGCAACTGTGGGGTTTTATTATGCAATATATACAAATGCTGGCAAATGCAATATTTACAAGGTGACCTTATAGGTATGCGACTGACTTGGACTTTCAATGTCACCTGTTTACAAGGTTTTCACTGATTGAATGGATCTAGCTCTTTTTCCCATTTTTAAAGCTTTTTCTCTTTTTTTTTGCTACCAAGGCACCTATTTGCTAGGTTTTCACCAAGGCACTTTTCTTCTTTTTAAATTTTTTTTCATTTTTCATTTTTTCAATTTTTTTTCTTTTTTCACATCATCGAGGCACCTATTTGCTAGGTTTTCACCAAGACAACTTCTTTTTGAGGATCATATATGAATGTTTTTGCTTTCTTCATGCTCAATTTTCCACTATTTTTGATCTTTTCTTCTTTTCAAATGTTTTGTGCTTTTTCTACTTTTCAAATGTTTTTGGTAATTTTAGGATCTCTTTTGACTTTGTACAATAAATATGATGCTCCTCCATTTGATACTATTTATACTCTTTCATCTACCTCATGTATAGAACCTCTTTAGATGTATGCTATTAATAGGCTCTTGCAGTTCTTCGCCATCACAATCTGCTAGTTTGTAGGTGCCAGTCCCAAAATTTTCAACAATGAGAAATGGTCCTAACTAGTTTGCTTCCCATTTTCCTTTCTTTTCCCTTTCTGGTTGGTTCTTGGGATTTTCTCACAAAACTAGGTCACCTTTTTGAAATATTCTTGGATTGATGTGGTTATTGTATGCCCTTGACATCCTATTTTGGTACATCTTCAAATGGTCAAATGCTTTCTGATGCCGGAGCATCCCATACTCATCAAAGGAACATTGAAAGTCCAAGGTATCATAAGGGTCATGGAGCATCTCCTAAAGTCAATTGGGCAATCCTTCAACCAATCATGGTTCATGGAAGCATAAAAAGTTATAATGTTGTATAAGGTCCTAATGGACTCATACGTGGAAAAAGTTGTAAAGGGGGCATGAAATAGGATTTTAGGATTTCATATCATAGATGAGTCATTGGATAGGTTCTAGTAGGTTTTCATGATTATATCTTGTCATTAGACAAGTCAAAAGAATCCATAAACTCTTTAAAAGTATAGTTTAATAGTTAAAAGAATTTGAATTTTTGAATGTAATGACTAGGAGGTCATTTTGGAGGGAATTAGTGTTTGGGTTATTTTTAGGCTTAAAATAAGCCTCCAACCATTTAGAGTTGGTTATGACAGGTAGGGGAGGTCTATTAATAGACCAATACATCCTTTGTATGGGCAGTGAAGCCTGAAGTATGGACTGGAGAATAATTACAAGAATACATTTTTCCTAGCACTGCAATTTTAACCTCTGCAAACTGAAGAAGTTTCATTTGGAAAGAACATAGATGTGTTAGAAGTTTATTTCTATTCACTGAGATGTATTAGAAGTTTTATTTTATTCATTACTTTTCTTTTATGTATTGATTACCAACTGTGTCAAGAGTTTGGACACCTAGTATTGACTGACAGGCAGGAGTTTTCTTTGTATTTCTCTGTAACAGTCCCAAGACTTAAAAATAAATGGCCTTCCCATGATTTAAAGGGCCCAAATTTCATGGGAAGCCTCCATCTAACATGTATTATAGCATACTAATATATTTTTGCAGAAACAGTGCTAACAACAGTTGACTGTCGTGTAACAGAGAAGAGTTCCTTAATGAGGAAACTGGGTACAGTATAGTAGTGACGTTTGTGTCTGAAAAAAGGGGTATTTTTGTGATTTGGATCATCTAATATGGTCTATGTGAAGGTTTAGGATCAATCAATTTGATCTAGAAGTTTGGGGAATGGTGATATTGGTGATACCCTAGATTTGAGGGTTTTGAATGCATGATTTGGGGTTTTTGATGTTGTTGGAGCCATAGACTGAAATTGATTGTGTATTTTTCAATTTGAATGCATTTGAGGAGCCTATGAAAATTTTTAAGTTCATACCTTAAGTATTACTACATGTTGCTTTGTAAATGCACTTGTGTTTCATTGTTAAAGACAGGGTCATTGTGAAGGCAGTACAAATTGGTCCAAAGGAATTGGGACTGAACTTGACATATGTTTTGTATCACTGAAAAGGGTATCCCAAAATATAATTTTTTTGGCAACTTGTTTGGAAAAATTCAGAGAAAAGGCTAGAAAACTAGTCCAGCAGGGCTAATTGGGGCTAATAGGGCTAAAAGGGGATTTGGAGAGTGTTGGTCAATAAATGTTGCATATACCCTTAAAAGTGGTTGAATCATGATGAATGTACCTTGTTGACACCTTTTAAACCTATCTTGTTCATTTGAAAGCCAAGTTGTGTCATTTTGGGTATTTAGTCTTTAATAGGCCTAAAGGGAAAGTGCATTGTTGTAGAAGCATTCATACTATTTCCACCACATCTGTTTGCCACTCTGCATCAGTTTCTTTTGTTTCTCATCCAAGAGTTCTAGTTCTTGTAGTCTAGCAACCCTATAGTCTTCCTCATTTATTAAACCATGCATAGATATCCTCAAAGATGGAAGTTCTACCTCTAAAGGCAAAACTGCTTTTGTTCCAAAGACTAATGAAAAAGGTGTAGCCCTTGTTGGCGTTCTTATGCTTGTTCTATAAGCCCACAAAGTTGGGTTTATTTTAATGTGCCAATCTCTCCTTGAGTTGTCCACCGTTCTCTTCAAAATTTTCAAGATGTTTTTATTTGTTGCTTCAGCTTGTCCATTACCTTGAGGGTAATAGATTGAAGAAGAATGATGAATCATGTGGAAATTTGTGCATAATTCCTTTAAGTCTTTGTTCTTAAAATGTTTTGCATTATCCGTTATGATAGCATGAGGTATGCCATATCTACAAATAATATGATTGAGGATAAACAAAGAAATCTACTTTCCTGTTGCAGTTGATAGGGGTACAAATTCCACCCAATTAGTAAAGTACTTAGTTTTCATGATGATGAATTTGTGACCATTCGAGGATGGTGGATAAATCATGCCTATTAGGTCTAGACCCCATTGATAGAATGACCAAGGTGTTGTCATTGGATGAAGCTCTTGTGTGGGAACATGTATCAAGTTTCCATGGAATTGACACTTTCTACAAGTTTTGGAAAAGTTAAAAGCGTCTTTCTCCATCGTAGGCCAAAAATATCCTATCCTAAGAAGTTTCTTAGCTAGGGCTAATCCTTTTGAGTGTGATCCAAAAATTCCTTCATGGATTTCTCATAAGGATAAGTTTGATTCCTCTTCTTCTAAACATCTAAGAAACATTCCATCTATACTTTTTCGATACAATGTTTCTAAAATTATGGTGTATTAGGTGGCTTGGTGAATGAAGCTTTTCTTTTGATTCCTGGTTTGGTCTATGGGAAGGATTTGATGTTTCAAGTAAGTGTAAATTGGTCCATACCAAGGTGATTCATTTTTAGTTAAAAAGAAAATGGTGTAAGGGTGGGTAGTGTCAAACGTAGGTTGATCCACTTCTTCTACCAAAAACTCATATCTGGCACTCTGATCAGGCATCTGTAGAAGTGAAGCCAAGGTTGCCATTGCGTCCGCTACTTTGTTCTTTTCCCTCGACACTTGTTCAAATGTGATAAGTATGAAATAATTTTTAAGGTTTTCCACCACATTTTTGTAGGGTATCAATTTGTCATCTTTCATCTGATATTCTTCATTGACTTGATTTATGACTAATTGTGAATCTCCATAAACCTTTAGTTCTGTTACTTTCCACTCTAATGCCAGCTTGATTCTAATAACCAAGGCTTCATATTCTACTATATTATTTGTGCATGGGAATAGAAATTTATAAGACTTAGGGATAGTAGAGCCTCGAGGAGTGATTAGAAGTATGCCTGCTCTTGATCCATGATGAGTGTAGGAACCATCAAAATAAAGTTGCCATGTTTTCGCCTCAACATTCACAATTTCTGAATCCAGGAATTCCACTTGTATAGGATGATCATCTTGAAGTGGTGCTTCTACTAAATGGTCAGTAATAACTTGTCCTTTGATTTATTTTCTATTAGCATATTCTATGTCGAATTCACTTAGTATCATCACCCACTTTGCTAGCCTTCCATTCAATGCTGTTTTACTAAGTAGATACTTCAATGGGTCAATTTTGGCAATGAGCCTTATCTTGTGGGCTAGCATATAATGGCATAATTTTTGGGAAGAAAAAACTATAGCCAAGCATGCCCTTTCCATAAATGTATAATTTAGCTCGTATTTGACTAAGGTTCTGCTTATGTAGTAAATTGCCTTTTCTTTTCCTGTTTCGTCCTCTTCTGCTAAAAGTGCCCCCAATGAATTCTGCATTGCTGAAATGTATAGGATCAAGGGCTTGCCTCTGATAGGTGGCATCAAGATTGGTGGATTAATGAGATATTTCTTTAATATATTAAAGGCTTCTTCACATTTTTCATCCCATTTGAAAATTGTGTCTTTATGCAAAAGTTGAGTGAAATTATGACATTTTTCAGCTAATTGGGAGATAAATCTCCTAATGGATTGGATCCTTCCTTGTAAAGATCTCATCTAAATAATGTTTTTGGGTGCTTCCATTTCCATAATAGCCTTCACTTTAGCGGGATCCACCTCTATCCCTTTTACAGATACAATATAGCCTAGTAGCTTGCCGGATTGGACTCCAAATGCACATTTCTTTGGGTTAAGTCTTGCTTTGAATTCTTCTAGCCTTTCAAAATTTTTTGCCAAAGTTGGAAGGTGCTCTTTTCTTGAGTGGGATTTGGCTAATATGTCATCCACATAATCCTCCATGAAATTATGCATCATATCATGGAATATTGTGGTCATTGCTCGTTGATAGGTTGCTCCTACATTCTTTAACCCAAATGGCATGACATTCTAGCAAAAAGTACCCCATGCACATGTAAAAGAAATTTTATCTTGGTCTTTTGGTGCTATCTTTATCTGGTTATATCTGCTAAATCCATCCATGAGTGAAAACATAGAGTGTCCCACTGTTAAGTCCACAATGACATCAATTCTTGGAAGTGGGAAATTGTCCTTAGGACATGCCAAGTTTAAGTCTCTAAAGTCCGTGCAGATTTTGATGGATTTGTCTACTTTTGATACTGACACTATATTTGAGATCCATTGGGCATAATCAATGGCCCTTATAAATCCCACTTTCAATAGTTTTTCTAACTCCACTTTGACAAGTAGTGCTATATGAGGATGCATCTTCCTTAGCTTTTTCTTAACAGGTTTGGCTCCTTCCTTGATATTTAGATGATGCATTATTAGATTTGGGTCTAAAATTGGCATATTGTCATAAGACCATGTGAAGTTAACTTATCTTTCCTTAAAGAACTTGATGAATATGATTCTTTCTTTGCTAGATAGTGATGTTGCTAGGTGGATGATCTTTGGCTCTGTTTCTAACCGAATATTTATCTTTTCTTTTGGCTCAATTAATATCAGAGATATTTCTTCATAATGTTCTAGTAGAGCATCCAAACTCCCTTCCTTAGGTGCATCAGTTGGGTTTTCACCTTTGGAAACATCCTTTATTTCTTTTTTTTTCCTTGATCTAATGTTGCCACAATGTGATTTTCAACACTCGATTCTTTTCTTTTTCTATTTTTTGTTTTAAATTTTTTTTTTTCTAGGATTGAAAGTTTGGATGCTCCCTTCGATAATTTCTTCTTGATATTCTCTAATAGAAGAAGGTTCAACCACATTGATGTATTGGGACACCATGTTGTCATTTAAGAAAATTGGCAAGGTAGTTGGTTCAATGGCATTCCATTCAATTTAGTCCAGGCAGATGAGAGTTAATGGGTCAACACTTGGGTTTGTTTCAATTGGATTTAGGTTGTATATCTCATTATTTGAAGGTTCATACATTATATCTTGAAAATATCAAACATGGGCTTCCTCTAAATGTTCTAAAGAAGAAGTATGAAAGTCCTCCTCACTAGACTCCTCTAGGGTTTCTGTTGGATAAAAATCATGTGAATTAAACCTAACATTTGATTCTTCCATAGTAGGTCTGCATGAAGGAACGTATGGTTCACCTACCCATTGATTTATCTCTATTTCTATGTTTGGCACATCATTTAAGATCACTTGACTAGAACTAGATTCTTGATTTGAATTTGATTCTATTATTGGTCCTTTATCTTTGGTAGAAGCATAAGTATGGATAACGTCAATACCTTTATCTTGACATGACTCATCTGATAGGGTATCCCATTCCCATTCATTAGAATCCTCATCACTATGAGATTCTAATTGTAATATTTGATCATATAGCTTGGGGTAATTGTTTTGAGTGTATCCTTCTTCAAGATACCCTAATCTCGCTTTCTCTTTGGAATCTCACCATGTTGATTCTATGGGTTCAATGAGCCCTTCATTATTCATGCCCAAAGGTCCTTGACCTTTGTACCCCATCTTTTTCATGATTGAAAACCCTTTCCCATATTGATGTGTGGGAATAGTTATATTTTGGATATGTTTGACGTGGGCACTTGATTCTTCATCTTTGTATAACCAGTTTAGGATTTCATTATCTTCTTCATTCATAACAGATGATGTACTTTCCCTCACAAAGTTATCATTATATCTATGGGGTAGATTTGGAGGTTTTCCAAAGGACTTGGGTGATAAAGGTAGGTCCATCATAGATAGGGAGTATTCGCCTACTCCCTTTTGCTTGATCTTACATTGCTTATCAAAATTTTTCATCATTTGGTCCATCTTTTGATAATGGGCCTCTTTAGTGTACACTTGGATAGCTTGGATATGGTATTCTTTTGTTTCTTCAATAATGTTATCCTCATTAACCTTCTCTTTTCCTTTAGTCGATGTAGTTAGGTTAATGAGTTTTGGTGTATCTTCAATAACAACTTCTTCTTCCATCTTTTATTTTCCTTTCAACAAAGAGATGTCCTTAGAACTTTGACCTTGCTCCATTTGATTAGGTATAAACCCTTTAGCATTGTATGGAACCAATGAGTCATTGATAGGCTTGACATTATTACAATATTGAAATGGGTTCAAATCCCCACTTACCATTATCTCTTGCCCTAGATATGGGAATTTTAGGCATTGATGGTAAGTTGAAGGAATGACATGAATTTCGTGGATCCATGGCCTTCGTAACAAGATATTGTAAGTCAAATTTAAGTCCAACACTTGACATATGGTCTCTTTTTTCATGGGACCAACTCTAATGGGTAGAACTATGACTCCTTTTGAGGCTATTTCTTCATCATCATAGGCTTTTATGGTTATATTTTTCTTAGGGTCAATAGCCTCCTCAAAAAATCCTAGGGATTTCACCAAGTTAAGGGTACAAATGTTTAGGCTGGCTCCTCCATCTATAAGGACTCTTTTTACCCTATGCTTATGGATCAACACTTCTATATGTAAGGGCAGATTTTGAGGATGATTAAGGGACATGCCATCTTGTTCAGAAAATGATAGGCAATGGGGTGCAATTAGGTGCCCTTCCATATTTTGGAATTTGTCTACCTCCAAATTTAGAGGCACCATTTTTTCCAACAAGGCTTTCTCCAAGATATCCTTATGAATTGGTGATAATTTGAGCAGCTCAAGAATAGAGATTTGAGCGGGACTTGTTTGTAATTTATCAACCAAGTTATATTGTTTCGATGATGATGTTGAAGCTTGGTTTGATAACACAATCTTTGGAGCATTTTTAGGTAGGATAATGTTTGATGCTTTCCCCCTAGTGACAACATTTGATGATACTTCCCTTGACTTATCTTTCACTATGATAACATTTATGGTTTGATCCTCTTCTCTTAGAGTATTTATTGTGCTATCATAGGTATGAGAAAACTTCACTTTTTCATTGCCCTTTTTTTGATTTTGATTAGTATTTAATGACTCACCCTTTTCATGATTCAAAAAGGGGTTTTTGAAGGCCGTATGATCTCCATTATTTTGAGGCCCTTCAATTTGAATGGTTCCCTTGTCAATTAAATCTTGCACCAAGTGTTTTAACCTTAGGCATTCATTTGTTAGGTGACCTCTATTTTGATGATATTCATAGTGATGGGCCTCATTCCACCAATAAGGTTTAACTTCAGGTTCATAATCTTTCATATCAGGTAATGTGATGACATTATTGGTAACCAAGGTCCTTAATACATTCTCCAAAGGTTCACCTAAGTAGGTGAATTTATTTTTATTATAATTGGAGTAGGAGGATTTTGATTTGTCCCCTTTAGCATTATTGCTGGAAGTGTTGGAATTGTTATTAGAATTATTGGCATTATATGGAGCTTTGTTTGATTGATTAACATTATTTAAAAAATTAGCTCCATATAGTAGGATAAAAGGGGTTGAATTCAAATTGTGTGCCTCCAAAACTCCATCATTCACAAGGTTTTTGTTGTTATTCTTTATCCATGATTTAGATTTATCATTGTTATTGTTGGACCCTTGATTATTGAAATACTTAGGCACATAATTACTGTTATTGTTGTTGTTGTTGTTGTTGGATTTTTTATCTTTAAATAATTTGATTTCAACTCTCTTGACCAAAACATATTCAATCTTGATCCCATTTTCGATGAGGTTTTCAAATGTTAGGGGACATTGAAGTTGTAATCTATAATTCATTTCCCTGGTCAAATTGTTGGTGAAGATTTCCATCTTCTCTTTCTTGGGGATACTTCTTGGATACCTTACGAACATGGTCCTCCACCTTTGTAGGAATCCTAAGAAGGACTCTCCATCTTTCTATTTTGTATCACACAACTTGAGCATTGTGATTTTGTGCTCAATGTTATAAGAGTAATGGGTTATGAACTTGGAGGCCAAATCCTCAAAGGTCTTTATTCCTGGGGGTAGTTTTGAAAACCACTCCAT
Source organism: Chamaecyparis obtusa (assembly GCA_027943335.1). Taxonomy (NCBI): domain Eukaryota; kingdom Viridiplantae; phylum Streptophyta; class Pinopsida; order Cupressales; family Cupressaceae; genus Chamaecyparis; species Chamaecyparis obtusa. The sequence continues at coordinate 654,750 of BSBK01005159.1, read as the reverse complement.
TGCGGGACCTCCTAAGATTCTAGGAAAGAGTCTCATTAGATATGTATCATTGTGCATGAACTCAATGCTTAGGGCACAAAACTCTCTTAAATGATTCTGTGGGTTTGTTTTACCCATGTACTTATCATATTTAGGAAAAATGGTATTGAAGGGAAAAGATACCATAGCTAAGCTTTTGTAAAAAGGGAAAGGACACAAAGCTTCAATGGAAAAGGCCTTAGGTTTGGCTGCATTCTTCATGGTATCAATTTGTTCTTGGAAGGCCTTTATATTCCTATTCATAACATTCATGGGGTCATCTTTCTGTTGGTCTTTCTTGAGTTGGTCAATATCAAAATCATAAGGCAACTTTACTCCCTTTTGGGCTAGGTTTAGGAAAAAAGTTCTCCTTATCCTTATCTATCAATTTCTCCATAACCTCTATGAAGTATAGGTCTTGGGAAGCTCTCTCAACCCTTTCCTCAAGTGTTTATTTGGAATTATGATTGGCATTGTTGGTATTGTGGTTATGATATGTCAAATTTCTATCCATCCCTCCAAGTCTTTGTTCAAATAGGTTTGGAAAAAATTCTTCTTGATTAGGACCTTTGAAAAGACTTTGGTATTCAACTTCTTGCCCTTGGTTTGTAAGAAGAGTGATATCTCCTTGTAATGATACCCTATATGTGTGGGACCGCGTGGAAACCAGCATCCAACAAGGGTTTGATTTGAAGTGATCCTTGATTCGAGAATTGTTGATTTTATATTGAAGAGATTTAAAAATATAAGATGAATTTTCAATGGATATATCTCTCAATTATTTATGTATTTAAAACAAAACAATCACGCATTCACTTGTCTCTTTTTACCCACTTAACACAAAATGTTTGATTTGAAGAACGTTATCATGGGTTTTGCACAAAAAGACACTTCAAACACCTACCTAGCACAAGATTTGGTTCATAAACATGGCTCTAAAAGGCGGTCTTTCTATTTTATCAAGGATTTAATATTGATTCCATTCAAATAGACTTTAAACTTTCATCCCCCAAGTATGTTAAGGGGCTTTCCACATACACAAAATTATGATTTGGTGCAATCCGTGAGGACTACTAGAGGAAGTTCAAAAAATTTAAAATCTGTTTGTCACACACCCCATTAAGGATGCATGTGTTTCATTTTATAGTGGGTTGGATTCCCGTAGAAAAAGTGAGCGTATCCCACTTTGGGCTATCCCTCTCACCGGCCTTGTTAAGGAAAACTTGAGAGGTGAGCCCACTAATTCTCTAGCATGTTCATGTTGAAGCAAGGAAAATGGAGTTAAGGTCAAGCTTTTGGAAGTTTGGTTCATCGAAAGGTGAAGAGCATATTCCTAACTTTTCCTTTAGTTCCCAAACACAATTAGCAATGTTCAATTGATTTCACCCACTAACTATAGGGATTTGAGTATTTCTAATCTCTTCCACAAACAAGGGGCTTTGATTTTATGTGCTCAATTCCTTAACCTCTCTTATTTACTAGATTTTCAAATGCACCAATGCCACAATTGAAGGGAAAATATTGACTAGTTGAGGCTTACCTTTTCCTTGTAGCTAACCAAAGTTAGGGGAATTTTTGAGTGATTTCATTGTTTTTATCATTACCTTGGCAATAGCTCCTTCCAAATGTGCTTTTCCACCAAAAAGTTAGTCAACACAACCAATCACAATGAAGGCAACCGAATAAAAAATGAAGAAGTAAAACTTATGTATTGAACCTTAAACACCTTATTTGCAATTTAAAAAAAAAAAACTTGAACTAAGGAGTAAAAATCTAATTAAGAGATACAAATTTTGTCTTGTAAGCTTCTACAATTGTAAGATAATTTTTATATACCTAGTTTTCTTCCTCTTGTGATTCCTCAAGAACCGCTTTAACATGCTCAAAGTTCTCCCTCTTGATCTTTTTAGCCAAAGCTTTGCCTTCTTGATTAAATTTACTCTTTGGTTTTTGGACCTTTCTATGCCTACTCATTTACAGTAAAAACATACAGACAGAGAGTTAAATAATTGAATTGATGAATCTGACAACAAATTAAGACAACAGACAGTAAGCGACATTGTCCAGCTAATATGCGTGATCAAATTGTTACCAGGCATAACTTTAATGATAGCAAGCGTCACTTTCTAGTGACACATGCGACATTGAAAGTTAATCAAGCGTAAAAAATTTATTACTAACCATAAATAGTATTGAAAATTGCATAAAATGATTTACTTAAAGTGACAATTTAACAAATACTAAGTGTGAATTAGCAGATACTAGGTGTGACTATCTTTGTAAAGTGCGTAACAAAGGTCTATCACAAGTGATAAAAAATAGTAGATGTGTGACACTTCTTAAGTCATAGGTGTGACTTTATGAGCAAAGGTTGAACAATTTATCTCACAGGCATGAGCATCTATCTTGCAGGCGACTAGAAAGAATTTAAGACAGAAGAGAAGTGATCGACCAGGCATGAGTTAGTAGCTTTTAGGCATCAGAACAATGATATTAAGCATCATCTGAATGACTGTAGGCATGATTGAATCCTTTGTACATGTGTCTTCACCTATTTTCTACAGAAAACTCACAGAAAAGTGAAAATACAAGCACACAAAATATTATGAAAATGATGAAATGAGGCTTAGAGCCCCACGGTGGGCGCGATTTTGTATACTAGGGAAAGTATCTTCATAGAATTAAGGTTGAACAATAAATGAAATAGTAACTAAATAAACCACAATAGAGTAACTATTTAGCAAATTAATGATCAATTGAGCACCCTATGACTCTCTAACTAAGAATGTTAATGCAAAGCTCTCAACAAGCTTCCATTAATGACAGTCCTAGAATGAGAATGATAAGATCAAAAAGTTAAAGGTAACAATTATATCAAAGTAAATACTAATTAAGCCCTCAAATGCCTTTCTAAGCTCAAATTGCAAGAGGTTCAATGCAATTCTCAGATGTGTGGTTGATAATAATGAAGGAATTTGGTCTTCCTTTTATAGATTTTCCAATGGTAGGGGGTGTAGTTGTGTTTGATCATGATTAAACCTTGGTTGAGTCCTTGGTTCCACCCTTTGAAGACAATGCAAAGTTTGTGTCCTCAAAGCTTGGGACAAGTAGACAAGATCAATGGACAAGATTCTCTTTCACTTTGAGTGATTCAGATTGAATTTGGCTTGATCCATGTGAATGCCTTTCCTTAAATCTCATTGGTTGATTGAATCTCCTCTCCTTTTGGGTTGTTGAGAGTAATTAAGATTTATTAATTGATTTAATTGATTTATTTTAGCCATGTACCCCTTGAATGGGTTGAATTTAATTTAATCCAAGACTATACAATTAATTAATTTAATTGCATATTGAATTGATTGCATTTGATTAAAACACTCTCAATTTTGATTTATCTCGAATTAAGACTTGATTTTAATTTTGATTGGCTAATTATGCATTGTGATTCAATTACTTCAATTTTGTCCTTCATTTTCTTTGATTTGACTTGATTTTCTTTAATTTGTTTTTTGTTCATTTTTAGGTTATTACAAGGTCTACTATACTTGGCTTTCAATGAGGGAGAGAATCTTTCTACAATAGAGAAGATTGCCTTGAAATGCCTTGGATTCTTGAATTCATGCCTTATGATGCTTGAGACATGAAATTGTAGGAGACAACTTGAACATTTACGATATCCTCTTCAAATGTCAAGAGGTAGGTTTCTTATATACCTTTGTCAAGAATTTTTGGAGCTCAAAACTTAAAGAAGGTGGATCAAAATTCAATTTTCTCACTTAATTATTGGGATCCACCCCTAATTAAAATTTTGAGGAAAATAGGGTGGACCAAGTTAGTTTCTATGGCTTGGTCTAGGACCAAGTTGTGCCATATGACTCAGTCCCACCAAAAGTCCTTGAAATGTTTTGGAGAGGTCCTAAATGGAGTGGGGATGTTGAAATGATAAGTGAAATAAGGACTCGATCAAGCATAGAAAACATATAATTCAAAGGATTCTAGAATAGGACCTAATTAACAATCTAATTATAGGTGATTACAATTTAGAATGGTGCATTTAGCACCCACTTTAGATGGAGCATGGGATTACCTCATGCTCATGGTAAAGTATATCAAAGTAGTGAATTTTATTTATCAAGGTCCAACAGACAAGGAGACACCAAGCCCCCAAATGACTCAAGTCCTCATAAAATATAAAAAAATGACATAGAAGAAACACTTTTAAATGAGAGATAAAAATAAACATGACCAAAATAGCCTAGTAAGGTTTGACTTGCAATGGGACATTTAAAGAGATTGATTTCTGTGGAAGATGGAATTGAAAGGTCTAAAAAGTTGCATTATGCTAGTCAAACCATAAAAAAGGATAACCAAATGAATCATTGTCCACAAGGAACTCCATCATAGGAGGATAAGGCCTAAGAAAAGCATTGTCTCCAAAGGAATTCACTAAATAATTCTTAGGGGAAAATAAATAATGAACATGGGAAAATAAAGTAAATTAATGTAATGAACAAGTGCAAAAAGGGAGAAACCCAAGAAAATAATTGTCTCCAAGTACATCCACAAAGAATTGGCTTGTTGTGTGTGTGGAAAATGTGTAACAAGGAGCAGAGTGTATGCTCCCATGCTAAAGCAATTACAAATGCCTTAATGGGAGCAATGGCTTTAATAGAGCGTACATATATCAAAAATATGTTTCCACTATTATATGATCCCAAGTGAGGACAAACCAATGGAAATAAATCACATGAAAAAGAGAGAGATCAAAGGGATCTACTAATTCTAGAGTTAGTTTGATCATATGATAACTCATGTATATAAAGAATTATTGAAATGGAATATACATTATCCCTCAAAGGTAATCAAACTACAAGAATAATGAAAAAATAACACATTAGAGATATGAACAAAACTCTTTTTGGGTTGGAATTGTGGAGACCAAATATAATAGATGGAAGCTACTATATTGCATCATCCCCAATCAGACAATGCCAAGAAAATTTATGAAAAAAGGACATGTGCAACATAAAATGTATACAACATAGAGGAGAAATGAGATACAAATATAGGAATGCCACAATAGGATGATACTTTTATCACATTGAACTAATCGAGTAAAAAGGGTCATCTAAAGAAATACAAAAAAAACATATAGTAAGAAACAAATCATAGGGGAAGTACAACAAAAATTAAAAACATATAAAAATATCCACCATACAAGAGGAACTATTCAAGAATATCGCCCACCCCCATCTTAGTCTTTACTATTTAGGGAATGTGGGAAATATGTAAGAGGCACAACATCAAGCATGACAAACATAGCCATAACAAGTTCCAAACAAGGACCATGCTCTAATGCTGAGTTGCTTTGTTTGTCACTAGGAGATAGTGATAAAATTAATGAAAATATATCATATAATTAATGATTGATTTCAATAAGCAGGTGTTAGCAAGAAGTTGAGTCCACTTTTTGGCCAAAAAGTGGAATTGTTTTTCCTATTTTTTCAAGTTCATCCTGTTTGAGCTGAATATTTGAAGTACTTAGAGTTTGAATCTCAGAAAAAGTCATGACTAGAAGTTGTATTACTTGAAGTCTAATTTCCAAATATGTAATTTATTTTAATACCCAGATGATAAATTTTTGTTTTCAATAGGCATGACTAAAACCCACATTTTAAAAGTCCCTATTTCAGGACCATATTATGCTTGTGTATGACAATCAAAATTTGATCTAAATGAGACTATTTCTCTGAGTCCATTTGGGGAATGGTATGTAACTCAGTTAAGATTGATGCCAATATTTTTTTGTATCTTTTTATTGAATATTTTTTTAATTAATTTTTTATTAGGAATAATTATTTTTTTTAAAGCCTGTTGTGTACGACAAGCATAGTCTGACCTAAATATATGATTTTTTAATTTTTTCTTTTTTAAATTGTGTAGAATTTTCTCTAGTTTGATGTCATATAATTAGTTTTTCAAGAAAATTTCAAATAAAAAACTTATTAAAATAACAAAATACCTTATTCTCTAGAGGTTTGTAGACTTGTTTCACTAGAAATTCAATGAAAATAGAAAAATTACTAAACATATAAAAAATTTACATATTTAGAACCTATAGAGTGTGATCTATAATGGGTTTTATTTCATCATAAAATTTTGCAAAAAACTCAGTTCGATTTGTGTCCGAAGTGTAAAAATTATTTGGGTCAAACCAGATCCAAAGCTCAAGGTCAGTTGACCAAGCCCATTCCAAAGCTAAACCCGAATAATATTCTAGGGGAAATTTCAAAATTTGAGGAACAGGGTCCCACTTACAAAATGTTAGCTTGTTCCTGAAGTTTATGTTGGGGGATTAGATTTCCAAGGAACAAGGCCCAACTATAAAACGGGGCGACGTTTCAAAAATGAAACATTACCCCATTTCAAAATGGAGTGACATTTAAAAAATAAAATTTCACCCCATTTCAATGAGGGTTCGCATTTTTATTAACCATTTAAAATTTTTTTTTACTAAAAATAGTTTACTGCATCAAGAATGTACTAGCAATACAAGTGAAAATGATTGATTTTGTAGAGTTTTTTGGTTTTTGTCTTGTTAATGCATTATTATATTCACCGTGATAATGATTCAATGAGTGGGAGCATGTTGGAGCATTTTTTTAGTTGAAGTGAACCATTGAAGGCATTATTTGATTGATTTGAATTTTTAATCATGGGATCTAAACAACATCAAAAGAGGAAAGGAAGGAGGCATATGACCCTTAAAGAAATGCAAGAAGAGAGAGAGAGAGAGAGAGAGAGAGAGAGAGAGAGAGAGAGAGAGAGAGAGAGAGAGAGAGAGAGAGAGAGCAAATGTCAAAGAGATAGAAGATTGAGGATGCACCAAATGAATATCGATGAAGCTTCTGGATCCACAATAGTTGAAGAGCCAAACATTGTAGATATGATGGGGGATATGAGGGATGCAGAAGATGAGGTCCAAAAAGCGAATCCAAAAGATAATACAAATATAGACAAAAATGCAAGTAAGTCTTTTAATGAACCTTTTAATGATGTAGAAAATGTGACAACACACATGATTCCAGGTACATCTTCAAATCCACCTTTGAATGATACTAAAACTATGGTTATAGATAATACCCTTTATGGAGATTTATTACAAGCATATAATAGTGTTGAAATTGATTAAGTTCCCAACATAGTTATTGAAAGAGTTGATGAAAATGAAAATACCCGTAGTTTTGTTGATTATAAAAACCCTTTTGTTGGTGCGAATGAAAATCCTCCTGAACATGTTGAAATTGAAAATCTTCCTATTGTTGAAATTTAAAATCCTCTCATTGTTCAAAATAAAAATCCTTTAAATGTTGTTGACAATGAAAATGAAAATCCTTTCCTAGATGAAAATGAAATTGTTTTTCAACAAGGTGCTACTGAGAATTCTAACTGTGATGGTGATATTGAAAATTATTTTTAAATATTGAAAGTAATGTTTTGGAAGGTCTTCCTGGTAAGCTATCTTGGAGGCAAATAAACAAGTATGCTAATAAAATATGCAAAGAATTATTTTATAAAAAAATAGCATTTCAATGTCAACTTATGATGCAATTGATGAGAATGTCAAAAATGAGAAATGTAAAGAAAAAGTTAAGCATTTATGTGAAACAAAATAAAAAAGATGCATCAGTTAAACATGTTATATCTATTGTTGCTAGTTCCATTCAGTCTATTGGAAAATTGAGTTGATCTAAAGGTAAGAATGCAACACGACGAGTTATAACAATTTCTATAGTCAATAAAAATACTTTGGATAGAAGAATGATAAAAAATATTAGTGGAATTTTAAACATGCATCCTAAAACATTGGGAAGAGAAGAAAAGAGAAGATTAATTATCTAAAATGATCCAATCAACCAATGTTGGATTTTTAGTGGTATACTCCCATGATCTAACATGAAAGTAAATCCTAAAATCAAATCTTTGGTTGAAAAGTATTGGCATGATAATACAAGGGTATCATCTAATGCTAGAGATGTTTTAAAATTAAGAGTGGGTTGTAAAATTCATGATCCTCATCCAAAACACCTATTAGGCACCACCCAAACTAAATTTTATAGAAATTTTTTGGATGAGGTTGTGTTACCTAGACATATTACCCTTAGTCAAAGATCATTTGAAAAATGTAAACCTTGGTATGAGAAAATCAATAAGAAACTAATATCTTGTTGTAAAACATATATTCAATTCTGTTATTAATATGATGTTTTTTGATATATACATTGTAGTTTACATGCTAACATCACTATGAAGGATTGTGGTATTAATATACCACCTGAAAAAATCAAGGAGTTTGTAGCAGGTTTGTTTTGTGAAAGATCTAATGGACAATTTTCTTTTTAAGTTCATGTATTTTAGGACAGTGCACTACTTGTGGAAATTTTGCATTATTAGAACAATGTATGGATGAAAGTATTGAAAATGATTTTGGCCAACAATTAGTGGATGTTAAAAGCTTTAAGAATGTTGAGTATCCTTCAAAATATGGGAAAATGGAAAGTGATGCAAATTAATCACAAAAAAACTAAGTGTATATGCATTCATTTCAGAACTCGAGAGTAAGATCATTCCTAAATATGTGAAACACTCTCAATATGTTAGATGACTTGATGTTCAATTTCAAACATGTAGAAATACATTTACAATTGGCACTATACTATTAGTGGTTGACTTTGCAAAAAACTATACTCTTGCTCCACAGGAGGAAACTCAAGATCAATACTACAATTCAATGTAAGTGGCTATGTTTGTTCTTATTGTTTATAGAAATGGACATGATAGTACATAAGATGACTGAAAATATGTCAAGGAGTATCATTTCTATTTGAGGGATAATCGAATGCACTTGTTAGTGTTTGTTTAGTATTGTTTTGAAATATTTTATATTAATTTAAGAGAATGAGAAATCCAGATGAGAGAACATTTCATATGGTCAGATAATTATATGGGACAATTCAAGAATTCTCAAATATTTTATTGGCTTAGTAGGGATCATAATAAAACTAATATACCACATATGTGGAGTTTTTTTTGAAGGTGGACATGGTAAAGGAGAACATGATGAAGTTGGTGCATGTGCTAAAATAATTTTGGTTAGAGAGAAATTAAAATTTGAGGATGCAACCAAATTTAAAGATGCATGTGCTATTGTGGATTGGTGCAATTCAAAATTATTTGTAGGATCAAATGAGGACTCTAGAATTAAATGATTATTTTCATTAATTGAAGAAAATGACATTCCACCTAGACTTTATTGTGATACAATTAGTGGATCAACATAATGGCATTCATTTAAGAGTTCTAATACAAGCACATGGACATTGTGGTCAAGAGAGCTTGCATGTTTTTGTCAATTTTGAATTTTAGGTGATTGGGATGCATGCGAGAGTAAAGAATGGGTCGAAGAATGGAAAAAAAGATCCTTGAAACATGTTTAAACATACGAGCAATATGAAACAACACTTCAAGACAATGATCAACTATTTGCATTAGAGGATTATTATCATGTTTCAAATCTTGTACAAGAAGGTAATTGTATTTTTTTTATGTCACTTTCTATTTGAATGTAATTACTGGTCTAAGTTTATTATGGTAAAATTTGTTTTGCTATAAGTTTATTTCACATGACAATTAGCCATTTTATTTTAATATGCAAGACATGTGTATGCTGTTGTTGCACTTGAGAATAATGAAGAGGAAATAGAGTATTGGTTGGCTAGATGTGTTGAGACCAAACATAAGTTAGTACAACCTAAGAAGATGATGATGGCTATCATTATCCTATAGGTTTGGTTGTGGTTATTGGCATATGGTTACAAGAATACCTAACAAGGAAGAATGGTTTTCCTGCATTTGAAGACTATGAAAGACATAATAATATTATTCACTACTCACCTTTGGTCATGGAAACAAATATAAAGCTATCCAAACATCGTGGGAGACCTTTTAATAAAGAGTTTTGGTCAATTTCTATGGAAGAACAAGAGACAATTATAGATGCACTACATAAAAGAGAGGATGTTGATGGTAGATGGAATAAGTAAATACAGATTAGTATAAATGTGAACTTCTAGAATTTGGGATAACTTCATAAATATATATATTTTTTTACATGACCTTAACATGTCATAATCTTATTATTGATGCATTACGGAAAATAGAGGATTCATATGGTACAATAAAAGAAATAAATAAAAGTAACTCTATATGTGTACTTTTTGAAATTTTGATAACTTCATATATAATTTATTTTGTTTTTAAATCACCTAAACATATCTTAATCCTACACCCCCTTAGGACATCCCAAACTTAAATCCCCTTAAGAAATCCTAGAATCACATCACCTCAAGCTATCATAGTTTAGTACATCCCCAAGTCACATATCTTAATCGTACATCCTCTTAAGACATCCTAATTTTAGGTCTCCTTAAGGCATCTCCTTAAGACATCCTAATTTTATATCCCCTTAAGGCATCCTCATTTTAGGTCCCCTTAATGCATCCACTTAAGACATTATAATTTTAGATCTCCTTAAGACATCAAAATCTTAGGTCCCCTTAAGGCATCCTAATTTTAGACCCCCTTAATAAATCCTACTTTTAGATCCCCTTAATACATCCTACTTTGAGATCCCCTTAATATATCCCACTTTTAGACCCCCTTACGACATCTCCTTAAGATGTCCTCTTAAGAAATCTACTCAAGGAATCCCCTTAAGTAAACCTAGAATTTTAATGTGCCTCATTTTAAAATATTGTATATGTCGAGCTTGATTTTTGGTTTAGGTGTGTAATGAAACTATTCTATTCAAGAACTTAATGATTATGCCTTTTTAATTTGGTAAGCATGATGCTCTTACATTTTTACTCGGTTACATTAATTATACATGTTTTTAGTTACATATTTTCTATTTGTACATAATTTTAGTTACTTATTAAATATTTATTCATTATTGTAGGTTGCTAGCTCTATGGTTCTTTTTATATTGTATGCCACTATATAAAGTAAAAGATTGAGTATCTTCTCAAATTGTAACCAATTTTATTGTGTTATGTTCTACTAAACTTTTTTAATGTTATTAAGTTATCTAACTATTGAACACGTATCTTATTTTGTTTCTTTTTCAATGAACTATTTCAAATACTTTATATTTAATATTGGTCTGTTATTTAGTTATCTTATTAAATACATGTATCGTTTACATATATGATTTCTATTTGGATGTTCAATTTTTTTGTATCTTGTTCAATATTAGGCAATTTGTTAATTCTATAGATTAAGTAAGTTTTGTGTTTCAATATTCATAATACACACAAAACTAATACTAGATGTGAAATATTTCATAATAATTCTAGACATACACACAAACTATCTAAAAATTCAACTACATATGTAAAACATTTCAATGTAAAGATTATCAATCCATGTACATATATTATAGATAATAAAGCACATGTAAATATGTATATCTAGTCCATCTGGTAAAACATGTAGGAAAAGCATGTAAATATGTTAGTAAATAGATCCATAAAATAAACAATACATATGAATATGAGAGTACATGTGATAAATGCCTATAAAATCATGTGTCCCTAACATGATCTAGTCCTCTTTAATCCACATGAAGAGGGATGATGTGAATGACTCTGTAAAAAATATCATACTTACAAAATGATACTAGATAATACATGGATTCATATTTAGAACTATTCAAAATAATCTGAAATATTTTAATAAAATTCATATAAATTAAACATGAACAAATTGTACCATGACATTATGCACATCTACCCTACTATATTGGTGGACATCATGACCTTTTTCATGCTGTTGTTCTTGTCCAAACTCTATCTGCATGAAATGATTAACACCAAAACTATTAAAATGTTATAGAATTTATTTTAATAAAATCTATATATAAATTAAACATGAAAATATTACCATATCATTCTGCATATCTGGTACACTTTCATGGTGAACATCATGACTTGTCTCATGTTTTTGTCCCTCTTGGGACTCTGTTTGTATAAATAATCAACACCAACACTATTAAAAATGATAGAAAATATTTTCATATATAATTTATATAAAAATGATATACAATATTTTCATATTTAATTTATATAAATTCAATATGAACAAATAAATTACGATGCCAATGTCATCATCCATGTCAGGTCACAGTCCCTCTTGTGACTCAATTTGTGTGGAATGATCAACAACAACAATATCACTAACATTGTCTTGTACAAAGTCAAACAAAATTATACAACAACATGCACATATTGTTGGAAACTGAATTGAAACAATTGTTGTATTGTCATTGATGTTAAACCTTAATTGGTAAGACTGTTGCTACTTAGGAAAGTACTATATCTATTTGAGTGTTGCTAAGGGGCTAAGCAAGGTTGGTAACAATAGCACCTAGGGAAAGGTTGAGTTATCTTGATACTACAAAGTGTACTTGACTATGTTGCAATATGATGAGATAATGTATTGTTTATCTTAGTAAGATTGAAGACTAAACTGGTAGGCTTAATCGAGAAAAGAATGGAAAAATCATGTTTAAGCTGAGTGATGCTAGTGTCGACTGAGTTAGTATATGCTGAGCAAAATTATAGTGTCGACCAAGCACCAGTAAATTGCGGAGGAAGATAGTGCAAGCTGAGGAGACAGTTTTAGTATTGACCAAGCATTCTACATGAAGACTGAGTGAACAATCATAGTATTGACCGAGCATCAAAAATTTTATATTTGAAGAGAATTTAATTTCGGAGCCAACATTGTTGAATTCTTGGATTATGTAAAACATGTTGACTTTATTTATTGATTGTTTGGAAGCATTAAATGCATTGTAAAATGTTTTATTGTAAATCTTTAAGAGATTTGAGATGATTCTAGAAAAGGAGCCAAAGAACATAAAGCAGGTAGATTCAATGAATTTGACCTAACCCTAAGATCTACGAATGAGATTGAGCAGCAAAAGATGAGTTAACCTAATTGAGGTAAATATAAGGGAACCTAAACATTGTGATATGTATGTACATGGTGAACAGAGAATGCTGGAAGAAGAAAAGTTTTATTGACTGAATAAGCAAAAAGGCTGAAGGAGAATGGTGGTGATTGCTTGAAAAAAAGTTCCGAGTAGATTAGAGATGGAAATGACAAAGTTTCAAAGTCAGTAAACTAGCATTAGGGTATGGAATCAAATTTGATATTTGCAAAGTGAGTTGTATATTTTTCAAATAGTACTGCTGCTACTTTCTAACCATTGTAACAGTCAAAATCCTTTTAACAAAGGTTGAGCTAACAGTCATATGTTAAATCCTTTGAACAAGGTTGCATTCTAATGGAGTGCATGTAAGTCTTATGACTAGGCTCACTTTTAATAGGGTGATTGAAATCCTTTAACCGGGTCACATTTGACAGTGTGTATTGTAACCTTTGATAGGGTTGGATTTTTATCGAGCTCACTTCAGAAGAGTGAAAATAATAGTAGCATGTTACAAAGTGGTTTTTCCCAAAATTAGGTTTCCACTATAAAACCTAGTGTTTATACTTGTGTGAATGTTTAGATCTGAACATTGCTATATTTTACAAGTTAAGTTATAGCTGGGTAGTGGACTGCATTGTTAGATGTTTCTATTATTGAATCAGTGATGACCGAGTTTGTTTTGGTTTTGGATTTGATTTAAGGATAAGTTTATGAGATTGTTTTATACATCAGGACCTAAGAACAACTGATTCACCCCCACTCTTTGTTGTTCTAAATCATATTAACAATTAGTATTAGAGTTTAGTTGCTTATTATTAGTGTTGACATATATCAAGTTTAAAGGGGCTTGAAGAAAATGATCAGGATGTATAAGAAGGAGGTACCAAAGCTGAACAAAGAAAATTTCCCTGCATGGCAAATCTTGATGAAGCTACATCTAGCCAGTATTGGTGACTCTGCAAAGTACTACATTGAAAACAACTATGTCTCACCTGTTGCACCTTTGATTGCTGAAGAAATGAGAGCTAAGAAAGAACATAATCAGGCAATGCTAGAAATTGCATCTGCCCTAAGCTATCCATAATTTGACGACATTAAGGACTGCACAACTGCAAAAGATATGTGGGACACTCTTGCAAGGATCTATGGTGGTGACTTGAATGTGCTGAAAGAAAAGGCCGAGAGTCTTAGAGGTAAGTTTGATGAAATGAGAATGCAAGAAGGTGAAAACATTGGACAATATTGTAGTAGAATAAAAGAAGTTGTGAATGCTATTAGAGGAGCTAATGGGACTATTGATGATGAAACTATAATTGGGAAAGTATTAAGAACCCTGCATCCTATATATGCTATTAAGATCTTTGCTATTTAGGAATCTAGATGTAACTCTACTAATGTGCTTACTTTAGAAAGTTTGGTTGGTAAGCTGACTACTTTTGAACTCTCTAATTATGATAATTTCACTGTTGGAAGCGATGGAAATTTTGAATCTGCTTTTAAGTCACAGCTAGTTCTGAACAAGCCAAAGAAAGAAAAAGAAAGATGCATCAGTGAAAGTGAAAGTGAAAGTGAAAGTGAAAGTGATAGTGACTGTGACACTTCTGATGAAGACCTAGAAGATCTAGAAGCTCTTATGGCTAGAAGAATTAGAAGGGGAAAAGGAAAGTATAAAGGTAAAATCCTTATTATATGTTTTGCATGTAATAAAGTTGGTCATATAGCTGCTAGATGTCCTGAAAGGAAGAAAAAAGATGATGAAAGGAAAAGAAAACACAAAGACAAAAAAGATGATAGAAGCTACCGATGGAACAAAGACTATAAGGGAAAAGGTAAGAAATCTTGTTACATTTCTGAAAAAGAGACTGACACTGATAGTGATGATTTTGAAATTGAGGTAGTTTATGTGGCAATGAAAGATGAATCTGATGAGGATGAGAAAACTGCATTGATATCCTATGTGAACAAGAATGATAAATGGATTATTGACAGTGGCTGTTCACATCACATGACTAGTGACAAAAGTAAGTTTGAGACCTTACATCATTATAGACGTAAAAGTGTAAAATTTGGTAATGATGAACCATGTCCTATTAGAGGAAAAGGTTTGATTAAACTAACTGATAAGATATCTTGTGAAAATGCATACTGGGTTGAAGGTCTTAATTACAATTTGTTAAGTGTTTCTCAGCTTAACAAAAATGGTTATCGAGTGGAATTTCATCACAAACAAGCTAAAATATTTGATACTACTGGAGAACTGATTAGAAGTGGAGATTAGACTAGAGGTAATTTGTTCTATCTTGACCTATCTGAAGAAACATGTTTGATTGCACAACTTGATGATATTTGGTTATGGCATAAAAGGATGTGTCATGTTAACTTTGATAATCTAGTAGAGATAAGTAAGAAGAAAAAGGTAAGAGGTCTACCTAGATTGAAGAAACCTGAGAATGTGATGTGCAAGGAAGGCCAGTTAGGAAAAATGAAAAAGTCAAGTTTCAAGAGAAAATCCTTTACTTTTGAAAACATTTTAGATTTGGTTCATACTGACCTTTGTGGACCTATGGTTGTAAAAAGTTACTGTGGTGCTAGATACTTTATCTTATTTGTTGATGATCATACTAGGATGATGCATGTGATGTTTTTAAAAGAAAAATCTAAAGCTTTTCATTATTTTAAGTGGTATTTGGCTAAGGTTTAAAAGGAGACAGGTAGGAACCTAAAATGTCTTAGATCTAACCAAGGTGGAGAATTTACATCAAATGAATTTAATTTGTTTTGCAATGATAGAGGAATTAAAAGACAGATGTCTGCACCAAGAACACCTCCGTAGAATGGTATAGCAAAAAGGAGAAACAAATCTATCTTGGATTATGAAAGGACATTGATGATTGAAAAGAATGTGGCATAGAAATATTGGAAAGAAGCTATAAGCACTGCTGTCTACACTCTTAACCAAGTACAGATCAAGAAAGAAAAGAATGAAGTTGATAGTAAAAGAGAACCAGAAGATTATAGATCTTTTGTGTACATTGAAGAAGAAGAAGAGGCAAGTAATAGACTTGCACCTGATGCCGAGTCTTGAGTAAGCAATGTCGAGCGACAGACATAAGCTATCGAGCATCAGGAAAATAGTGCAGAGAGAGAACAAGAACATGCCGAGCTACAAGAAAATGCTGTTGAGTATTAGGAAGAGGTTGCCAAGCATTCTGAAGTTGAATCTGACAATCTTGTTGAGGAACATGATGAAATAGAGGAGAGAACAGCTGAACTTATTTTGGCAAAATATGTGAGAAGACATCATAAGCCTGAATAGATAATTGGAGACAAAGATACTGGAATCCAGACCAGAAGCAAGACTAAGGATCCAACATGTCTACTATGTCAATTTGAACCAAAGACAACTAGAGAAGCATTGGAGAATGAAGACTGGATACAAGCAATGAATGAAGAAATTGACCAGATTGAGAAGAATGATACTTGGACTCTGGTGCCGAGACCTAAAAATAAGAATTTTATAGGAACAAAGTGAGTATTCCGGAATAAGATGAATGAAAATGGTGAAATCACTAGGAACAAAGCTAGGCTAGTATGCAAAGGCTACACACAAGAAGAAGGAATAGATTATGGGGAGACATTTTCCCCTGTAGCTAGATTGGAAGGAGTAAGAACTCTGCTTGCATATGCTGCTTATAAAGATTTCAAGGTATATCAAATGGATGTCAAGTCTGCATTTTTGAATGGTATACTAGAAGAAGAAGTTTACATAGAACAACCAAAAGGTTTTATTGATCCAAAAAGAAGACACATGGTGTGCAAATTGAACAAAGCATTATATGGATTGAAACAATCACCTAGAGCATGGTATGAGAGGTTGCACAACTACTTGATACAGATTGGATTTTCAAGAACAAATGACACAAGCAATCTGTACATGAAGGATGAAGAAGGTAAAGGTATCTTGTTGGCAAAAAATTTTGTTGATGACACTAGCTTTGGTGGACAAGATGCATTATGTAAAAGTTTCTCAAATGAAATGCAAATTGAATTTGAAATGAGTATGTTTGGTGAGATCAAATTCTTTGTTGGTTTACAAGTATATCTGATGTATGAAGCACATTGATTCAAAGATTCCTTGAAGTCCTACTCGCTAATTCACTGATATGCCATTGATATTGATTGATTGTTGCCTCTAATAATACAATTTTTTTTTTTATGATGCCCCACTGATTCCATGATGTTTGATTGCTACTTCAATTTAATACCCTGATGCCCCCTCAAAAATTAAAACATATTAATTTCTTGATTTGAAATAGATTTATGATGATTGATTTAGAATATGTTTTCATTTCTGAATATTTGATTATATGCCATGATTTTAAGAATATGCCCCAGTTTGTTTTGATTACTCAATATAGGTTCACCTCCATTTTCACCTCCAAAATTAGGTCAAAATATGTTAAATAGGTTGATAAACCTTTTTTTACTAGTCATTTTTACTTTTCATCTTTGGTAATTTTGCTCTGATCCTCTGGTGAATTTCAAGATGGTTGTGCCGATTCGTGAGCATAGATTTGAGAGGTATCAAAGATATGTGAGGCCACCTGAGTATGGCCCTCTGATAAGTCATTCCCAAATCCATCTTTACATTTATGTTGCATTTATTAGCATTTATGGCAATTTCCTTGTTTCATCGTTGCGTTGAATATGCAAAATATCACCTAGAAGTGTTGTAATGCCGCGTAGACTAGTTTAATGTCACCTCTGCACTTTTCTCTGTCGCGTCTGTGTAGTTTACTACCACCTAGGAAATTTTCAATCTTGCCTATCAGAAAAATACTCACACCTAAGGCTATGTTAAAATACCCCTTTCCATTTAGGTTATCGCGTATACGAACCCTAACAAATTTGCTGTCGCCTAGGCTAGGTTATGCTATCGCGTTACATGATTCACTGTCGTGTCACAAGTAAACTATTTCCTAACACCATAATAATGTTGCTTAACCTATTTTGGTTATCACCTAAGATATACTGTCGCCTGGCATGATGAAAATCACGCTTGGTAAATTTTGAAAAATTTGCACATATACCTGATTACTTTTGATGCTAAATATGATAACTTCTAAGGACTGATTGGAATGATAAAATTAGGGCTGTTTCTTTTTAACAAAATAATTGGTTTAGGATATCAGAGTAGTAATATCACAAAATATGATTTGTCAATCTAGATAGGATAGTTACTGATAGGATAAATCAATCAGTGTGAAAACCGATATGATTTTAATACTGCTTAGTTCGTTCTCAAGATACAGAGACATGAACAAATGGTTCTGGGTGTGATTACTTTGATACTTTTGACAAGATTGACTTGAGATAATTTCTTGATATGACATACAGATATGCTTCCCTTTTTTTTTTTCCAATAGGCCCACTTTCCTACTTTATACATCCGTTCAGTTGCATCTTGGGTTATTGACTTAGGTCAGCCACTTACAACTACTGAGGTTTGAGTTATTGAGTGATGCGGTTTGAGTTCTCTACTTGATCTCTCACGGTTTCAATTGAACCATGGGTTACTAACTATAGTGGTGGAGTGATGGAACTCCGACCACAACACCTTTCATTTACCATATGGAGAGATGATGATCACACAGGAGGGCATGTATGGATTGTTACAGATTCCTTGCAGAGGAGAGTTGGTATACTATGACTCTGTTTATGATTCTACTATCTGTCGATCAGTGTTTGGGGACAACACTATAGGTGATGGGGATACTATCACATGGCCTCAGTTTGCTTCCTTTCTGAGGTTACCAGCCATACTTGGTGCCCTGATCGATGGTTTGCTTCTTCCTAATCAATGTGGTTGTGAGTTTTCTGTTGGTTGGGGCAGGATTTTGGAGGACTTGCTTGCACATCCTTGACGGATTGATTGGGGTTCTTGTGTTTTAGTTTAGCTATATCATGATCTACATGAGGTGGTTTATCGGGTGAGTGCATCATTGTCAACTGGTGCTATTGTTCTTCAGTTATGGATATGGGAGCATCTTCCCATTACTAGGCACATTTCTGATAGGAGACGGCCCCCAGGTTATCCTTATGCTTTTATATATACAAGCATGGTTACTCAACATCATTTGGGTCATCTGGACTACTGGCACTGACAGCTAGATGATATTGATCAGGTTTAGTGGTGTCCCTACATTAGTTTTAATCGATGGAGAGAGGATGAGGATGAGTTATCTTATATGTTTTCCCCTCATTGGATGATTGGACACACTACCACTACCATTGAGTGCTTATGCTTTGGCAGAGTTTTGAGACAGTATGGTAGGATATAGGTTATGCCTTAGGGCAATGCACTATACACCCAAGTACATGTAGAGATATGTATGTGGGGTCCTTGCATTGACTACCAATTTTCCTTAGATTAGATTGCAGGCATGATTGTGTGTAGATGGGAGATGCTGATAGGTATTGCAGATGCCGGGATGTCACATGAGTATGTAGATTGGTGGGCTCAGAACATTTTTCCTCGATTTACCGATCTAGCAAAGCCTATTCCTGGTCGACGTGATGGTGGTTGTGCCATTTTTGATGGTGGTAGACATAGGAGAGGATGTGAATGTAAAGATCGTCATGGTGATAGACATGGTCAAGGTGATGGAAGAGATATATAGGTTGATGCAGTCTCGGTGGGTCATCCTAGAGTAGTAGTTAGGTAGGATAGAGCTCATAGATAGCAGAGAGCTTGGAGATAGGCTCATATTGATGTTGCTAGGTTGATTCCTGGAGGTTTAGATCCTTTAGTGCAATTGTAGTGAGTAGCTTTGGCACAATAGGATGATGATCAGTAGGATGATGGTGCCCCTTAGGATCAGGTACAATAGGATCAAGCTCCACAGATGCCTCCACTAGGCCCTCAGCCATAGGATCATGGACATGGTGGACAGGATGGTCACATTGATTCCTTATCCTGAGATATGCAGATATTAAGGATATATATGTCCACTATTGTAGGGTGATTGGATCAGGTTGCTTCCTTATTACAATAGTTTGTATCAGCCATGGTAGTGCTGAGATAGGACAGAGCGAGTACTTCTCAGGCTCCTCCTCCTCCATCAGATGGTAGAGATCTAGGTGCCACATGATCATGATTGTTTTTTGATAGATTCATCCATCATTGATGTCCTATGTTCCATATTTCATGTTATTTGACTGATCGACACATTTGATGTACCCCTTTTGATGATATATGATGATATACTCCTTGGATCATCTTGATGAGTTGATTTATGAGATTATCTTTTATGCAACTATATGATGTGTTATGCATTTACAATTTATGCTATGGATGTAGTTATCTTATTTTATGATATAGATAAATGAGTGCAATGATGTATGGATTTTAATGAGATGCTTTTCTATTTTGTGAATGTATGGATGCAAAATGTTTTATGGAAATGCATATTTATGTTTTTGATTTTCAAGTATTTAGATGAATGCAGTGCTAACTCTTATTTTTATGAATGCATGATGTATGGAAAAATGATTTCTTTTCTTTTCTTTTGATATATGAGTAATGAATAATGATTAATGCTATACATGAATGCAAAGATAATCTCACTTGCGTTGTTTTTAAAATCAAGGATTATAATGAATGTTTGAATTTAATCTTCCCCCATTTCTTTGATGTTTGAAATAACTTAAGTTTTATTGATGTGCCCCCCCTTTGTCCTTGGAAATTAACCATAAATAAATGCAATTAACTTACCATGATAATGCAATGTAATTAATCTAAACATGATAATGCAACCTAAGTGTCACCAGCTTTTAGCAAAGAAATGCCATGAGGATAAATTTTCATCATTGAGCATTTTTGGGACCCGAAAGCTAGTACAATCATCACTGACCACATCATGATGATATGAATACCACTTTTTATCACTTTTTGGTAACCTTGTTTTGAAACTGGTACAACCCTCACTAGTTGGATGACCAAACTATGGGAGTCTAAATACCGGTGTCAATAGATTCAATGTTGCAAGTGGATTTTTGGTATTAAGATATGAAAGATCTAAATAACCAAGGGATCCATTTGTGTAAACAAGCAAAGGTTAATCCTTCCTCTTATGAGATAGTCCTTGATGATTCTTTGATGACCATGTCGTTAGACAAATTCTCATAAGTTGATGAATCTTCCTCAAAACACTCACTCAAAGGCAAGAAAAATATCACGTCTTTATCATGACCAATCTAGTCGAAACATCCTCGATTAGCTTAAAGAGGTGATAAAAATTCAATTTCCTAAAAATTTATCAAAAGAAAACTATAAGTGTTTTGCCATGTTTCATGATTTTCAAAAAGTATTTCCAAGCATTCTGATCTTTAAGATATTTTGTCAATTTTTAATCCCGAATAATAAAGTCAATGAAGGCTTATGGATCAAGTTGCAGGATCAAATACTTGGGTGGTAAACAATGATATCCATCAAGGTTCACGAAAATCACTCTCTCTAAAGTTCTGATAAATCCCTCTCTGACATGACTTATTGTAGCACTTATTGAATCCATATGGTACCAAAATTCCAATCCTTGCCTGCCCCCAAGTAATAAATGCGATCATGTGACAACTTAGGGTTGTAGGAAATGCAACAATATGACTGAAAGCTTTATTATGACTATGTACAAATGACAGATGCAATGAAGGTTTACACATGGGATGTTGGAATTGCAATATGTACACATGTGACTAGGAAAGACAAACTTAAGGGAACCAAAGGTGCTTGTTTACCAAGTTTTGACCCTTTGGACGGATCAAGCTCTTTTTTCTATTTTTAAAGCTTTTTTCTTTTTTTGCTACCAAGGTGCCTATTTGCTAGGTTTTCACCAAGGCACTTTTTCTTTTTCCATTTTTTTTTTTAAATTTTTTTTTAATCATCAAGGCGCCTATTTGATAGGTTTTCACCAAGACAACATCTTATTTGAATGTTTTTGATCTTTTGTGTTTTTCCATGTTTTTTTTTTTTTGAATTTTCAAGATCTCTTTTGAACTATGTACAATAAATATGATGCTTTCTCATCTGATACTCTTTATACTCTTTCCTCTGACTCATGTGTAGAACCTTTTGAGATGAATACTGTTGATGGGTTCTTGGAGTTCCTCTCCTTCACAATCTGATAACTTATAGGTTCTGGTGCCAAATGAAGATACTATGATGAATGGGCCAAGCCAATTAGCTTCCCATTTGCCTTTCTTCTCTCTTTCAACCTAATTCTTTGGATTCTCTCACAACACTAAGTCTCCTACCTGAAAGACTCTTGGTTTAATGTGTTTATTATAGTTCCTCGAGATTCTTTTTTGATAAACTTTCAAATTTTCATAAGCTTGTATTTGATGCTCTTCAAGTAACTCCAATTGTTGAAGTCTAGCGACTCTATAGTCTTCATTTGTGATCAATCCTTACAATGACACTCGTAGAGATGGGATTTCAACTTCTAATGGTAGAACTGCTTCAGCCCCATAGACTAATGAGAATGGCATGGCTCCCATAGGTGTTCTTATGCTAGTTCTATAGGCCCACAATGTTGGATTAATTTGCACATGCCAATCCCTTCCTGATTTATTGACCGACCTCTTCAAGATTTTCAAGATATTCTTATTTGTGGCTTCAGCTTGCCCATTTCCCTAAAAGTAATAGATCGATGAGGAGTGGTGAGTGATATGAAATGTTGCACAAAGTTCATCCACATCCTTGTTTTTAAATTGTTTCCCATTATCTATTATTATGGCATGCGGAATGCCATATCGACAAATGATGTGATTCAAGATAAACATGGAAATTTGTTTACTCATTGCCATTATCAAAGGAACCACTTCAACCCACTTCATGAAATATTCCATTGTGGTTATGATGTATTTGTGCCCATTTGAAGAAGGTGGGTAAATGACGCCAATTAGATCAAACCCCCATTGGTAGAAAGGCCATGGTGTGACAAATGGGTGTAATTCCTGTGCCGGTGTATGTATCATGTCACCATGATATTGACATTTACTGCATATCTTCACAAAATGGGAAGCATCCTTTTCTAATGTCTTCCAGAAATACCCTAAGCAAAGGATTTTCTTAGGTAGATTTAGACCACTTGAGTGTGACCCGCAAATGCCATTGTGAACCTTGAGTAAAGCTACTTTAGACTCTGCTTCCTCTAGACATCTAAGTAACGTCCCATCAAACCCCTTACGATACAATGTTTTTAAAAGGATTAGGTAACGAGTGGCTTGGCGTATGAAATTGCATTTTTGGGCTCAGGTTTGGTCTAAGGGTAGCACTTGGTCTTTGAGATATGTGTATATAGGTCCATACCAAGGGGAGTCATGTCCATGTAATAGGGCAATAATTTGGGTTTCAAGTATGTTGAATGCTAGTTTCACCAACTCTTCCACCAAGAACTCATACTTCTCATTTTGATCTAGTTTTTGTAACAAGGAAGCCAAGGTGGCCATGGCATCAACTGCTCTATTTTTATCTCTAGGAATCTACTCAAAAGTGATCAAGGCAAAGTATTTCTTCCATCCATCAATCATATTCTTATATGGCAGAAAATTTTCATCTTTGGTGTGATATTCATTTTTGACTTGATTGATGATGACTTGAGAATCTCCATAAACTTGTAGCTTCGCGACGTTCCAATCTAAGGCCATTTTGATGCCTATAACTAGTGCCTCATGTTCCGCTATATTATTTGTGCATGGAAAAATAAGCTTGTAGGACTTTGGAATGGTGTAACCTTGAGGAGTGACCAATAGTATGCCAGCACCGGAACCTCCTTGAGTATAGGAGCCATCAAAATATAACTTCCATGTTTTTGCTTCTATGTTTACAATGGAAGAATCCAGAAATTCCACTTGAATAGTTTGTGTAGAAGTCATGGGATTCTTAGCTAAATGATCCGCTATCACTTTCCATTTTATTGCCTTTCTATTGACATACTCAATGTCAAATTCACTCAATATCATAACCCACTTGGCTATCCTACCCGTTAGGGCAGTTTTACTTAACAAGTACTTGAGAGGGTCAATTTTGGCAATTAACTTGATCTTATGCATCAACATATAATGCCTCAAATTTTGAGATGCAAACACCACTACTAGGCAAGCCCTTTCCATAAATGTGTAATTAAGATCATATTTGATCAAAGTCCTACTCAAATAATAGATAGCTCTTTCCTTTCCTTATTCATCTTCTTGTGCTAAAAGCACTCCTAGTGATATTTTAGTAGCAGATATGTATAGAAGCAATGCTTTTCCCTTAATTGGTGGCATGAGAATAGGTGAATTTATCAAATAGGTCTTCAATAATGTGAAGGCTTGATTGCATTCCCCATCCCACATGAATATAGTATCCTTATGTAGCAACCTGGTGAAAGAATGACATTTTTTGGCCAATTGAGAAATAAACCTTCTTATGGATTGGATTTTGCCTTGTAAGGATCTCGTTTGGCTGATGTTCTTAGGTATCTCCATGTATATGATGGCTTGTACTTTCTCTAGGTCCACTTGAATTCCTTTAGCAGAAACTATATAGCCTAATAGCTTGCCAGATTGGACACCAAAGGCACATTTCTTTGGGTTTAATCTAACTTTGAATTGTTCCAACCGAATGAATATCTTCTTTAGAATTTGCAAGTGTTCTTCTCTTTTGTGGGACTTTGCTAGGATATCATCCACATAATCCTCTAAAAAAGTGTGCATCATGTCATGGAAGATATTTGTCATGGCCCTTTGATATGTGGCTCTAGCATTTTTAAGACCGAAGGGCATGACATTCCAACAAAAAGTGCCCCAAGGGAAAGTAAAGGCTATCTTTTCTTGGTCTTTGGGTGCAATTTTTATTTGATTGTAGCTGCTAAAACCATCCATTAATGAGTACATGGAGTGACTAGCTATCAAATCCACTATGGCATCTATGCCCGGAAGTGGGAAATCATCCTTAAGGCATGTGAGATTCAAGTCTCTAAAATCTGTACACGCACGAATAGATTTATCATTCTTAGTGACCAGTACAATGTTACAGATCCATTCAGCATATGCTATTGTCCTTATAAATCCAATCTTTAACAATTTTTCCAATTCTGCCTTCACTAGGAGAGCCACATGTGGGTGCATTTTTCGTAGCTTTTGCTTCATGGGTTTAACCCTGGGTCTAACATTCAAATGATGCATTATGAAATTGGGATCCAATCCGAGCATGTCGGCATATGACCATGCAAATTTTACTTGTTGCTCTTGAAAAAATTTGATGAAGTCCTCTCTTTCTAGGGGTGTAAGTGATGTTGCCAAGTGTATAAATTTTGGATCCAATTTTGTCCCAATATTGACCTTTTTCTGTCGGTTCTATAAGAATAGGTGACCTTTCTTCCTTGTGTTCAGGCAAGGTATCCAATCTCTCTTCCTTTGGTGCCATAGTTGGGTTTTCACCGAAGGAAACGTCTTTTATTTTCATTTTTTTTGGTTCTAGTGGTGCCACATAGTGGTTTTCAGCACTAGAACTTTTCATTTTCTTATTTTTTTTTTCATTTTTTTCTTTTGACTAAGAGAATGGACCCCCGCTATTCTTATCATGTCTGTATCAAATTCATTGATGAAAGAGGGTTCAACTGCATTAAGGTATTGGTTTGCTGCTTGGTCATTTGGAAAGTAAAGTAACTGATTTGGCTCCGTTTGGTCCCAATCAATGAGATCCGGTTGTATCAAAAGTAAGGATTCATTGGGTAAAATGTCATCAATATGATTTATGGACATGACTTCATTTGAGGGTTCATACATTGTATCGTTTAGATCTATGATGTGCACTTCCTCGAGATTGTCCATGGAAGAAGGTTCAAAATCCCCTTCGCTTGAGTCCTCGTCGACTTCTATGGGAAAAAATGTGGGAAAAGCCACGAGCAGATTAAAACTAATGTTTGAATCTCCCTCCTCTAAAGGCATCCAAAATGTCTCTATCCATGCTTGATTGGTGGGTGCATGTCCTATGTTAATATCTTGGATATTAGGTTCTTCATTGATTTGAATTTCTTGCCTTGGGATTTTTGCATAAGTATGTATTGCAATGACCTCCTTATCTTGACATGATTCATCTGATAGGGTATCCCAGTCATAATCTCAGGAGTCATCACTATCTCCATCAAATTCTAAGGCATTTATTTGAGGATAAAAATCTTTCATTGGGCTTGAGCTTTCACCTTTGTATTGATAGCCTACTCCGGATCTTTCTTGTTTTGCCCTCCAAGTAGGTTCAATGGGTTCTAGTAACCCTCTATTCCTTTGGCCTAAGGGTCCTCTTCCCTTGTATCCCATCTTCTGCATAATCTCAAAACCTTTCCCATATTTCTTAGTTTGTATATTAACATGTTGAATTCATTTCGTGGGAGTGTTTGAGGTATCTTCTTCATCGTGATAGAGCCATTGAAGTAATTCATTTTCCTCGTTGTCAAATGCTACTATATCACTTTCTCTTACGAAGTAAGAGTTGTACTTATGAGGCAAAGATCCTTTTGATGGTTTTCCATGTGTCTTTGGAGATGTGGGCATGTCAAATAGGGAAACAGAGTATTCCCCTACTCCTTTTGAACTAATTTTGCATTGTTTGTGAAATGCCTCCATCATCTTATCCATTTTCTTATAGTTTTCATTTTTAGCTTCATCTTTTTCATCTCTAGTAGGTTTGTAGGGTAATATCTCTGATTTGGGAGTTTGATATGAACCCTCATTAATAATTGGACCCTCGTAGCTCATCTTTTCCTTTCCCTTAGTTGATATTGTTGAGCTAGCTTGAGGAGGGTTTTGAGTAGCATTTAATTTAATGACTGGATCATCCATTTTGGTATCTTCAATGGTAAATCTTCAAATGATTCCTTCTCGTTTATGTGGAATATATAACTCATGAAGGGGTTTGAGTGCATTGCAATATTGGAATGGGTTTGAGTCCCCTCTAACTATGATTTCTTCACCCATGTACAAAAATTTGATGCATTGGTGGTACGTGGATGGGATTGCTTTCATCTCATGAATCCATGGTCTCCCCAACAAAATATTATAAGTTAATTTCATGTCTAATACTTGGCAATTGGTGTCCTTCTTGACTGGTCCCACTTGAATGGGCAATATGATCATGCCTTTAGAGGCCCTTTCAGCTTCATCATAAGCCTTGATAGTGATTTTTTTCATAGGATCAATGCAAGATTCGAACAACCCTAAGGATTTAACAAGACTTAATGTACAAATATTAAGGCCAACTCCTCCATCAATGAGGGCTCTTTTGACTCTATGCCTTTCTATTAGGACCTCTATATGCAATGGTAGATTTTGAGGATGGGTTATAGACATGTCATCTTGGTTAAAAAATGAGAGACAATGAGGTGCCACAAGATGACCTACCATATTTTGGATTTTTTCTTCTTCTAAATTAGTAGGAATGTTTGTCTCTATTAGAGCTTTTTCCAAAATATCCTTATGGTTCAGGGATAACTTCAACAATTCTAAGATAGAGATTTGGGCTGGAGTTCTTTGCAACTGATCAACCAAGCTATAAGGTTTTTCTATTGTAGAAGGTTGTTTGACCATGATGTTGGACTGCAGAGTGCTAATAACTTTAGGAGCAGCTCCTTGTAGAGTCATTCTCAAATTATGCCATCTTGTAATGACATTTGATGTCTCTTTTTGGGGCTGTTCATTAATTATTATAGCATTCACAATGTTATCATAAGGTGGCACAAAGTTAATGTTATTGGCACTTTGTCTCTTGCCATTAGATGACTCCCCTTTGTCATGTTTGTAAAAGGGCTGTTTGAATGCTGTATGATCTTCATTTCTTTGAGTTCCATCAATGGTTATCATGCCATTATCGATTAAATCTTGCACTATATTCTTTAGCTACAAGCATTCATTTGTTGTGTGCCCTCAAATCCTATGGTACTCACAATGGCTATTGGTACTCCACCAACTAGGCTTGTTGTTTGGCTCATAAGGCTGAATGTTGGGTAAAGTAATGACATTATTAGCCATGAGAGTCTTTAATTCCCTTTCAAGGGGTTCACCCAAGGGTGTGAGGTTCCTTTGAGGAGTGGGCACCAAATATTTATCAAATTTTTTATTTCTTGTATTATTACCTTGGTTGCCCTTATTGGCATTGTTGTTATTGGAAGGTGCATTGGATGTCTGATTGGCATTATTCACCTGATTAGGTGTCCTTGTAAGAGAAAATGGAACCACCTTCAAGTTTCTAGACTCCACCACACCATCATTAACAATTCCCTTATTGTTGTTCTTATACCAACTATTACTATTGAACCAGTTATTCTTTTGATTGTTGCCATTGTCAAAGTTATTGTTGTTGGAGTTGTTCTTATTATCTTTGTAAAATTTTAGTTCTCCACTTTTGACCAACACTTCCTCCATTATGACTCTAGTTTCAATTAAATGTTGGAAGGTCTTGGGACATTGCATTTGTAATCAGTAGTTCAACTCATTGATTAAACTATTTACGAAGATATCCATCTTCTCTTTTTCAGGCACGCTCCTAGGATATCTTGCAAAAACTGTCCTCCATCTTTGTAGAAAAGTGAGGAATGCCTCCCCATCCTTTTGTTTAGTGTTGCATAATGTTATCATCGTGACCTCATGCTTGATATTATATGAGTAATGGGCCATGAATTTTGAAGCTAACTCTTCAAAGGTCTTAATGCCAGAGGGTAACTTAGAAAACCACTCCATATCCATGCCTCCTAAGCTTTGTGGGAATAGCCTCATTAAATATGTTGTATCATGCATGAACTCTAAGCTCAATGCAAAAAACTCACATAAGTGGTCTTGGGGATTTGAGGTTCCCTCATATTTGTCATATTTGGGGAACACCACATTGATTGGGAATGGCACCATGACCAAGCTTTTATCAAATGGGAATGGACACAATGTTTCGATGGAGAAAGGCTTGGGAGCTCCAATTTGTTTGATGGTATCCAATTGCATTTGAAACATCTTGAACTGCTTATTCATGATGTCTAAGGTACTCTCCTCAACTTCTGGTAGTTTGAGTTGATTAACATTGTAGTCATGGGGAAGCTTGAGGCCTTTTTGTGCTAAGTCCAGAAGGTATTTTTCTCTATCTCTATCCATTGCCTTTTCCATGAGCTTTTAGAAATAGGGACATTGGATAGCCTCACTAACCTTTTCATCCATGGCATCTTCTATCATTGCTTCGGTATTAGTTCTAGTGTGAGTGTTGTCTATACCTTGAACATTTTGATTTGCTCCTCCATTATTGGTATTGTCTTGGTTATTTATGCCAATGCCTCCATTATTGGCATCACCTTGGTTAGTGAGATCAATACCACTATTATCTTTACCACCCAAACTACCATAATACATCATATTGTCTTCTACTTCTTGTTTGGGTGATTTTTGAGGTACTCTAAGAGTGGTAGACTCGTCTCCTGGATAAGGGAGCTCTTGTCTTAAATAGGTCCCATATGATTACAAGGTTTGTTTAACATAGTAAGATCTAGTGAATGTAGACATGAACCTTGGAGAGTAAGCATTGATATTACTCGGGGTCTAATCCTTTACAATTTTTTTTAAAAAAAAGTGTAGAACAAGATTTTTGACTAGACTGCAAGTTGGAGCAGTAAGAACACGGAAAAGGGTACTCAAAAATATACTTAAAAATGTTGGACCCCCCCTGCAAATACTCTTTGTTTGCCTTTTTAGATTTCTAGGCATCACTGGCCTGAGTGTAGGTGTGACTCAATTTGGTATACATGTGTACTGGTATTTATTTAGGTGACACTCTACAGGATGCAGGTGGCACTTTTCCTTTGATAGGTGATTTTCTAGTTTACACAGGCATGTTTACAAAGGTTCTGAGCATGAGTTTTCTCTGTCTATGCATTTTTACACTAGTCATAGGTGTGACTAAACCTTTGATAGGCGTGATTGTTTTGTTCCCAGGCAACACTTCTCTGACCAAGTTGTAAAATTTTGAATTCTTTAAATGTTTGAGATCAGATTTTTTTGAAAATTTCTTGTTTGAAAATTAAAAACAAATGAAACACACACATCAATGTCTCTAAAAACAATCTAATGTGTATATTCTGAAAATGTTTTCACAAGTATAGCACAAGAATAAATTCAAAACAGCCTACCTAAAGTCAAATTGGCTTGTAAACATGGCTCTAAAAAGGTGGCTTTGCTATTTTATCCAGGTTTTAATAAATATTTTGTTCAAATAGACTTCGATCTCTCATCCTCCAAGGAGGCTTCCCACATGCACTGAAGTATGATTTTGTGCAATCCATTAAGACTACTAGAGGAAGGTTGAAAAATAAAAATCTATTTGTCATGCACCCCATTAAGGATACATGCATTTCATTTTAGAGTGGGTCAGATTCCCGTGGCAAAAGTGAGTGTATCCCACTTTGGGCTGTCCCTCTCACCGGCCTCGTTAAGGAAAACTCGGGAGGAGAGCCCACTAAATCTCTATTTTAACTAGCATGTTCATTGAAAGAAAGAAGAATGGAATTAAGGTTAAGTGTTTTGGAATTTGTTTCACCTAAAAGGTGAAGAGCATATCCCTAACTTTCCCTTTAGTTCCTCAAACACTCAAGCAATAAGGTTCTTTTTCAATCTCATTACATAGACATTGTTAGAAATGGAAACGTTTGGTTCAATTCTTTGCTTTAATTAATGCTATGTTCAAAGAGAAATGCCACAATTTAATCAAGTGCAAGCTTGATTAGAAAAATACTTTTCCTTGTAGCTAGCATAGGCTAGGCACATTTTTGATAGATTTTTTCATTGTTTATCAAATCACCTTAGCAATAACCTCCTCCAAATGTACTTGTCCTCCAACAAGTTAGTCAACACTAACAATCAAAGTGAGGGGAAACCAAAATCAAATTTACAAAGCATGCATTTTATGTAATGAATCTTAAGCCCTTTAATTGTAAATTTTTCAAACAAAAATTTGAATTAAGGACTAAAGATCTAATTTAAAGAAACAAATTTATTTTTGTATGCTTCAACTACAGCAAGGTATTCTTGATATATCTTATTTTCCTCCTCTTGTGTACTTTCAAGAACAACCTTTATGTGCTCAAAATTCTCCTTCTTAATCCTCTTTGCTAAAGCCTTCTCTTCTTTGTTAAATCTGCTTTCAGGCTTCTGTTTTTTCCTGTGGTGGCTCATTTACTGTCAAAAAAAAAAAAAAATGGAGTTAGACAACTGATTAGATCAAATTAATAGCAAATACAAACAACAGACATCAGGCGACATTGTCTAGCTAATAGGCGTGAACAAACTGCTGACAAGCGTAACTTTGATAATAGCGAGTGTCACCTTGCAATGGCTCAAGAATTATTAAAAGTTACACAGGCGTGAATAGTTTATCCAGAGGCGTAAAGAGAACTTAAAATTGCACAAAATAATTCATGCTAAGCGACATGTTAATAGCAGTAAGTGATAACTTTCCTTTCTAAAGCATGACTAAAACTGTAACATGCGAAGAAAAGTGTGAACTTAAGCGATAGCAAATAAAGGTTAGGCGATACTCCCTGAGTCACAGGCATGACTTTAAGTAGCAAAGGTAGAATTTTTTACTATCATAGGCATGAATCTCTAGCTAATCAACATTAATCTAGAGGTGTAAAGTGATAGCTAAAGGTCTACAGGCATGATTGAATCTTATGTAGGTGACATTTTATCTATTTCCTACAAAATAAACATGGAAAATATACAATCCAAGCATTGAAATTGAGATGAAAATGATGAAAATGAGGCCTACAGCCCCACGGTGGGTGCCATTTGGAATTTTTAGAGGAAGAATGGAATTTTCATTACACAGTCTAAGTATGTTAATGAAATAATGAAAACTTTTGGGATGGAAGATGCTAAACCAGTGGGAGCTCCTATGGTTACTGGACAAAAGTTATCTAAGAATGATGATGCTGTAGAAGTGAATCAAACTCTGTACAGATCTATGATTGGAAAATTGTAGTATGCTATACATAGTAGACTAGATATTGCATTAGCTATTGGGATTGTGGCAAGATTCTCTGCTAATCCTAAGGAAACAAAAATGATGGCCTTGAAAAGAATTATGAGATACATGAAAGGAACTGCTGACTATGGTCTATATTATAAGAAGGATGACAAATTTGAACTCTGAGTTTATACAGATGCTGATTGGGTAGGAAATGTAGATGACAAAAAGAGTACAAGTGTTGGAGCTTTTTTTCTTGGATAGAGATTAGTCTCTTGGACAAGCAAGAAACAAAATTGCATTTCCCAATCTACTGCCGAGGTTGAGTATGTTGCTGTTGCACTGAACTGTTCAAACATGGTATGGATAAAAAAATTGTTGATAGGCATGAAAGAAGAAATCATTGCACCTATTGTTATTTTCTGTGACAACACAAGTGCTATCAATATTTCTAAGAATCCAGTGATGCACACTAAGACTAAACACATTGCAATCAAGTATCACTACTTGAGAGAATTAGTACAAGACAAAGAAGTCTGAATGTAATATGTGAATACAAAAGAACAACTAGCAGACATATTCACTAAAGCTTTACCTAGAGAAGCTCATGAGTATTTGAGAAGTCAATTAGGGGTTCTTCCCCTAACTGAGGCTGCCTAGACAGGCTAGGAGCATTACACCAAATGTGCTACAACAAAACATTTGACAAATTGATGCAAAAGATTGTCACACTTTAGGGCTGGCCTAGAGTTGTGAAGAGAAGAAAAGACAAGGAATTAGTCATAAGGAAGATGATAAAGGGAGAAACACTGAGCTACAAAGATATTATCTACATCTGATGGATGTATGTTTTAGTTGCTGCTTTGGCATTTTTGTCAAAGAGGGAGAATGTACTGATATGATATAACATGAGATATGATAACACATGATACTAAAAACTAAGAGTTGATGAGCTGATGGAACTAAAAGAAAAGAGGATGATAAACTGAAATGAAGAATCAGGATAGAGGGAGATCTGAATACTTATGATGGTCACATGAGTGAGGCTTACAGGATTCTGAATCAAAATGAAGCTAAGGATATTATAAATAAGTTTATGATGGACATATAAGATTTTGGATTGATTGGTAATCCATGTATTATTTAGGTGATATCATATGGTGTTGCCATCAATGCCAAAGAGGGAGATTGTTGGAAACTAAATTGAAATAATTGTTGTATTGTCATTGATGTCAAACCTTAATTGGTAAGACTATTTCTACTTAGGAAAGTACTATATCTATTTGAGCGTTGCTAAGGGGCTAAGCAAGGTTGGTAACAATATCACCTAGGGAAAGGTTGAGTTATCTTGATACTACAAAGTGTACTTGACTATGTTGGACTATGATGAGATAATGTATTATTTATCTTAGTAAGACTGAAGACTAAACTGGTAGGCTTAACCAAGCAAAGAATGGAAAAATCATGTTTAAGCCGAGTGATGCTAGTGTCGACTAAGTTAGTATATGCTGAGAAAAATTATAGTGTTGACCAAGCACTAGTAAATTGCCGAGGAAGACAGTGCAATCTGAGGAGACAGTTTTACTATTGACCGAGTGTTCTACATGAAGACTGAGTGAACAATCACAGTATTGACAGAGCATTAGAAATTTTATATTTGAAGAGAATTTAATTTTGGAGCCGAGATTGTTGAATTCTTGGATTATGTAAAACATGTTAACTTTATTTATTGATTGTTTGGAAGCATTAAATGCATTGTAAAATGTTTTAGTGTAAATCTTTAAGAGATTTGAGATGATCCTAGAAAAGGAGCCGAAGGACATAAAGTGGGTAGATTCAATGAATTTGACCTAACCCTAAGATCTACAAATGAGATTGAGTAGAAAAGGATGAGTTAACCTAATTGAGGTAAATATAAGGGAACCTGAACATTGTGATATGTATGTACATGGTGAACAAAGAATGCTGGAAGAAGAAAAGTTTTACTGACCGAATAAGCAAAAAGGCTGAAGGAGAATGGTGGTGATTGCTTGAAGAAAAGTTTCGAGTAGATCAGAGATGGAAATGAAAAAGTTTCAAAGTCAGTAAACCAGCATTAGTGTATGGAATCAGATCTGATATTTGCAAAGAGAGTTGTATATTTTTTAGATAGTACTATTGCTACTTTCTAACCATTGTAATAGTCAAAATCCTTTTAACAGAGGTTGACCTAATAGTCATATGTTAAATCCTTTAAACAAGGTTGCATTCTAATGGAGTGTATGTAAGTCCTATGACTAGGCTCACTTTTAACAGGGTGATTGAAATCCTTTAACCGGGTCACATTTGACAGTGTGTATTGTAACCTTTGATAGGGTTGGTTTTTTACCGAGCTCACTTCAGAAGAGTGAAAATAATAGTAGCATGTTACAAAGTGGTTTTTCCCAAAATTGGGTTTCCACTATAAAACTTGGTGTTTATACTTGTGTGAATGTTTAGATCTGAACATTGCTATGTTTTACAAGTTAAGTTATAGCTGGGTAGTGGACTGCATTGTTAGATGTTTCTATTATTGAATCAGTGATGACCGAGTTTGTTTTGGTTTTGGATCTGATTTAAGGATAAGTTTATGAGATTTTTTTATACATCAAGACCTAAGAACAACTGATTCAACCCCCCTTTCTATTGTTCTAAATCATATTAACACATATATGTTGTCAGGGGTCAAATATTTAAACTGAAGCTAATTTTTAAGATGTAAAAATAAAACATCAAAAGATGTGTCTGGTCATGATGCACCTAGATCATTCACATGTGTGTTGACACAAATCCTAATGGTTGTATCGACCTAAACATGTATACAATTAATATGAAAACATGTTGATAATTTTTGAATATAAAAATCATTTCAATTTCATGATAATAAATTACCTTAGGTGGGTCTAGATCTAGTACACTTGATAGTGGTGGATTAGTGGACATGGTGAGTGGTGGACATCCCCATATTTAACAACATTAAAATAATTTTAGATTTAACAAGTTAATTTAAAAATAATTTAGAAGTTTAAAACTTAGTGTAGTATCTATAATTATACCCCATGAGATGTGCTAGATACAAAAGGCATCGAGGAAAAGTTAATCCTATCCAAATAAGATCTCGACAAACCTATACCTTCAGTCTATAGAAAAGAAATGTACACAAAAATTTCATTAATTAAATTTTATTTTCTACATGAATTAAAAAAATTCAAAATTGTGCATGTGTTGAAATTACATATATAAATAGGTGACATATATGTACTTGTAGATCTTGTCGATCGAGGGGATGATGTTCAACACAAAGGAAATCCACATATGAGATAATATCATTAGATGCTTTGTGTGCTGTAGTAGTAGTCTCATACTATGTGGGACCATAACACATCTCATGGCATCTAGTGCACAAATGAGGCTCTACTGCAGGTGTCACCATCTCCGAGGTTTGATCTCTGACACTAGTGGTCAACTGACTCAATGATCCTAACATTGGGACCATGACATGCTGATAAAATGGTGCAGGTATAGTAGGTGGGAGAGGATCCAATAGAGGTGTAGCTGACATAGGTCTACTAGGGTCAACTTTTGCACCTAGCCTATTCTGGGGCATGCCCTTTCCAATCCCCTAGAAATATTTAAAGTTAAAATAGTTGGGTTTCAAACCCAACATGAACTCACAATATAATTTTTTCAAAAAATATAGAGGTACTTCTTGGTTTGCAGGGGGGGTGATAAAAAAACATTCACCAATGACTCCAAAAATTGTCCACCATACCTCAATGGACACACCACCTCATTGATATACATTTTTTTAAATCTTTTTATTCATCTCATAATTTTGGGTTGCTGAAAGATGGATATATTGTGTCCTTATTATCCTTATTAATTTTCATATCATTTATTTTTTCATATGTGGGGCCATCAACATAATATTTCCTCATCTCATCTCTCCAAGCATGGTGCCTATCAAGGTCACCATCAATAGATCTCAATGAATCTACAATGTTGTGCATGGTGTCTATAAAGTCCAAAAAATTGGGCGGGGGGGGGGGGGGGGGGGGGGGGGGGGGGGGGGTGCTAATTTTGTAGGTAAGTTGTGTGGCCCATGATACCTTTTATGTTTTCATCAATTTTATTTTTGTAGCGAGCTTGATTGGTATCTTCTTCTGGTTGTGGATCGGGCTGGGGTTTAGTTGGGGTGGGGTGGGGGTGGGGGTGGAGGTCGAGGTGGGGGTGCAGGTCTTGGGGGAGGATTAAGTAACTCATTAATGTAAAATTCATCCATAATGATATATATAAATTAACCTGCATTAAATATTTGATTTAAGATTTTATTAAATTAAACGTGTACATGTATAAAATTAAAACATTAAAAAAAGCTAAAAATAATGTAATCTAATATATCAAACATGTACATAATCTAATATAATCTATCAAACATGTGTACATTTACATAAATATATCTAAAATAATATAATCCAATTCATCAAACATTTAGATGTAAAAAATAATCTAATCTATATAAAAAATAATATAATCTAATCTATCAAGCTCATGTACATGTAAAAAATAATGAGCATACATTTTATCTAATGTGTTCTAATGGATCTTGAATTGTCATAATGGAAGCTAATGTGTCCTAATAGGTCCTAAGGGGTCATAATGGGTCCTAAGCGGTCCTAATGATAAGTGTCTTAAGGCATTCTAATTGGGTCCTAATTGGTACTAAGGGGTCCTAGGACCACATATGACCACTTGGGACCCGATTATGACCCCTAAGGATGCTAATTATGCATTAGGACCTCTTAGGACCCATTATGTATCATAAGGGTCCTAATGTGTTTTAATGGGTCCTAATGGGATGTAATGTGTTCCAAAATGGGTCTTAAATTGTTGTAATGGGTTCTAATAGGTCTTAAGGGGTCCTACGACCACTGAGGGATAATTGAGACCTAAGGGGTCCTAAACGAGTACTAATGGGTCTTGATAGGTCCTAATCAAGTCCTAATTGCTCCTAATGAGTCCTAGGAACCCTTAGTATCTATGGGTCATAAGGGTTCCTAATGGATTGTAAGCATTCCTAGTACAAGATAGGGCCCATTATGAACCCTTACAATACATTAAGACCCATTAGTGTTTCCTACAATGGTTAATGTGTTCTAGGGGGTCCTAATGGGTTCTAGGGAATTCTAATGGGACCCAATGTGTTCTAATAGGTCCTAATGTGTTGTAAAGGGTCCTAATGTGTCTTAATGGGTATTAAGGGGTCATAGGAAACATTAAGATAAATTAAAACACATTAAGACCCATTAGAACACATTAGGATCCATCAAGACCCATTAAAACACATTAGGACCCATTAAGACCGATTAAAAACTGTTAGGACCCTTATGATACATAGAATAGGTTGTAAGAGGTCATTATGTGGAAAAAGTATCTTAAGGTGTCCTAATCGACTCCTAATATGTGCTAATAAGTCTTAAGGGATCCTAGGACCACTTAGGACCAATTAGGACTAGATGAGGACCCCTTGGGATACTTGTTATGCATTAGGACCTCTTAGGACCCATTATGTATCATTTAAGGGTCCTAATGTGTTTTAATAGATCCTAATGGGACTTGATGTGTTCTAATGGGTCTTAATGTATTTTAATGGGTCCTAATGTGTCTTGTTAGGTACTAAGGTGTCCTAGGACCTCTTACGGCCAATTAGTTCTTGACTAGGACCCCTTAGGGCACTTATTATGCAATAGGACCCATTATGTATCATAAGGGTCATAATGGGTTCTAATGTGTAATAATGTGTCATAATATATCTTAATGTATCCTAATGGGTCCTAGGACCACATATTATCCATTAGGACTCCTTATGATACATTAGGATCACTTAGAACTCCTTAGGACCCATTAGTGTGTCCTATGACATTTAATGTGTTCTAAGGGGTTGTAATGTATCATAAGGGTCCTAAGGGGTCCAATGTATCATAAGGGTACTAAGGGGTCGAAGGACCACTTAAAACCAAATAAGACCCATTATGATACATTAGGACCCATTATTGTGTGTACGATGGTTAGTGCATTATAAGGGGTCCTAATATGTCCTAAGAGGTCTTAATGATGAACTACAACTGATTGAATATCTAATGAACTGGAGAAACAATGATTAGAGATTACTGAGTACTAAAATGATATATAAGATGATTAAATTAGTCAATATATTGTCATTTATGTCAACTAGTCTTGACAATACTAATCATGTTTATAGTTACAAACATTCAAACAACTATTGAAGGAAGAAAAGATGAAGAACTAAGATATCTACATGAGGAAAAGATGGATATGACAGATAAGGATAAGGAAAACATTGGGTAACTTATTGACAAGTCTATGGCTTTATATTGTTGACTTGAGCATGTTACATTATTCTATTATGAAGAAGATATTTGAAATTGAACGAGTAAATGTGGTCAATAATTGAAGATTTCTGTATACACTAGGCTAGTGCAGTGTATACAGTCTAACAATATTAATCAAGCTAGTTCAACTAGTTATTGTTGACACATTTCTATATCAACCGAGTATGGATGAAAACATTAAATTCTAAGAACAACCGACTGAATATAATGAGCTGGATATTGGTATGATTTTGAGGTTAAAAATGAAGTTTGTTATGAGATCCATGGCTAAATTTTTTTGGAAAAGATCTAAAGGATGAGATTGAAACGTGAAATGGACACATCTGCCGAGGAAGGTTTAAGAGGAAAAATGGACAAAGAAGATTAAGCGGCAAAATATAATGGCTAATATGAAAATAGTTTACTTGTCTATATAAGAGATATAAGTTTCAGTATTGAAACATGCCGGGAAGAAGAAGACTGCAAAGAATTCAATTGAATAACTTATTCATGCATGCCTGATCAAACTGGTTATTGAAGAACTGAGCTACAAAGTTTTACCGAGCATCAGAGAACCATTTACTGAGTAAAAGAAAGTTGAAGAATATTGAGGAAGTGAATTAATTAATGATCAGAGGATTTTTATGGGCTTAGCATAGATCTAAATATTTTTCATTGAGTTGTATTTGAATAAGATCATTACTGTATCAGTTTAACCATTGATTCAGAAAATCTCTTAACCCAGTCGACTTAATTGTCTTATATTCTGCCCTATGTCATTTAGAGAATGTACATTGTTAGCTTGTTGACCCCATAGTGAATTCTGGTCAAAATTTAACTATTAGTGATAAATCCTCTAACTATGTCACACCTAAAAATGTGTATTGTAACCTTTAACATGGTTGTCTCTTCACCGAGCTCACTTCAGAAGAGTGAATTATTTTGGGGTACTGGTCCCAGGTGGTTTTTCCCTTAACAAGGTTTCCACATTAAATCATTATGTTATGTGTTATTTGTGACTATTTTTTTGATATCATACTTTACATGCTACATAGTTGATTTAGTTAGTAATCATAGTTGCTTAATTACTGGTAATTGGTAAAGTGAACAGATAGATTGATATTTTGTGTTACCGAGCTACATAATTTGGTTGAATTGATTTGTGAAGTACATCTTTGTATTTGGGACTATAGCATAACTAATCTAACCGATTCACCCCACCTCTCGATTATTCTAACAATTGGTATTAGATCTTATTTGTTGCTACGAAGAAATTTTTAAGGACTTGAGCAAAAAGATTACAAGATGTATAAGAGGGAAGTGCCAATGCTGAACAAAGACAATTTTGCTACATGGAAAAGTCGGATGAGACTTCACATATCTGGAATTGGAGAATCTACCATACCTTTACTGAACAATGGATACATACAACCAACTGTTGGTCCTTTGACTCTTGATCAGTTGAGAGACTATGATGAACATAATATTACTATGATAGAGATTGCTGCTGCTCTATCTGATACTGAATTTGAGTATGTCAAGGATTGCACTATAGTGAAGGAAATGTGGGATAAACTTTCTCTATTTTATGGTGGTGATGTGAATGTGATGAGAGCTAGAGCTGAAAGCTTGAGAGGCCAATTTTATGACATGAAGATGAAGGAAGGAGAGAATATAACATAGTATACAAATCAAATCAAAGAGGTAGTTAATGCTATCCGAGGAGCTAGTGGTATCATCTCTGAAGATACGATGGTAAGTAAAATAATGATAACCTTGTTTCCTATCTATACAATCAAAATATCTGCTATTCATGAAATGAGATCTGCACCTAATAGCACTCTTACTCTTGATAGTCTAATTGGAAAGTTAACAACTTTTGAGCTAAATAATTTTGACAATAGTGTTGTATCGAGTGTTGAGTTTGCTTTTATGTCTTCTTTGAAGATTGGTAAATCTAGCAGTAAGCATAATATAAGGAATGAAAGTGATAGTAATACTGATGATGAGCTTGATGAACTTGAAGCACTTATGGCCCAGAGACTACATAAAGGTAAAGGTAGATATAAGAGAGTTACCTTTAGCTTTTTTTAATTGTAAAGAAGTTGGCCATATTGTTGCAAGATGTCTTAACAGGAAAGAGGATGAAAATGATAGAGACCAATATGGTGATGGGAAGTATGGGAGAAGAAACAAAAGAGGCTACTGACACTGCAAAATAGACAACTAAGATCACAAAGATAAGGGCAAAAATCATGTTACCTTGTAGAAGAAGATGACTCCAACACCAGCACTGATGATGATATTGAGGTGGTGTTTGTTGCAATGAAAGATGATTCAGAAGAGGATGAAAGGTATGTAGAAACAACACTTATCTCTAAATTTAGTAAGAATGATACTTGAATTATTGATAGTGGCTGTACACATCACATGACTAGTGAAGCAGATAAGTTTGATCATCATGAGCATTATAATGGAGGTTCAGTGAAAATGGGTAATGACACACCTTGCATGGTTAAAGGAAAAGGATCTATTCTATTGAATGATAAAATTAGATGTGATAATGCATACTGGGTAAAAGGACTTAATTAGAATTTTTTGAGTGTAGCACAACTGAATAACTCAGGTCACTGAGTTGTATTTGAGAGAAATAAGGTGAAAATATATGATAAAAATGGAAATCTTGTCAGAACAAGTGGACAATCAAAAGGTAATTTATTTTATCTTGACAATGCTGAGACTTCTTGTTTACTGGTGAAAAATGAAGATGAATGGTTATGACATAAGAGGTTATGTCATGTAAATTTTGATAACATGATTAAGATCAGTTGAAAGAGAAAATTAGAGGATTTCCTAGTCTAACCAAACCTGATCATGTTATGTGCCATCAATGTCAGAAAGGGAAGATGAAAAAATATAGTTTTAAAAGTAAGGACTACTCTTATATAGGAATTTTGGAGTTGGTTCACACCAAATTATGTGGTCCCATGAGAACTCAAAGCTACTATGGTGATAGATACTTTATTTTTTTTGTTGATGACTACACTAGATTGATGACTGTTATGTTCTTGAAAGAAAAATCTGAGGCATTCAAACTATTTAAATGGTATAAGGCTAAAGTTGAAAAATAATCTGGAAAATAATTGAAATGCTTAAGGTCTGATAGAGGAGGTGAGCATGTTTTTGATGAATTCACTAACTTCTGTAGTGAGCATGGTATAAAAAGGTAGGTTTCTGCACCTAGAACACCACAATAGAATGGAATTGCTAAAAGGAGAAACTGATCCATTTTTGATTATGCTAGAACATTGATGATTGAGAAAAATGTTGCACAAATGTACTGGAGAGAGGTAGTTAGCACTATAGTACATGTCCTGAACCAATTTCAACTAAAGAAAGACACAAACAAGACACCTTATGAGTTATGGTTTGGATACACACTGAGTGTAAGTTATTTCAAAATCTTTGGTAGCAAGTGTTATATTCTAAAAGATGATAGGAATGGAAAATTTGACTGCAAAGGTGATGAAGGTTTATTCTTATAAGGTTATTCTACCAAGAGTAAAGCTTAAAAATATTTGAATAAGGTTACTAATAAGATGATGGAGAGTACTAATGTTAGAGTTGATGAGTTTGCTGAAAATAATGAAGAAGAAAGCATGAAGGAGATGGAACTTTATGATAGGTTTACTTATGTTGAAGATCTAGACTATCTAACAAAGCCACAGTCTAAGTCTACCGAGCATCATGAAAATACTACTGAGAATTAGAAAATGCAAACTGAGAATTAGGAAGAAGCTACTGAGAAAGAAAATGTACTTGAATAGAATGATGAGAAGAGGAGAGATCAAGTGCTAGCAAGATTTGTTAGAAGACATGATCCTGAGAACCAAATCATTGGAGATAAGCAAGCTGGCATGTTGACCCGAAGTAAGTAAAGACAAAACACATGCTTAGTTTGTGATTTTGAACCTAAGAATGTTAGGGATGCACTTGAAAATAAGGAATGGATCAATGCTATGAATGAAGAAATAGAACAAATTGAGAAGAATAAAACATGGACTTTAGTGCCTAGACCAAAGGATAAAAATGTTACTGGTACGAAGTGGATTTTTAGGAATAAGCTGAATGAGAATGGAGAAGTTACAAGGAATAAGGTAAGACTTGTTTGCAAAGGATATGCACAAGAAGAAGGTATTGATTATGGTGAAACCTTTGGACTAGTTGCTAGACTGGAAGGAGTTCACATAATACTTGCTTATGTTACACATAAGGGATTTAAGGTATATCAAAT
The DNA here is from genome assembly GCA_027943335.1 of Chamaecyparis obtusa. Lineage (NCBI taxonomy): Eukaryota > Viridiplantae > Streptophyta > Pinopsida > Cupressales > Cupressaceae > Chamaecyparis > Chamaecyparis obtusa. Next base: position 611,938 of record BSBK01005159.1, on the reverse strand, counting down.
GGATGTGAAATCAACATTTCTGAATGGAATTCTTGAGGAGGAGATCTACATAGAACAACCAGAAGGGTTTGTTGATCAAAATCAGAAAGACGTCGTATGTAGACTACACAAAGCCTTGTATGGATTGAAGCAAACATTGAGGGCATGGTATGAAAGACTACATGCTTACCTTATAAGTATTGGTTTTGTAAGAACTAGTGAAAACAATAATTTGTACATGAAAGGAGGATCTGATGATAACATTTTGATTGATGAGATATTTGTTGATGATATAATATTGGGAGGACAAGATCTAATTTGCAAATCTTTTGCTAATGACATGAGAAAGAAATTTGAGATGTCTATGTTTGGAGAGATTAAATTATTTCTAGGTTTGTAGGTTATACAATAGAAAGATGGGATTTTCATCACTCAATAAAAATACATTAAAGAAGTATTGAAATTTTTTGGCATGGAAGATGCTAAACCAGTGGGAACATTGATGGTAACTGGCTATAAATTGACAAAATATGATGAATTTGGAGAAGTAAATCAGACTCTGTACCGATCTATGATTGGTAAACTAATGTATGTTGTACATAATAGGCCTGATATTGCAAATGTAGTAGGGATTGTGGCTAGATTTTCTGCCAATCCTAAAGATTCACATATGGTTGCAGTAAAAAGAATCTTGAGATACTTGAAGAAAACATAAGACTATGGATTATGGTATACATTTTAAGGAAAATTTGAAATTAGAGTTTACACTGATGCAGATTGGGTTGGAAACATAGATGATTGGAAGAGCACAACTAGTGGAGCATTCTTTTTAGGGGAAAAGCTTGTGACTTGGATTAGCAAGAAACAAGCATGCATTTCTCAGTCCACTGCTAAAGCAGAGTCTATTTCTGCTACTGTAAATTGTTCAAATATAGCTTGGATCAGACAAGTGTTGGAAGGAATGAATGAGGTAATCACTGAGCCGGTGATTATATATTATGACAAAAATAGTGCTATAAATATTTCAAAGAATCCTTTGATGAATTCTAAAACAAAGCACATATCTATTAAGCATCAGTACTTGAGAGAACAAGTTCATGAGAAGAAAGTGAAACTGGAATTTGTAACATCTAAGGAACAACTTGCTGATATCTTTACTAAACTATTACCAAGGGACACATTTGAATATTTGAGGACTAGACTTGGGGTCTGTCCCCTATCTACCAGTCACTAAGGTGATCTGGAGATTTCATCAACCTATATTTAATAGAAGATCATTCATGTTGATGAACATATCTCACACTTTGGATTTTGTCTAAGGTTGTGAAAGATTGTAGAAGTTGGAACAAAAATTTATTTATTTGTACACTGAAGGTACATGATATGAACCGAACAATAGAGGAATACTTGGCTGCTGAAGAGTTGTTTGTATATTTTCTCTGGCATTGTTGTCAAAGGAAGAGAGAATGAATATGGAAAATTAGTTACTGAGAACACATAGAAAGGGAGAGACATTTTTGTTGCTAAAAACAAAGGGAATCTGAGAACTAAAAAAGATCAAATCCACAGGGAGAGTTTGCACTTGTAATCCTATTATGTCTCGTAGTGATTAAACATATCAAATTTGAGCTTACCAAGCTACAAAATTTTCTTACATAGTTGTAGAATACATGTTTGGTATGCGCATGGCATATTTTCATATTGCTTGCATTGTCATCAATGCCAAAGGGAGAGATTGATGAACTACATCTGATTGAATATCTGAATGAACTGGAGAAACAATGATTAGAGATCACCGAGTACTGAAATGATATGTAAGATAATTAAATCAATCAATATGTTGTCATTGATGTCAACTAGTCTTGACAGTACTTATTATGCTAGTTACAAACATCTGAACATCTATTGAAGGAAGAAAAGATGAAGAACTGAGATATCTATCTACATGAGGAAAAGATGGATATGATAGATAAGGATAAGGAAAACATTGGGTAACTTATTGATGAGTCTATGGATTTATATTATTGACTTGAGCATGTTACATTAATCTATTATGAAGAAGAGATTTGAAATTGAACGAGTAAAAGTGGTCGGTAATTGAAGATTTCTATATACACCGAGCCAGTGCAGTGTATACCGACTAACAATGTTAATTGAGCTAGTTCAACTAGTTATCGCCGACACATTTCTATATCAATCGAGTATGGATGAAAACATTAAATGCTAAGAACAATCAACTAAATATGATGAGCTGGATATTGGTATGATTTTGATTTTAAAGATGAAGTTTTTTATGAGATCCATGGCTGACAAAATTTAGAAAAGATCTAAAGGCTAAGATTGAGACATGAAATGGACACATCTACCAAGGAAGGTTTAAGAGGAAAAAATGGATGAAGAAGATTAAGTGGTAAAATCTAATGGCTGATATGAAAATGGTTTACTTGTCTATATAAGAGATATAAGTTTCATTATTGAAACATGTTAGGAAGAAGAAGACTACAGAGAATTCACATGAAGAACTTATTCATGCATGTCTGATCAAATTGGTTATTGAAGAACCGAGCTACAAATTTTTATTGAGTGTCAGAGAACCATTTACCGAGTAAAAGTAAGTTGAGAAATATTGAGAAAGTGAATTGATTATTGATCAGAGGATTTTTATGGGCTTAGCATAGATCTAAATATTTGCAATTGAGTTGTAGTTGAATCAGATCATTACTGTATCAGTTTAACCATTGATTCAGAAAATATCTTAACCAAGTGGACTTAACCATCTTATATTCTGCCCTTTGTCATTTAGAGAATGTACATTGTTATCTTGTTGACCCCATAGTGAATGGTGGTCAAAAGTTAACTGTTAGTGATAAATCCTCTGACTAGGTCACACCTAATAGTGTGTATGGTAACCTTTAATAGGGTTGGCTCTTCACCGAGCTCACTTCAGAAGAGTGAATTATTTTGGGTTATCGGTCCCAAGTGGTTTTTCCCTTAACATGGTTTCCACATTAAATCATTATGTTATGTGTTATTTTTTATGATTGTTTTTCTATCATACTTTACATACTACATATTTGATTTAGTCGATAATCATAGTTGCTTAATTATTGGTAATTGATAAAGTGAATAGATAGATTGATATTTTGTGTTACCAAGCTACATAATTTGGTTGAATTGTTTTGTGAAGAACGTCTTTGTATTTGAGACTGTAGGATAATTTATCTAACTAATTCACCCCCCTCTTAGTTATTCTAACACTTAATGGGTTCTTGTTGGCATTAAGCAGAATTGCCACTAGTGACAACACTTATTTGCATTTTGGGTGCAAACCGAGCAGACAAACTGAGCAGACAGTGCAAACTGAGCAGACAGTGCAAACTGAGAAAAACAATGCAAACTGAGCAAGTTAGTACAAACTGAGCAGGACAGTGTAAACTGAGTAACATCATGTCTACCGAGTCACCAGTATTTATCAAGTTCAAAACCTACTGAGTGGTCAGTATGAATCGTGCCTTCACTTCTACCGAGTGCATGACAATGCCGAGTAATGCAGTGGATGCCGAGTATCAGAAAGTCACCGAGTTAGTTTGAAGGAACCGTGTAACCATACTTGGGCTGACTTAGTAGCACTTATGTTTATTTGTCAAGCCGACTTTGTAATTGTAATTGTAATTAATTGTTTAAGACTTGTATATAAACAATGTTGTAAAAATGTCAAGAGGAATGTAAGAAGCATATATGTGAAAAAGAAAGAAAGGCAGAAATAAGTGAATTACAAAGGGCTTCAGCAGTATAAGGAACAGCAAAGACAAATTCATCACAGAAGGTGATCAGTACATCAGCGAATCTCAATCAGCAATCCAGTTGCAAAGCAAGAGATCTACTGTTTCATCCTAACAGGTGGATCAGTACTAAATCCTTTAACCGGGTAGACTTAACAGTCTTTTGTAAAATCTCTTTACCGAGTGCATACTTCATTGTATGTTTGTAAATCCTTTAACAGGGTGGATTTAGCAATCCTTATTGCTCCTAACAGGGCAGATCATCAGAAGTGATCAAATTGTAAGCCTTAACCGGCCAACTTTATTCTGCAGTATTAAAGCTTTGTGGGTTTCATCCCCACCCCAGTTTTACTTTCTTTTTGGAAGGTTTCTGGGTAACCAAATCTATGTGTCATTATTGTGAATGCTTTTAAGTTTCATGCTTTTTGTATGCAAAGGTTAAAGTAAATTGCATGTTAATACATCTGTAATTGAAAGAAAATTTGGAGTTACTGATTCACCCCTCCCCTCTCAGTAACTTGGTTAATTCCTGAATATTTCCAACAATTGGTATCAGAGCAGCATTGGTTCTCAAGTCAAAGCTTAACTAGCTTGAGCAAAGATCCAGGACAATGGAGGTATTCAAACTGAACAAGGTGATTGAAAATGAAAAGCTAGATCTGGAAATGGCCATAGCTAAACTTAAAGAAGCAAAAGAACATCTTTCCCAATCCCTAAGAAGAAGGAAGGAACTTGCAAATCAGATGAATGATCAGAATTACATTGAAGAAAAGATTGAAGATCTTTTTCCCTCAAATAGCTCAGATGAAGCAAACAATGCTGTCAAAGAACTCCTAGAAAAGAATGGGTCTCTGCAGGAAGAAGTGAGAAAATTAAAAAGAGAACAAGAGCTACACTCTACAAGATTTTGTGAGATCTTGGAACAAAGAAAAAAGTTGAAAGATGAATTAGATGGAAGGAACATTGAAGTCCAAAATAAAACCCTTCAGCTAGAAAACCTAATTGATCAGATCTCTCATACAAATGAGAAAATTCTGAATCTAAGATCAGAAATAGAAAGCACAAGAGAAGAACTAAGATCTGAAAAGGAAATCAATCTAAGATTGGTGGATGACCTAAACACTAAAAAACAAATCAATGAAGGAATGCTGAAAAGTCAAGAAGACTTGAATCAGCTGTATGAGCGAAATCTTCATAGGCAAAAAGGAAAAGCAGGACTTGGATACAAAGGAGAAGGCGAATCCTCTAAGCAAGGTACTCAAAGAAATCAAAAACCTACTTGTAATCATTGTGGTAAAATAGGACATACTTCAAATAAATGTTGGAACAGTGAAAAAGCAGAATTCAATGGAAAATGTTACAACTGCAATCAACATGGTCACAAAGCACATGAATACAGGGAAAAACCTAGATTCAGAGGTAATTGTCACAAATGCAACAAACAAGGTCACAAGGCATCTGAGTGCAGATCCAAAATATTCAATCCAGCAGAACAAATTATGAAAGAAATATTTGGATGGGACTACAACACCTAGTGTAGATGTCATTACTATGGAGAATATGGACACATTGGCATGAATTGCATAAAACATCATCTAAGGAAGAGAGATACTACTGTAAGATGCTTCAAATGCACTAAACTCGGTCACATAGCCAGAAACTGCATGAATGCTAGTGAAGTTGAAGATGGAAAGAAGAATGAAGCAACTAAGGTCAGGAAACAGGTGAGACAAAAATGTATTCCTAAATCTACCGAGCAAACCAGTCCAAGTAATGGAATGGGTGGCTCTACCGACTCAAACTAAATTTCCAAGAAAGCACTGGAACTGTATTCTCATAGACCAATCTCAAGCAGTTCCAGAACTGAATTAAAAGAAAGATCTAAATTAGCATACAAGATGCAATAAGATCACAGGAAGGTCGGTATCAGTCTTTACCGAGCAAGGTCGGTACCAGTCTTTACCGAGCGAGGTCGGAGCAATATGAATTCTTGAGTTCACCGAGTTGCGAAGTCTTTACCAAGCAATTAATTCTTAGTGGGTGACAGTCTGTCAGAATTCATACCCTAATTTGTACTGAGCATTAATGACAGAGTTGTAAACAAAAGGCAAGTAATCGAACTCATTCTTCATCATGAACCTTTAGCACTTTGAGAGCAGAAAATTTCAAGAGCAATCCAGCGATTCAATACTTTTGCGAAAGGAATTTTTTGTGAGCTACCATGGCATCATCCAACACTTCAACGAAGAAAGGATCTAATATGTTAGTCCAAGGGGAATGGAAAGCACCAGATTTCAAGATCGTGCCCACAATTGCAGCAGCCCTAGATCCGAACGGAGCTCAATTTCAGATTCCTCCTAAGGTACTACTTATTAATGATATCTGCAATCATTTCAACTGTTCAATTCATGAAATGGGGAACTTAGAACTAGATATTGTGCATGAGGAACTGTGTGTGGATGGTATTCTGAAACCCGAGCACAAACATCTGGAAGATAAAGGTTTAGTTCACATTGCACATCTACCTCGAAACTTTTGAGATAAATGGGTTAGATACATTCTCAGCCGTGTACATGATGGCAAGATTTGGCTTGAGCAACCTATAGAGATCACAAAGAAGATGATTCATCAAATCACCAGTCTTCCCATGTTGAACAAAGCAAAAACTACCAAAACCCTAGGTCGGATGGAACTAGAGAAGAAAACCCTACCTGAATGGGACGGTAGAGGCATGAAAGTTAGCAGCATTACCGATGCTGAACTGAAGTTTGGTACACACATAATTGCCCATAAGATATACAGTTCTAGTCGACAGAATAGTGTCTCCTGTGAAGCTATTGACCTAGCATACAAAGTGGTCAAGAATAACTTAACATTTGACCTAGCAGACTTATTGTTAAAGCAGTTTAACAAAAACATGGAAAGCATTCAAACTTCCAAAAACAATCCATGTAAGTTTGGATCCTTATCGGTCTGTTTATTCTTCTATGCTCAGAAATTCTTCCCTTCTAAAGGAAAAGTTGTATGGAGAAAAGATGTGCCAGTCCTTTATGAAATAAATGAATACATCTCAGAAATGGGTGAAAATTTTGAAAGCATCATGGATAATTATTTTGAGTCTTTCAAAGAGAAAATGAATGATAGATTTCGGATTCCACAGAAGTTGGTGGAAGATTACAAGGATGACATTTGTTTTATGGTGGATTGTGATAATGTATATATTCAAGTAGCTAAACCGAGGACTGTATATGTAAAACCTCTTCCTTATGAGGTAAATATTGATGAAACCAAGAATATTATTGAAGCTCTTCTTAATCAGCCTATCAATCCCAAAGCTCCATATTTTGGAACATATGATGAAGCTAAGGTGAGAATTGAACTATGCATAAAGCTTCCACAGGCGGTAAGCAAAGGAAAGAAGAGGATAGCAAAAATGCAAATGATAACCGAGGACAAAGAAGAAAAAGATGAAGAAGAAGAGGAAAAGGATGAGAAAACAAAGGAACCTGAACCTGCAAAGAAGAAAGGAAAGGTATTCATCACTAAGGCACCTAAGCCTCCCACTGCTGTATTTACAAGGAGAAATGCAAGAGGTAAGGCAGACAAGGCAGACAAGGCAGATAAAGACATAGTATTCAAAAGGCCTCCTCTAAACTTTCAAGAAAGGATCAAACTCTTTAGAGACGGATCAGGATCTGGAGTAAGTAACATAAAATATTTTAAATATGAAACCAGATCGGAAACAGAACAGAAGGAAATAGAAGATGCTGTTATTGAAAAGATGGGATAGTGGAAATACTCTCCTGATGACATAGCCCCACAGGTTCCAGCTGTCTTATTAAATCCAATAAAAATGAGATGGAGCAATGCAAAGAAAACTATGATAGACATATTTGATCAAACCCTGAGACAGTTAATGCCGAGCTTGAAAAATGATGAAGTAAAGAAGGCATTAAAAGAAAATGAAAATAAGATGACACTAAGGTTCAATACTTGTTTGATTCTGATCAACAATATTGAATCGGTTGTGAAGGCTGCAAATGCTACATGGAAGAACATATACCACCTTCACCAACTGAGTATTGAAACAGTCATAATAAAAGATATTGAAGATGACAGTGATGAACAAGAAGAAGCCACTGAGGTAGATGATACTGTGAGGATAGCAGCAGAATTCATTGCATCCCTTCCTACCTCTCCAGTAAAAGTTTCTACATCCAGCCCGGAGACACCTTCAAGCATGGTTGTGACAACTTCAACATTTGTCCAATCATCTATAGCAACAATAGAAGCAACTACCATTTCTTCTACCGAGTTGCAGTCTCCCTCATCATCAAGTTTTCCAGCAGTAAGTTTTCCAATTTTTGAATCTGCAAGTGTAAATATTTTAAGCTCTCTAGTAGACAGTATACCAGTCTCTATAGCTAGCCCTACTATATCTACTGTCACTACTACTAAGGCATTAAGTACAGATAAGCCTAAGGCTCTACCGAGTATAAAATTTTTGGGTAAGAATATAGTAGAGGATATAGACCTAGATGAAGAAATAGAGATTCCAACATTAGATTTTGCAAATCTATCAGTGGACCAAATGCAAAATATAGGTGAGATCCTCCAAAGGAAAGAAAAACAAAAGAAGCTTAAAGAGGAGAGAGACAAGGAATATCAAATCATCAAGGATGCTAAGGACATCTTGTCTGATGCATTAGGTATTAAAGTAGACTCCTCCCAACATGTTTTGCTACAATTAGCAGAAGCAGTTAATAAATACAATGAGGATTCATCTGGGACAGAAAAGTTAGTTGAAAGAGCCGAGAAGAGATTCAACAATAAAGTGCTTGAGCACATTTCTCAGCACATAGCTATTAACCAAGTAGAATTGTCTTTAGTTTTGTCAAACATTGAATCTACCTATTCGAATGCTACCTCTCTTTTGGCTAGATTGTGCAACATTGCCGAGTTCACAAAGGATGTCATGGATAAAATGAATAAAATGGATGAGGATATGAAGATTAGCATACAAAAGCTGCAACTTGAACCAAGTTCAAGCTCTACTCATCACATGAAAATCTCATACCTATCAAATATGCAGTCAGATCTACTGAAAGAAGACACAAGGATCCGGTCCACACTGCTAGACATCCAACACATGATCCTTCCCATCATGAATACAATGTATAAGCACATTGAACATTCCAAAACATTGATTCATGACAATCAGTTCTCTATAGCAGATCACATGATTGAACTCTCTGCAGAAGTCCAAAGTGCAATCCAAACATGCAAGATTCTGCAAGAAAGTTGGGACAGAACCCTGGCACTAATAATGAAGGTACATTTTGATTTTCTATCAAATTTTGGATTCTCTCTGTAAATAACTTGTATATACACCTTTGGCATTATTGTCAAAAAGGGGGAGATATGTATAGAGGGAGATATATGTATAGAAGAAGATTTGTATAGAAACAGTTAGCACATTGAAAGGGGGAGACAATGTATAAAGCCCTATAACAAAGACAAATTTTTGAAAAATCAAAATAAAACTCAGCATGATTCATGTATATAAGTTTTGGCCAATAAGTGTTTTTGTCACTAATGCCAAAGGGGGAGATTGTTGGCATTAAGCAGAATTGCCACTAGTGACAACACTTATTTGCATTCTGGGTGCAAACCTAGCAGACAAACCAAGCAGACAGTGCAAACTGAGCAGACAGTGCAAACCGAGCAGACAGTGCAAATCGAGCAGACAGTGCAAACCGAGCAAAACAGTGCAAACCGAGCAAGTTAGTACAAACCGAGCAGGACAGTGTAAACCGAGTAACATCATATCTACCGAGTCACCAATATTTACCGAGTTCAAAACCTACCGAGTGGTCAGTATGAACCGTGCCTTCACTTCTACTGAGTGCATGATGATGCCGAGTAATGCAGTGGACGCTGAGTATCAGAAAGTCACCGAGTTAGTTTGAAAGAACCGTGTAACCATACTTGGGCCGACTTAGTAGCACTTATGTTTATTTGTCAAGCAGACTTTGTAATTGTAATTGTAATTAATTGTTTAAGACTTGTATATAAACAATGTTGTAAAAATGTCAAGAAGAATGTAAGAAGCATATATGTGAAAAAGAAAGAAAGGCAGAAATAAGCGAATTACAAAGGGCTTCAGCAGTATAAGGAACAGCAAAGACAAATTCATCACAGAAGGTGATCAGTACATCAGCGAATCTCAATCAGCAATCCAGTTGCAAAGCAAGAGATCTACTGTTTCATCCTAACAGGTGAATCAGTACTAAATCCTTTAACCGGGTAGACTTAACAGTCTTTTGTAAAATCTCTTTACCGAGTGCATACTTCATTGTATGTTTTTAAATCCTTTAACAGGGTGGATTTAGCAATCCTTATTGCTCCTAATAGGGTAGATCATCAGAAGTGATCAAATTGTAAGCCTTAACCGGCCAACTTTATTCTGCAGTATTAAAGCTTTGTGGGTTTCATCCCCACCCCAGTTTTACTTTCTTTTTGGAAGGTTTCTGGGTAACCAAATCTATGTGTCATTATTGTGAATGCTTTTAAGTTTCATGCTTTCTATATGCAAAGGTTAAAGTAAATTACATGTTAATACATCTGTAATTGAAAGAAAATTTGGAGTTACTGATTCACCCCTCCCCTCTCAGTAACTCGGTTAATTCCTGAATATTTCCAACAGTTCTAATGTGTTAATTAGAGTCTTAATGTGTCCTAATGTGTTCTAATGGACCTAAGGGGTCCTAGGACCACATATGACACATTAAAACCCCTTATAATACATTAGGATCATTTAGAACCCCTTAGGACCCATTAGTGTGTCCTAGAATGGTTAATGTGTTCTAAGGGGTTGTAATGTGTCCTAAGGGGACCCAATGGGTATTAAGGGGTACTAAGGGGTTATTAGAGGTCATAAGACCCATTAATAAGTCCTAAGAGGTCACAAATGATCTTAGGAAACATTAGTCAGTTATAAAGGGGCACTAAATGTTCCTATGACCCATTAATGGGTCCTACACTCACTTAGGACCCCTTATCATAAATAATGGGTCCTAAGGGGTTCTAATGCATATTAAGGGGTTGTAGGACTAATTGATGAGTCATAAGAGGTTGTAAATGGTCTTAGGACACACTAATGGGTCAGAAGGGGTGCTAAATGGTCCTATGATTCATCAGTGGGTCCTACGATCACTTAGGAACCTTTATCATAAATAATGGGTCCTAAGGAGTCCTAATGCATAGTAAGAGGTTGTATGACCCATTAATGTGTCCTAGGAGGTTGTAAATGGTCTTAGGACACATTAATGGTTCATAAGGGGTGCTAAATGGTCTTATAACCTATTAATGGGTCCTACAAACACTTAGGACCCCGTATCATACATAATGGGTCCTAGGGGGTCCTAATGCATAGAAAGGGGTCTTAGGATCCATTAATGAGTCCTAAGGGGTCCTTAATGGCCCTACAACTCATTAATGGGTCCTAAAAAATCTAATGTGTCTTAACTAAATCCTAATGCAATCTAATGTGTTCTAATGGTTCTTAATATGTTGTAATGGGTTCTAATGTGTCCTAGTAGGTACTAAGTGGTTATAGGACCACTTATGACCAATTATTTATTGATTAGGACCTCTTAGGAGACTTATTATACAATAGGACCCATTATGTATTATAAGGGTCATAATGGGTTGTAAGGGGTTCTAATGGGTCCTAGAACCACTTAGGACCCACTATGACTCCTTATTATATGTTAGGACCGCTTAGGATTGATTAATGATTTGTAGCACCATGAAGGAGCCCTTATGATACATAATTAGTCTTAATGGGTCCTAATTTACATACTAAAGAATCTTAGGAATAAATAATGGGTCCTAATGTATCATAAGGGTCCTAAAGTGTCCTAAGATCACTTATAACCCAATATGAACCCTTATGATACATTAGGACCCATTACTATTGATCGCTTTTTATAAAACCTCATAAACTAGGCATAATCCAGAACTCAGGGATTAGACATCTGATTGAGTAGTTTATCCTTATAAAAAATCATTTAATATGTCAACCTAGGGATGTGTTACTTGAAAAGGGCCAGCAAGATATATGCACCAAGTACCACTCAACCACACATTCTACAGTTGCTGCAGGAAAAAAATCCTGGAAGGAAACTATTTTATGACTGCAGGAAGCAAATACCAGAATGGAAATTAAACTATAACTGCAGAAAAGGAAGTAACTAAATGAAAATTGGAGAAGTGAAGTTGTTAAAAAAATATGAAGACTTTTTCAAACTAAGCTATAATGCTTTAGTTGCTTTGCCACTTTGGCTGTAGGAAGGGATAGCTAGCCCGTGGAATTGGCTATAGGAATAGTTCAACACTAATACTAAAATAACAAAAAAATGTAGGAAAATGAATTTAAGTAGAATGAATCTAACTAACTATGGATTTATCAGCAAGTGGACCCACTTGGATGAGTATCCCAAACACTTAATTACACAAAGTTAAACCTCAATACTTCTTTTTATCATTAATTGAATAACTGAGTACATAGATGTATGAAAACCAGTAAACAATAGAATGAAACTATATTGTAACTAAACTGATAATGCCATCCTCACATAGGAGTGGGGCTTTATTTAAAAGGAAAAATTCTAATAGCTAACTAATCACACCATAGAAATAGGCGGAGATTTTATTACAAAACTACCAATAGAAAGTAAGAAAGCTATAAAACTGGAAATAGAATAGATCTAGAAAAGAGGAAAGAGATGCTTCGACAAAAGATCTAACTTCCACGTACTCTCTCCTAGATTTCTTTGGAGAATTCATTATGTTGTCTCAGTCTTTAATTGATGACTTCCACCTTGATCATCAAGAAACTTTTTTTTGGTGCTGTGTTAATGTCTCTTTATTGGAGTCTGCTATAAGGTTGGGTTGAGCATCTAGTGTATGAGTACATTTCACTTGGTCAAGATGACGGTTGCTATATTGATGCGCTGCACTTTAGATGTTAGGATAAAGACATTCATGGTAATAAACACCAAAAAAAACATGCATTATTCATGTTCAAACAACTATTTTACTTATAAAGACATAATCATAATTTCAAAGTAAGTAATATAGAATATTCATCCAAGTATAACATATTAAGTGTGTTTAAAACCATAGCACAAGTCTAGTGGATGAATGCCACATAATAGAAGAATTGAGTATAAAGTCTTTAAGAAAATATAAGAAAATAAGGAAAAGGACCTAGCAGAAACTATCATAGGGTATCTAAAATATAACATTAATATGCCTTATCATTTTCCCCCTAAAAAGACTAGTGCCAATCCTCAGTCACTGAGACATTCTGGTTCTTTGCAAGCACCCTGAGATCCCCTTCTCGAGTCTCGCCATTCATATAACTGCATACATGCTAGTAGAATCCATTTGTCCATTCCATATTAATGCATCAACTCAGCTCTAATTCTTCATCCACCTCATTGTCTACACATCTATACAATGGCCATAAAAGTAGAGGAGGTTGGAAGGTAAGGGGTAACCATCTCTTAGGTCAAGGTTGTCATACCAACTATATATACCATTGAGGCTCTACTTTCTTTAATGCCATTGTTAACCTAGCCCATCTTTTCTATAATCCTTTTGCTGCTCTGTGCCCTTCTGCTAAAGAGAGTCTCTCAAACTCTGCAAATACCTATTCTTAGTTGCCCAGAATTACCCTTCTATGTTTTGAGTCATGTAATCCATAAACTATTTCCATCCAATCACAATATAACCTATGGGGTGAGCCACTTTTTGGATGAAGGGGAAGTGTTATTGATTGTTCAAATTCCCTATATTTTCTTAGTTTTTCCCCGTAGTATATTTCATTTCTTTCCCAAGAAAGAAGAGAAGATATGTGAATATCACTGACAAATAGAAAAGGGTTCCAATCGATATTGGAGGGAAGGACATGATTGTGCAAGTAAATTTCACATAGGAGATTCCTAATATAGTCTGGTGATGCTTCATATGCAACCACAAATTCCTGGGCTGAGCTTATGTCTGTGTTAAGGTCTCTAAGAACTCTCATTAATTTGAACATTGAAAATTTCTCTTTTAAACATAGGGCATAGACCCTAGGAGGTGGTCTACATTCTATTAGTTTAGGAATTAGCTCTGTGACTGAATCCAATTTTCCTTGCAAAAGTTGAATTTCTTACTATTTTATTCCTATTTCTTTTTTTAGTTTGTCCCTTTCCAATTTCCACATTAACTTTTCATATTGCATTTGTGTAAAATAGTCAATGGAGAGGGAGTGGATTGTTACCTTTCCTTGGTTTCTCGATGGAACTTGATCCACTATTATCTCTTCTTGGTTTTCCTGTTGAACTTGTTCTACTGCTATTTCTTCTTGGTTTTCCTATGGAACTTCTTCTGCTGCTATCAAGACATCATTCTCTTGAATGTTTTCTTGCTAAGAAGAAGACACATCATAGATTTCTTTTTTCTCTTCTTCATTGTGCTTTGTTTCCTTGGGCTCAATTTCCTTATTTGGAATCTCAGCTACAAGATCCTCTACCATCATGTGATGACACCCTATGAATGAAATGTCTACTTGTGGTTGTTCTTCCATGGGTTCCTCAATAGGAACATCAAGGGTAGAACCAGTCATCATAGGTGAGTCATTTTGTGTGTGTTTTATGTTCAAACAAACACTTTTCCATAGTGGGGTGTCGACTAGTGCTGCATGAAGCTTTTGCGAGGTCTTTTTCTTTATGGTAGGAGTGGCTTCCAGATGAACATGGATGTCATCCATAACATACTCGGCCATTTTTTCTTTGCCCCCTTTTTTTTTTCTTCCTGGCATTCTATTCTACCCTTGGATTCTAGATATATGCAGGAACCTCGATTTCATCGCCCTCTAGGTTAGGGTTTGGATTATCAGTTGCCATATTTTCTTTGTTAGTTCTTGAAGTAGAAGGGTTTTCCTAATCCTTTTTTGGAATGGAGGACTCAACATTTTTAGGGTTATTTCCCTACTCTTCTTGAATTATAGGTTGTGGCCCTTCACCATGCAATTGTACATGAGGTGCTATGATAAACTCATCCTAGGACATGGGAGAGGTATCATGCAATGACCTTTCGACCAAGAGTTTTATCAACCCATGGTGGGTGAAAACATTCTTCCTTCCCTTCTTGACTTTGTCAAAACTATAATTCAATAGGGAATATAGAAAATTGGGCACATTTATGAGGTGACCATGCTACAAATGACTCAAAAGCTTAAAATGTATGACATGCAAGAAAAACAACCATCCCTCACAGGTAATGTACCTTATAATATGAACTGCTAATTGAGGGTACTCGCCTGGAAGAGATGTTATTTTGGCACCTTGTTTACTGCATTCTAGTCCAATGTCTATGGGTAGAAAAAATTCATCTCAGGCTATTCGTGCATCATGTCCATGTGGAAAGGCTTCTCCAGTGGTAGGAAGTCCAAAAACTTCCATAATTTGTGCTTCAGAAGCCTCTACTCGCAATCCTTTTACATAAGCAACCCCATTGCTTTAGGTTTTCAGAAATTCCAATGCTATGGTCTCGTCATATCCATATAACCTTACAAAATATGTAAGCCAACCTACCCAGTTGAAAACTTGGACACTGACTTGATCTTGCAACAAGGACGTATGATTTTCTGACTCATGTTGTATAGGTTTCCCACCCATTCTGCTTGCTGATAAATTCAGTAACCTTAATCCCTTCAATTCCAATAGTCTTGCTAACAATTCTGGCCTCTATTCACCTAGTATTTTGTTGAACTATGGCTAGATGATCAACTTGTTGGGATTCTTAGCTCGTTTGATGGGTAGTTTGGACAAATGGCAGAGGTATTTTGAATTTTTTTGAAAAACTAGAGCTAGAGTTTTGGATTTTAAAAACAAATCTAGAGGGAATTTTGTATGTAGGGGTTGTTAAATCAATGACTGTGTAGTACAACCTTGCAAATTAATATTAGTAGATTTAAGCAAGGATATTAATTACAACACACAACTAAATAGACTGCCCCCAATGAAAAATGAGGTAGATGTCCTCACATACTTGGTTTGTAAGTACAATGATACTTGCATGAATTAATAAATTAATTACAATGCAATTGATAATGATGTCAAATTAAATAAAGAGCATTTTAAATAATAAATGAATGCATATTTAGAATATAATAACCTTTAAATACCCAAATCCAAAAAGATTGAGTAATGTGGGTGAAACAAAAAGTAATATCTGGTGTAATGATGATGTGACAGATGAATGAATATGGAAGAAAAATTTGATGGGACGTGATGTGATGGATTCTTTATTATGGAAAAAGATATTTTTGTGGGAAATGAAATTTTTATTATGACTTCATTTGTGCAGAGTCAAATAGATGACCAAAGTAAGTAATTAGATGCAAGAGAGTCTTCAGATGGAGGAGGTTCATTGGCTACAGGAAAATCTTTAGCTGGAGGAGGTCCATAGATAGTAGGAAGTTCATTAGTTGCAAGATCTTTATTAGTTGTAGCGGGTTTAGCTGTGATAGGAGAAATCTCAAACTGCCATAGGAAGTTGACCTTTGTTTTTGGCTTATGGTATAGATGAAGTTTGTGAACATTGACCAACAAATCTAAATGTACATGGTTGATGGTGGATAACTACACTACACCATTAGCATAAACATGTTCAATTTCATAGGGGGCAAGCCATCTTGTAGTGAGCTTACCTTGTGTCTCCTGAAATTTGGAGTCATACAAAAGAGCCTAGTCACTAGGAACAAACCATCTATTTAGGATATGTGAATCATCCCACTTTTTGTTTTGTATCTAGAACATCTTAGTTTTCTATAGAGCTACCTTTCTCATTTCATCCAGATAGTTGAGATGCAGGATCATATTGCGTTGTGCTATAGGAAGATCAATGTTGAGCTGTTATGCTATTTGTAAGGTTTTGTGCCTAAACTCTATGGGAATTATAACATTCTTCCCATAAACCAATTCAAAAGGAGTGAAACTAGTTGTTATCTTCCATGTGTTCCTATATGGCCAGATTGCTTCTTGTAATTTGGTGCTCTAATCCTTTTTATGTATCTACATTATTTTGGTCAAGATTACTTCTATTTCCCCATTAGTGATTTTTGCCTAACCATTCGCTTGTGGATGATATGGACTTGATTTTCTATGATAAATATTGTACTCATTCATTAGGGTAGTGATCAATGTTGATGTGAATTGAGTGCCCTGATTAGTGACCAATTCTCTAGGTACACCATATCATGTAAATATTTCCTCATATAAAAAATTAGCTACCTTGTTATCCTGAACATGTTTCATAGCTCAAACCTCCACCCACTTTGTCACGTAGTCAGTGCACATGAGAATATATGAATTTTTGTTAGATGAAGGAATAATAGGAAAGACAAACTTCAACCCCCATTTATCAAAGTGAGTGGCTACCACTTGAGGAAATAGAGGCATCTCATTAGGACTTAGTCAGTCATCCCATCCATTGGCATCGATAACATTTCCTAGCATAGTTGAATGCATCCTTATGTAGGGTTGGCCAGTAGTAGTGAGTGTTCAATATCTTCATTACTATTCTTTTGGCTACAAAACACCCTCCACAAGGCTCATCCTAACAGGCATGGAGGATGTAAAAAGTATCATCCTCCCTAACACATCTTCTCAATATTTGATCAGAGCTACTGTAGAATAGACAATCAACAATCCATGAAAAGTTGAAAGTCTTTTCTATTAGGAGCCTCTTTTCTTTTGAGGATAAAGATGGAGGTAACTTTTGAGAAATGAAATAGTTAAAAAAATGTCGGCATACCAAGGGATTTTTGTTGAAATGGAGAATAGGTGGTTATCAGGGAAGCTATCATCAATTATTTGAGGTTCATCCACATTTTACAATCTTGAGAGGAATTCAATAACTACATTGGACATGCCTAGCTTATCCACTATTGTGATATCAAATTCCTGCAATAGTAGAAGCCATCAGTCCAATCTTCATGTGATAGAAGGTTTTTTTGCTAGATTTTTATGGCTGCATGATCAGTATGCACAAATATTTGGTAGCCTATGATGTAATGCCAAAATTTATCTAGAGTATAAATAATAGCCAAAAGTTCCTTCTCTATGACTGTGTAGTTCAACTCTGCTCCTTATAGGTTTTTGCTGATAAAATATATGGCATGTTCTACCATACCTTCCTTTTGTCTGAGAATAACTCCTATTGCATGATCTTAGGCATCTATATGAATTTGGAATGATAGTCCCCAATTAGGACCCCATAGAATAGGAGCTTGAGTAAGGACAAACTTCAGCTGCAGGAAGGCTTTATCGCAACTTGGCATCCATAAAAATTTTGAATCCTTGATGAGCAGAGAATAGAGGGGACTATCCATTTTGTTGAAGTCTTTAATGCATCTTCTGTAGTAGCTAGCATGTCCAAGAAAACTTTTGACATCTTTCTTCTTGGTTGGTGTGGGTAGATTTTGAATAACTTCAATTTTGGTAGGGTCCACTTGGATGCCAACAATATATATATATAATGACCAAGTACTACTCCTTGCATCATCATGAAGCACTTTTCACTATTCAGAGACAAGTTGCATTCTTCACACCTTGTAAGAACTTTTCCTAGGTTTGTCAAAGCCTCCTCATAAGTTTCTCTATATGTTGTAAAGTCATCCATATAGATCTCCATACAATCATGAGAGATATCACCAAAAATGCTGATAATTACCCTTTGGAATCTTTATGGAGTATTATAGAGGCCAAAAGGAAAAATTGAATAGGCAAATATTACCCATGGGTAGGTTAATGTGGTATTTTTCTGATCCCCTCAAAAAATTCTGATTTGGTTGTATCCAATGTACCCATCTAGGAATGAAAAATACTTCTTGTTTGCTAAGGAGTCTAAGACTTGGTCAATGAATGGAAGGGGGAAGTGATCCTTCTTAGTGGCATTATTATGTTCTCTATAGTCAACACACACCCTCCACTTATCTCTTTTCTTAGGAACTATGACTAATGGAGAAACCCATTGGCTATCTGATATTGGATATATAAAACCAGGATTGAGTAGTTTTTGCAGTTTGGTCTTGATTATTTCTCTTAATGCAGGGTTAACACAACTTTGAAACTTCCTAATAGGGGGTTTGTCTTCATTTAGATATATCCTATGGGTACACAACTCTGGTTCCAGGCCTTTCATGTCAATGTAATCCCATGCAAATGCTATAGTATGGTCCTTAAGTATTTTAGTCAGAGATGTTTGTTGCTAAGGAGTAAGCTGGCTATTAATATTCAAGTAGCAGCCATGAGACACCTCTATTTTCTTAGTCATTTATATCATAGATGCATCTATTAATGAGGGAACTTGGATCTTACGGGGAAGCAACTGGTGGTAGAGCTATTTGGCCACAGGAGAAGCCCATTGGTAATTAGGGTTCAACGGCTGCAGGGAGCAGTTATTGGAGGAACAATCTAGGGAATCTAAGTTCGATCCATATTGATTATGCATGATGTTGGTGATTACTTTGTCTTCTTCCTGGAGTTGCAGGAAAGGATCTCTCTTTAACATAATTAACTGAGACACTGAGTTTATAACTTTGGCTTCTTCTCTTATATCAGGCCATATTGGTGAGACTAATTCCATCTTGGGCAGGTGGATACAAGACTAAAGTTTTGGTATGCTGACCATCAGAGATGGTCATATCGCCTGAGAAACATCCAATGTAGGCATCAATAGTTTCTAGCCAAGGTCGACCAAGAATAATTGGATAACCCCCTAGTGTAGCTTTGGGTGAAAGGATCATGAAATCAATAGGAGAAGAACATGATTCAAGGTCAAAAACTATGTCCTCCACCATCCCATCAGGCTTCATAGTTGAACTATCTGCAAGTTGCATGAAAGTGGGTGTAGTTCTGAGGTTGGTGATACCAACACTAGTACATTTGACAACATTTTTTGACCCTTATTTTTTACCATTAGTGAAAATGGTTTTGGTTGGTCGGGGTATAGAAGGAAAAATTTGTTTTTTTTAAAAACCATGCCCGTTTTTGTCGAACTTTCGACCACCAACATTACGATCAAATTTTTGATGAATATGGGCATATTACTTAAAAAGAACATTTCAATTCTCATTTTCACTTTTAATAGTTGCAACGAGCGTGCAAATTAGGATTGTCATTGCTAAGCTAAGGAGCAGACCAAAGCTTATTCCTGAAGAGCATGCCTACACCCGAGGTTAATAGCTCATTTCATTACTATCTTTTATGGAGTTTGAGGTATGTTAATCTGTGTTTGCTATATTTCATTACCGCGCACTACATTGTCATTTTCTTGTACTCATCTCTGGTAATGTTGCTTGATATCTTCGATGGATTTTGATCCTAAAGTTAATAGGTTCCCAACTCATTCCATTATAGAATTTATCATTTTGTTAGTTACATATATGAAATGTACCCAATTTAGGGCTTCAGGCTTGAAGCATTAAATTGGTCTCCCCAAATTCTAAGCCTTCTGATTACTTGCATACATTACCTTAACTTGCTCCCCTTCCAATAGCATTGGATTCCCATGGAGGAGATACAAGTTAAGGGTTGAGTCCCATAACAAAGCCAATCAGAATACCTTCGAACATGATCTGTCAGAGAATGAAACTCTATGCAAAAAATGTAAATAATACTACACAATCAAACTTAAAAATGCGTGCGTTATCCAAAGTGTAAGTTTTTGACTAGTGGTGGACTGTGTCTTAACAAAACATTTAACCGCACAATGAACAACAGTCACAGAAAATACATAGTAGTCTAGCAAAACCCGCAAATGTAAATTATGGGTTTCTATAATAACAGGGACTGCATATAGTTCCAAAACACCAGTGCTCGTTTAAGCAAACTGTTTCATAGAAATAATAGATTCCAAGTGGAGATGCATTAGGAACCTTATTGCTATTCATTGAGATGTAATAGAAGTTCCTTTTCATTCATTATTTGTTTGAACAAGATTGATACACACTATGCTGAAAGTTAGACGCCTGGTATCAGTTGACAGATTATAAGTTTTGAGTTTTCTTGCAACAGTCTAGGTTCTTTTCATAATATGACCATCCCATGAAAATCCAAGGGCCCTGGCTTCATGGGATGTGTTATTCTAACCTGTATAATAGCCTACTAACTCTTGAAATGCAGAAACAATGCAGCATTGATTGACTGTTACAGAACAGTGAGGGTTTTGTTACATCTCAGTTATGGAATGGTTATGTTAGGAAGGGAACGATGATAGTTGGTTATGAGGCTAATTCTTTTAACACTGAGGGAATGATGATAGTTGGTTGGAATGGTTATGTTAGGAAGTTATGGGATGGTTATGTTCCCTATTAGTTGGAATGGTTATGTTATGAATGGTATAGGGAGTCTCTATTACAAAACAGTGAGAACAGATTGGTGTATGTTTTTACTGGTGTCTGTTACAAAAAAAGTAGACTGCTTCAATATAAGGTTGGCTTCTGGTATTTGTTGCAGTACTAATTGCAATTGAATGATTTAGTAGTTTTAACATTCTTTTGTTGTGTAATGTTACTAAATTGTTTGCAGCAAACAAGTGCATTGAGTTGTCAAATTTATCTTTTTTATTTTCATAAGTTTTTTTCTTTTGCAAGTCATTAAGATCTCTCAATATTCTTGTGTTGGTTCTACATTATGTGTGTTTTGTAACACTTGACAAAATTGTGATCTTGATAAATTTAGATGTTTTCATGGACTGTAATCTTGACGTTACATGCATTTACTTCTGGTCAGTTTTATTTAAGTTGTGTTACCATTTCACATCTTTTAATTGAAATCTTGGTTATCTCAACAAATACTTTGCAATGGCATTTGAGTCAAAAATCACAATAACGAGTAATAAGGCATTTTAGTTTTAAGAAAATTAACAATTTTATTTAGTTGCACAGTGCAAATACTACATAAATTTCTCTCTTGAATAACATGTGAGTGATCCATGAACCATTTTCAGTCAATAACCTCAATGCTTTGAGGCTAATCCCTTTTTGGACTGTGGCTGAATCAGGTCTCATTCATAATTATGAATAAATAGAATTTATTAGCACCACGTAAAAACAATGTCACAAGGCTTACATTAATGAATTGGAAAGTCTTAAAAGTACGATAGCTATTGCTAATATATACCAATGAGAATAAATGTTCACTGAGTTTGGGATTTCCAATATGTCAAAACTAAATTCATGTGTCTATAGAGAAATTAAATCCTTCTACAATCATGAACAAAAATTGATGCCAACTCTTCTAGCTTTCTTCAAAAGGCAATTAGATTGATGCAACACTTTGTTCAAAAATAGTATAAAATGCATTTTTCTGTCATTCAAAAATAGTAATTAGAGCTTTTCAAAATTTAACACTTCAGAAGGATAAGTTTTACTTTGTCTTCATCTAGAGGATGGGAATAGAGAACTTACTAATCCCATTCACACTGAAGTGAATACTTCTGTAAATAAAGGCATGAATTGGGAGCCTCCAAATTTCATGTTACCCCAGCTTAACATGCATTATTTCTTTGAATTATTAGCATTTTGTAAGTTAAGGAGTCCTAGTTTTAGACTTTAAGCTCCACAAAACTAATCTGTAATCTTACTTCATCAAATCAAATAACAGAAACAATTCATGCACTAGAGCAAGTTTCTTGGCATTCAAATATTGCATACAAAAAATTTATATTGATTCCAAGAAATACAAACTTGGAATCTCTAAAGAAGCAGTTCTGTGTTAGGATTATTAACATAATAGTACCAAGGTTTATACAATTCTTTTGGAAACTAAATGGAAACTGGGGAAGTATAGATGAACCTGTTAAAATGCATGATTGTGGTTCCTAAGTATGCTCTTCAATAGAATATTAAAATGATATATGATTTTATCCATAACAACATTCTTTTAATGTTATTGTTACACGTTCATTGGATTGCCTTCACTTGAATTAGATACAGACAAGTGAAAACAATTATTTACAATTAAACTTTTACATGGATGTGCTTAGATACAATGCAACTAATTCAATCACTCATGTCTAAAACATTACCATCGCCTATTTCCATTTCTTTATAGATTTCTCCTACCACAGTAGCTGCTCTTCAATCCTCTATTCCCTCGTAAGCCATTAGCACTATCAAAATTGCTGAATGCCATATGCAACCACTCAAGAATTTCTTCCTGCGTATAATATTCCTCTATGTTTGTGGCTATGCTAGCATGGCCACTTCCTCTATGAGTATGAATGCTTCTATATACAACATTATTCCCCATACCATTCTTGTGAAAACTTGGGTTGTAAGTGTTTGATAGGCAATTCAAACCCTATGGAAAAGGAAAAAGATTCAGGGAGATTAACATATATGCTACTGGATATCATCTCTTATCCTACGTTATACAAATAACAATGAGGTGTTAACAATTATACTTGTTTAAAATCCATGGAACTAAATGAAACATATTATGTTCCTTCACATAGGTTTTCTATCAAACAATTTGAGTCATGCTTACAATATAATATAAAAAATCAATGTTCATGCTTAGGGAGTTCAAATTCTAATGGCTTGCATTAAAGAATCAACAAGGGAATTGGCAAAAGAGAGAAAATCACTAGCTTGAATAGATCAATGTACTACAAAGTACAAATTCATTTCTCATTCACAATGTTTACACACTTCAATAGATCCATCAAAAAAGTAGAAAATAAGTTACAAAATACAAAATTGAATCATTGTGAAAATGCATTCACCATCTTACAATAACAGATATACAACAACATAAAAATGCTCAGAATGCTTAAAGTTTAAATGAAAAAGAATACTAGAGCTTCAGAAATGCAGGCATTACCAAAAAAATAAGAGTGTATACAAGAACATAATAATATTGGGAAGTTAAGCGAATATTATTCTAAAAGCTACTCCTAGTCATGGTTAAGATTTTTAGTATAAAGTTATTTGTCCAAACAGTTTTTTGATTTCTCACATAAGCACACAAGAACTGTCATTTGTACTTCATACTAGCTTTGATTTTTAAACCTAACAAGGCAGCGTACCAAATTGAATTTTATTTTTCTAAATAAAATGAAGAAAACAAAGCCTTGCCATATAATCATATAACTCAAATAAGTCTCATAAAACTTCTTTATCAATTTCCAGATCACAGGCCATACTAAACTTCAGTCCTCCCATTTAATATAATTGTCTCACACATATGCTCCATCTATTGTCCTTGCAAAAGATGGATTCAATGATATGTCGATGTTGAAAGTTCACAAGGAAAAAGGACCATCATTCTACATCAATAACAATCCTCTCATAGTGCACTACATGATCTGAGATCTGACTCATTCAAAGTTATGTGAAATACCTATTCTTAGCTTCAGCCTGCAAATTCACCTTTTTGCTTTTTGTCTAAATGTACATTGACTTCATATAGGTAGTTTCCCCATCCTAAGTGATTTTATTGTCTCCATAAAGGCCAGTTACCAGTTCTATAAAGAATTTGTGTTCTCAGATAATCAACACAATTGATCTTCTCTTGATTTGCAGGAGGGCTGCAATGGTAAACATCAGCAATTACATACGCATCCAAGGTGAGCTATGGTAGCAACAGGGATGTGGCATGGGACCAGATAGGTGGAAATATTTAATTGGTTATGTTAGTACAAGTAGATAGTTGCATGGCCTAAAATCTACCGCAAGATGTTGCTCAGTGAAATGGAAAATATAGTATCATTGCAAGTTGGGTTTGGCCATCTTACCCCTGGCCATTGATCTTGTGTCGACTATCAGATCTAGCCACAGTTCAAATAGTAAAACCAAAGATACAATGGTAAATAAAAGGTTTATTACATGACACTTGGTCTCAAAATCATTGGGTGGAGGATAGATACAGAGTTGAGGAACATAACCATCCCATAACTTCCTAACATAACCATTCCAACCAACTATCATTGTTCCCTCAGTGTTACATCTCAATGAACGACAATAAGGTTCCTAATGCATCTCCACTTGGAATCTATTGTTCCTAATGTACCTTGAAACATATGAATCATTCCTTTTTGTGCATCCTCATTGTTTGTCTCATATTCATGTGTAGTTGATTTAAACAATAGAGAAAGTTACCACCACACATCAAACATAAGGTGCATTTGATTGAAAGATTGGTCATTGTCCCTATAATGATTGTCCCAAAGTGACAACATTTTGGTGAGTTAATTTATTTGTGTAGAAGTATGAATGGATTGGCCAGATTAATGGATTGGAATAGTGTGATGACTATCCCATATCCATTCCACATGAATATGAGACAGACAATGAGTATGCCTTGATAAAATTATTTGTGAATTCCTTAAAAGAAATTGCTAAAGAACGGTACAAAAATATCCTAGAAAGTAGTACTATTTCTTCATATTCATATTTCTTCATATTTATTCTAAATAGTGTGATGACTATCCCAACTAGAGAATCACAACTTTATATTATAGGTTCTTCATGGAACCTTTCAACTTGTCCAATTATGCAAACTACCTTGCCTGGGGCAGCTGTATCTAGTTGTGAGATTTTCATATTAGCAATTCATATTGCACTATAAAGGTCTTGGTGCAATCCAAAACTAGTTCTCCTACCTTCCACAGTACTAATACCAATCATGCAATATAAGAATTTTCATCTACGTTCTTTGTACAGGTTTATACATTATTATGCTATTAAGTGATTGGATACCAAAGTTCTTGCTACCGTATTTTAGGAACATCATTGATGAGACATTCATTTCACAACCCACTCATAAATTTTAATTTTTAAAGGTAAGAATTGAGGAACGTAGAATTGTGTGAAATTTAATGTTGATTTGAGGCATATATTATTAATTTTTTTTGGTAAGTTAGTTCAAACATTAGGTTTTTGGTATTATACATGATGAGAAATGTGTGACTGTAAATGCACACACACAGGCATTGATTGACTATTACGAAATAGTGAGGGTTTTGTTACATCTCAGTTATGGAATGGTTGTGTTAGGAAGGGAATGATGATAGTTGGTTATGAGGCTAATTCTTTTAACACTAATGGAATGATGATAGTTGGTTGGAATGGTTATGTTAGGAAGTTATGGGATGGTTATGTTCCCTATTTACTTTGAACTTTCTATTTACTTTGAACTCACATCTTCATGAACTCGGTGTTCATTTTGCCTTGAATTTGTACTTTGATAATCTTGATGTTGAATTTTCCTTCTCACTTGAAGTCCTCAAGCTTGAAATCTTGAGCTTAACTTCACCATCATTTCCTCGCCTTCCTAGCTTCTCCTAGCTTCTCCTCCAATTCACCTTGCAAAACAAAGGAGAAAAAAGCATTAAGTTTCATAAAATTGACAAGTATAACAAAATGAAGAAATCTGGAAGCTTTCATGACAATTGGATCAACATCAAAATGAAATGGATTTTCCCAAACATTTCTTCAAGTTTAAGACCCAATTCCTTCATTTTCTTGCAAATGTCAAATTCCAATTTCATCGATAAATTGATTTTGATCTTGCAACTTGACGTGGATCTTGTTAAAAATTTTGGGAAATAAACTGGTTTTTCAATGCATGACATGTCCAGATTTCCTTCAATTTTCCCTAATTATATTGAACACCATATTGGAAGCTCATTTGTCTACTCTATTTGTACACCCACCTATTTTCTTATGCTATTCCATCTTTCACAGAATATGTAAAGGGCATCTTTACATTATTTGTACACTTTTTCTTAGTTGATTTGATGGTGTATTTATTTTGCGTGAGAACTAAGAACCTGTTATTATCCTTCCACTTACCATTGCATTGTAATATGTGCATGAAGGAGGTAGAAGCTTATTTATTTTTGATTTAATCCTTGATAGGATAGGTTCTAATAAATTTATGATCCTTATGAATTGAAAGGATTACAAATTTAATTGTTTTTATAATAGTCTACTTCTGAATGTGTAATTGATTGCTACGTTAGTACATTTGACATCATTTTTCTATGAAAATTATTGACCATTAATGAAAATGGTTTAGGTTGGTCAGGGTATAGAAGGAAAAATTTGTTATGCGATAAAATGGCCATATGCAAAAGGAATTAACTCCAAAGGCTTTGTAACCTAGAAAACCCCAAATTTGGTGCCCTCTAACCCTGGTTTTTAGGGCTTCTTCAAACTCCTATCACAACTCACTTCTGCAACCAATTGGTGATTGAATCACCTTCCAATCAACATAATAAACTATTCCAAAACACAAAATAGATATCTTATGTGGACAGATCATCCACTGTTACACCCGAGCCACCATTTTCACTGGTTTCTTTCACCGTTCTTGACTGTGATCACTTCTAACTCGCTTGGATCTACATATGCAGGGTCAACTTTATATAATACAAGTTAATAATTTTCATTCCATCAATTAGGCCTTATATTATTCATGGAATGACTTCCATTTATCTAAAACTCTACTGCAATAAAAAAATAATTAAAAGATAACCACTGTTCTACACCAGCGCAACAACAAGTTTAAAGTAAATTGAAACTCATCAAATAGCAAGTCAATTTGGTTAAAAAGACTCTGTCAATGCATATATAATTCAACCAAGTTAATAGAGTTTCAAATAGTCATCGAATTGCATAGAACAATAAAGTTTTATTGTCTTTTCGTTCACCAAAGCATACACCAGTCTGTTCTCACTATTTTGTAACAAAGACTCCCTATGAACATTCATAACATAACCATTCCAACTAATAGGGAACATAACCATCCCATAACTTCCTAACATAACCATTCCAACCAACTATCATCATTCCCTCAATGTTACATCTTAGTGAATGACAATAAGGTTCCTAATGCATCTCCACTTGGAATCTATTGTTCCTAATGTACCTTGAAACATATGAATCATTCCTGTTTGTGCATCCTCATTGTCTGTCTCATATTCATGTGTAGTTGATTTAAATAATAGAGAAAGTTACCACCACACATCAAACATAAGGTGCATTTGATTGAAAGATTGGTCATTGTCCCTATAATGACTGTCCCAGAATGACAAAATTTTGGTGAGTTAATTTGTTTGTGTAGAAGTATGAATGGATTGGCCAGATCAATGGATTGGAATGGATATGGGTAGAGTATAGAAGAGTTTAGAATGATGTTAGAGTTTCTTGTGGATGAGAAGGAAAAGCCATAGTGCTTAGGGGAATAGTGTGATGACTGTCCCATATCCATTCCACATGAATATGAGATAGACAATGAGTATGCCTTGATAAAATTGTTTGTGAATTCCTTATAAGAAATTACCAAAGAATGGTACAAAAATATCCTAGACAGTAGTACTATTTCTTCATATTCATATTTCTTCATATTTCTTCTAAATAGTGTGATGACTATCCCAACTAGAGAATCACAACTTTATATTATAGGTTCTTCATGGCACTATAAAGGTCTTGGTGCAATCCAAAACAAGTTCTTATTCATATTTTTTTGATAGAGAATCATAGGTGTACATGTATAGTTTTTTTAGACTTACACTTGGATTTGGATTTGGTTTTGGTTAAAAGAATTAGCCAGTAACTTGGCATTTAAAAAAAATATTGAATTAAAAATTTGATTTAAAGCTATTTTCTCTTTCTTTTCCATTGTATTCTTTATTTAAAGTGCTCAATATGTTTGACAATACTACACATGAATATGAGACAGACAATGAGTATGCCTTGATAAAATTGTTTGTGAATTCCTTAAAAGAAAGTGCCAAAGAATGGTACAAAAATATCCTAGACAGTAGTACTATTTCTTCATATTCATATTTCTTCTAACTAGTGTGATGACTGTCCCAACTAGAGAATCACAACTTTATATTATAGGTTCTTCATGGAACCTTTCAACTTGTCCAATTATGCAAACTGCCTTGCCTGGTGCAGCTGTATCTAGTTGTGAGATTTTCATATCATATTTTTCTCCATAAGAATAGTTGTGGCATAGGATCCTTCAACTGTTTGTGGACCCTTTGTCTATCTAGGAGATTTTTGTACCTTGAAACATATGAATCATTCCTGTTTGTGCATCCTCATTGTCTGTCTCATATTCATGTGTAGTTGATTTAAACAATAGATTTTTCACTACAATGAGAAAGTTACCACCACACATCAAACATAAGGTGCATTTGATTGAAAGATTGGTCATTGTTTACAAGATAAAGGGTCCACAAATAGTTGAAGGATCCTATGCCACAACTATTCAGCTTACTGAGAGAAATATGAGGGATTCTCTAGTTGGGACAGTCATCACACTATTCCCCTAAGCACTATGGCTTTTCCTTCTCATCCACAAGAAACTCTAACATCATTCTAAACTCTTCTATACTCTACCCATATCCATTCCAATCCATTGATCCAATCCATTCATACTTTTCTCATTGACCTTTCCATCATCCATCATTACCAAACTTCTCATTTTCTAGTACTGTCCTTTGCATAATGTTGCCTTGGATGAATGTCCTTTAGTGGAATATCACCTTATCCTCCATACTGTTAGTGAGTCATGCTACCGAGCCTCTAAAATATTTCATGTACTTCTTGCAAAAACTTGACTCGCTGTATACTCTCCTTTGATCTTCCATCAAGAACTATTGCATGCTCATTGTTGTTTGGCATGACTGTCATGGGATGATTGTCCTCATTGTGATGTTTCTTGTGGCTATACTTGGATTGGTGGTTGTCTTTAGTTGTCTTCAAAATTTTACCTTCACGGTTAACTAAAAATCCTTTTAGATCAACGTTCTTTTGACACCAAGCTATTTTTTTGGTTTTGATGTAGTCCTCTCCAACTCATGCTTGAGGAGCTTATATAATAATCAACTAATTAATGATTTGAGTGATGTTTTAATTGCCTATTCTAATCACTGATTTGAGGAACATTGATAGTGACTGTGAATGAAGATTGTATTCTTATTGTTTTGAAATTTTATGAGGGGTTTTATGTAATCTTAGGTTGGAATCAAATCCATTGTTTGATTATGGGAAGAAGCACTATTGTAAACCAATAGAGAACTGCTAGGGATAGTGAACTCCACACTTGGAGACTTGAAATATCTGCTAATCAATGAATGTTGACATTACATATAACACGGAAAACAATGTAGTCAACCTTATTGAGAAACCTAAACCTATTCCAAAACCTAGGCTTGCAAGGTTAAAATGACCTTTTTTTCATCCCTCCTTGAATAGACCCTTACCGTCTTGCACTTGTGCAATGATAGGACACCAATGTTGCTAATTAAGGTTGGCGGGATGATTACGCCTATCTTGAAAAAAGACTATCAAATCATTATGCTTTCAAATCAATTACCTATCGATGTATCCCTTGCGAGGGAGAGAAGCCAAAAACATAAAGAACATGCACATAAACACAACAACTGAAAAACTTAAATAGAATACACCAAGAAGTACCAAATGATGAATACTCAATTGTTGTAATGGCAAAGCAATATCAGAACTATCCATTTATAGTCCTAATGATTTTGGAAATTGTTGACAAAGAGTGTTTCTTTTTTTGATTATAGTATAAATGATTTTTCTATAGTCGTAATGATTTTTCTTATTTCTTGTCTTTTGTCCCTTTTTGATTTCCTATGTCTGTGCTTCATGACAAGGTTTTGTCACCTTCTTTTGATGTTATATTTCATTCACTCTATGTGGAATACTATTTTGTTCACTATTTTATTTTAGCTTCATATTTCTTTCATTTTTCATATACACATAGACTACACATGCTGATAAAAAAATGAGCTATTTGATTTAGGTTTACTTTTCATTATTGTAAATGGTTAATATTTTTGATGGTACTCCTTGGTGTATTTGGATTGTAAAAATAATCATATAAAAATAATAAATGTAGTAATGATGGGGTGGTGCATTGTTGATATAGGTTCGATGAATCTTGTCAATATGCCAAACTATCAATGTGGTGGTGGGAAGTGTGTGTTGAAGACTTCATGGACATTGAACAACCCTGGATGACAATTTTGGTGCTGCCCTAATTGAAAAAAGGTTGCTAATGTGTATATATTTAAAGTTTCTAATGTAAATACTATTCATTATAATATAAGAACTAATGTAGACTGGGTATCACAGGGAAATAATGGCTGCATATACTTTAGTTGGGTCGATGACAACTCATATTCATCTATTTTCCCATCTCCACTTATCCGTGATGAAGGATTTGAGTGCAAAACGTGTCAGGCTAGGGCAAATTCTAAAATTATATTTTTATGATGCCTTCTCTATATTGTAATCGCATATCTAATTTGTTGTGAGCATATGCAGAGATGAACTCAGGAATTAGTTAGTTTAGTATTTTCATAGTGTAACTAATATTTTAATAATTCTTCATGTTTATGGCTCATGGGAGCCCCAATCTGCTATCAATCTCATGATTTAACATATAGTGTTTTCTTGGTTGTTCCATTTGTTCCTTGACCTTGACTATGGATTGACTATCTCTTTTGCATGTTTTCAAGAGTTTTCCCACCAATACAAGCATAAATAATGCATTGAACATAATCTACGGATGTTGCGTGGTATGAAGTCTCGCTGAAGTTTGAGTGCAACATGGTATCAAGTCTCATTGAAGAAGAGTACTACAGAGAGCAGGCCTACCGTACCAAGGAAGTTTGACAAGAACAAGGAATATGGCTTAAACAAAATGGGAAGACATCTTTCTAGCCTAGGCTTGGATCCTTCAACAATTAGCTTGATAATAAATGAAGCAAATGAGAGTTGAGCAATTAGCTTCCCAAGAAAAATCTTGTAAATGAACTGTGTGTACCCCAATTCCTATGCCTTCTGCGCATACCTAAATGATATATTTTAAACAACAAGGATAAATTTAGCCTTACCCTTGTTGTTTCAAATATATCATTTGGGTACGCAAAGAGGGTACATTCAGATTCAGCAGAACAAAAATGGTATCTACATTACTCAGTCTAAATATATCAGGGAAATACTTAAGAAATTTGGTATGGAAGATTCAAAGCCAGTTGGTACACCCATGTGTACTGGACTGAAGCTTACCAAAGATGATGATTCAAAAGAAGTAGATCAAACCTTATACAGATCAATGATTGGAAAATTATAGTATGTAGTGCACACAAGGCTTGATATTGCCTTAGCAGTTGGTATAGTGGCAAGATTCTCAGCTAAACCCAGAGAAAATCGCATGATGGCAATCAAAAGAATCTTGAGGTATTTAAGGGGAACTGAAGATTATGGCTTGTGGTATAAATTTGGAGGCAATCTGGATTTAAAAGTGTTTATTGATGCTGATTGGGCAGGAAACATTGATGACAGAAAGAGTACAAGTGGTGGAGCATTCTTTCTTGGCAAAAGCAAAACTACACAACTACACATCCCAATCCACAGCAGAAGCAGAATATGTTGCCGCAGTAGTAAACTGCTCTAATATTGTATGGTTTAAATAGTTTTTGGAAGGCATGAAGGTTGAGATCAAAGAACCAATTGTTATGTTTTGTGACAATACAAGTGCAATAAATATTTCAAAGAATCCAGTAATGCATTCCAAAACCAAGCACATTGCTATAAAATATCACTTTGTCAGAGAATTGGTGCAGGACAAGGAAATCAGATTGGAATATATTCATACAAAAGAACAAATTGTAGATATCTTCACCAAGCCACTACCTAAGGATGCATTCTTGTATCTAAGAGGCAAGTTAGGGATCACTCCCCTGTCTGAGGTTTAGTAAATAAATTTTTAGTGATGCATCAACCAAAACATGTTGAAGATCAATCAGTTGATGCAGCATAGTTATGGAATCATTGCATATGAATCAGTACATAAGGTACATTGATATTCACCGAAACTGTGTAAGTTGTCTTTGGCATGTGTTGTCAAAGAGGGAGAGTTTGCTGTCATTTGAAGTAATTTCTAAGGAGAATAATTTGATAAGTTAAGAGGGAGAGTTCTCAGTTAGAGAGAAGTTTGAAGATGATGGGAATCAAAATGAAGCTAAGGATATGTTTCTTACTCTAGGTTTCTCTGTGAAATTTCATTGTGCTATGACATGTTGTGTTGCCATCAATGCCAAAGAGGAGATTGTTGGATACAATTGTCTGAAGGACATTGTTGGATTAGCTATGTGTTGTCTTTGATGTCACATAAATGTCATATCAATTATCATTCTCAGTGTCTATTGAGCTCAGTCGGTCAGCTAGGTGGTTCTCAGTGTCTACCAAGCTCAGTCGGTCAGCTAGGCAGTTTTTAGTGTCTACCGAGATCTCTCAGGTGTCAAAAGGAAACATGATAGAAAATAGTGTTAACCGAGCCTCCTCGGTTATTGAAGGAAAGTTAGTGGTTACCGAGCTCACTTGGTCTCCGAAGGATGTTGTAGAATTCACTGTGGTTATCGAGTTCACTCGGTCACCGAAGGAAATATTTTTAGGATTAATGTTTACCGAGTAAGGTCAGCCCTTCAAAGGATTTTGTTATTACAATTTGTTTATCCCAGCCAACTGTTGTAATAATTATTAGTGCCGACTTGACAATATAAATGTTAATAAGAATGGTATATATATATAGAAGGTCAAGTGGTGAATAAGATATACAACATGCATAAATCATTTTGAAGAAAGGTGTGTGCAAATTTTGAAGGATGGTTAGATAACCTTGAGGAACAACAAAGATTTATTTGATCAGTAAGGATCTAGTAAAGCAGAATAGAGATCTATAATCAGCAATTCAGTTGCAGGTCATTTCATTGTTACTCTCTTACAATTGTAGCAGTGATATCAAAATCTCTTAACCGAGTTGGTTTAACAACCATTTTTTAAATCCTATAAGAAGGTGACAGTTCTATTGAATTGTTTCAAGACCTCTTACAAGGCCACTCCTAGCAGGGTGATTAAATCCTCTAACAAGGTCACACCTAACAGTGTGTTTTGTAACCTTTTACCGGGTTGGCTTCTAACTGGGCATCACTTCAGAAGAGTGAAAAATAGTAACTAGTTACATTGGTGGTTTTTCCCATATTGGGTTTCCACGGTAAATCTGGTGTCTCTTCTATTCATGTTATTTTCTTTATTCATGTATGTTAATCAGTGATGAATGCTTAAGAACAGTTTAATTATTACACACTTCAAAGATTGAGTTTCAACATTTCTCTATATGTTTACCGAGTGGCAACAGTAAATAATTTATTAAGATATCTAAGGGATCAATGGTAATATTTTTGTGGTTAACTGATTCACCCCCCCCTCTCAGTTACTGCATCTATATTTCCAACATAATTGGGGTACATATAGTTCATTTATGGGGTTTTTCTTGGATAGCTAATTACTTATCTGTCATCTACAATTATTATTAAGCTAATTGCCGAAGGATCTAGGCTCAGGCTAGAAAGATGTCTTCCCAAACACATAAAAAACATACACATAAACACGACAACTGAGAAACATAAATGTAGATTTCACAATAGTTGAGAAACATAATTGTAGGCATCATGGTCACAATTTTTTGGAGACAACATAATTGAGTTGTATACCCAGATGATGGAGAGCAACCTCTGCTCCTCTGATTCCAAGTTGACACTGCGGGATCCAAAGACCATAGATAAGGAATAAATTGAGAGGGCGGAGGAGGGCCATAACGACCAAAATAATACAGGATGAACCTCAAGTTAAATGAGGCAACTGTAAACATTTTAGTAAAATTCTATTAAAATGTTTGCAGTTGCCTCATTTACCTTGAGGTTTGTCCTCTATTATTTTTGTCATTATGGCCCTCCTCCACTCTCTCAATTTATTCCTTATCTATGGTCTTGGGATCTCGCATTCTCAACTTGGAACTGGAGGAGCAGAAGTTGATCTTCATCATTTGGGTATACCACTCAATTACATTGTCTCCAAAAAAATGTGATCATGATGCCTACAATTATGTTTCTTAGCTGTTGTGTCCTAGGACCCCTTAGGACCCTTTATGACCATTTACGACCTCTAAGAATACATCTTAGAGGTCTTAAAATGTCATAAAGGGTCATAAGAGGCTCCTAGGAGGGGCCAGATGAGCTTCCACCTTCACGTGGTTGGCCCTGTTAAGTAGAGAATGTTAATTAAACTATTCTTGAAACATAATTGTAGGCATCATGGTCACATCAGGGATGAAACTATTCCAAGTTGACACTGTGGGATGGAGAACAACTTGGAACCGGAGGTGTAGAAGTTTCTCTCCATTGTTTGGGTATACCACTCAATTACATCATCTCCAAAAATATGTGACCATGATGCCTACAATTATGTTTCTCAGAGAACATTAAACTATTTTCAAAACAAAGAGAAGCTCAAAGAGAAGCTGGCAACAACCAACATAATGAGTGTGGACACCTGAAGATAAATATCAAATAGGGGAAAAGCACCTACAACAACAGAGGCAATAGCTATAGATACAGATGAGGATATCATAGAAATCCCTAATTTAGTGTTTCAGAGAACAAACGATGGACTGTGAATTAGGAATTTATGTGATATCATCATCTAAATCTATTATTTACATTGGAATGCAGCCTGCAGATATTGATATTGCACCGACCGAGCACGATGGAGGCATCGATTCTAATGTGAATTGTAGTACTCAAGGTATACATTTTCTATTCAAATTTTGATTAATGAATATTTAATAGAAAACATATTCAATTGTTTAATGTGGATTAGTTGTGATGATGAGATGTGCCATTTAGATGTTAACTATGATAGTCTCTTGGTTTTAGGCAATGCAGAAGGAGAAGCCTAGTTCAATATGCTATCTCACAGAATATGCACGGATATCAGGTGGAGTTGAAAAACACAACAGGGTTGCATTTTTGATAGAGGTCTTTAATTGCATATTTTAAGTTATAGACCATCGTGAAAATGTAAACGTGTTGTGTTTTTTCAACTCCACCTACTGTCCGTGCATATTCTACTTGTGTTGTACACACATTCTTGATTTAGAGTGGGAAAAATCTTATTTTCAATGTGAGGGAGAGAAGCCAAACACAAAGAACATGCAAATAAACATGATAGCTACAAAACATAAATGTAGGTATCACAATAGCTGAGAAACATAAATGTAGGCATCATGGTCCCAATTGTTTGGAGACACAACATAATTGAATGCTATACCCAAAAAATGCAACACAACCACTACTCTTGCAGTTCTAAGTTGACACTATGGATCCAACAACAGGAGTAGTGGTTGTGTTGCATCGTCTAGGTATACCACTCAATTATGTTGTGTTTCCAAAACATTGTGACCATGATGCCTACATTTATGTTTCTCAGATGTTGTGTCCTAGGACCCCTTATGATCCTTTACGACCGTTTATGACCTCTAAGAATACATCTTAGAGGTCTTAAAATGTCGTAAAGGGTCATAAGAGGCTCCTAGGAGGGGCCAGATGAGCTTCCACCTTCACGTGGTTGGCCTTGTTAAGTAGATAATGTTAATTAAACTATTCTTGAAACATAATTGTAGGCATCATGGTCACATTTTTTTGGAGACAACATAATTGAGTTGTATACCTACACGGAGAGCAATTTCTGCACCTTCGATTCCAAGTTGACACTACGGGATGGATAACAACTTGGATCTGTAGGTGCAGAAGTTGCTCTCCATCATCTAGGTATACCACTCAATTACATTGTCTCCAAAAAAATGTGACCATGATGCCTACAATTATGTTTCTCAGAGAATGTTAAATTATTCTTGAAACAAAGAGAAGCTCAAAGAGAAGCTGGCAACAACCAACAGACTGAGTGTTTATGACCATTTACAACCTCTAAGAATACATCTTAGAGGTCTTAAAATGTCGTAAAGGGTCATAAGAGGATCCTAGGAGGGGCTAGATGAGCTTCCACCTTCACGTGGTAGGCCCTGTTAAGTAGAGAATGTTAAACTATTATCGAAACAAAGAGAAGCTCAATAATTTATATCTAAATACCAATTTATATCTACATATCAAACTCAGACAAGCACACAAATCTGTAGGTAAACAAAGCTTTCTAATTGTGCTAAATAGAAGACATCTATATTATTCTTTTGAGGAAACACATCTATGCTATTCTTTTGAATGATGTCACTATTGACACTTTTGAGGAAACAAAAGGTTGAGGTGTTATTAGGCATCCTATTCAGCTTAAGTTGGGTAATTAATAAACATTTTTTTAATTTTTTTTTTTAGTATTGGTTGAACTTTCGACCATTTCATAGCATTAAATTTGACCAGAATGCTATGCATTCGATGATAATTTCTACAAACATTGGTGGATAATTTGACCTGTCGTATGGTCAAAATTGTGACCACGTCACCAATTAAATCGATGAGAATGCTTCCAGTTCCAAGGGATTGTTGTAGTTGATAATTCAACTAGTAGTGTGGTTGAAATTTTGACTATTAATCAACATGTAGAAAATTCAATGAAAAAAGATCGACGATAGTTTTTGTCTTTTATTCGACCAATTGTTGTAGAAAATTTGACTAATTCTCATCAAAATTTAAGGTAAAATTTACTAGTGCAAGTTATTGCATGATATCTCTATTCATGACGTTTATAGCAGCTCCAAGATATATCAATGCATTTTTGATAACTGCCCCATTGATAATGACCTCGACAACAAGGCTTCCATGGTCATAATATTTTGGGATGGTAAGATTTCCTAGCATAATGTCAGCTAGTTTTCCCAAGACATGGACAGTCTAGGGGTCCTTTTTCTTGGGGCCAGGCTTCTCAAAATAAGCTTGTTTAATATATTTTCCATATGTGGGAACATCCTTGATTTCCTAAAAAAGGGGAATTTGAACACTGATGTTCTTTAGTTGATCAAGGATGTTGAAGGCTACTTCTTTAGTAGGCTTTGGATTGCTATGTTGTATTCTTTATAGAAAAGGAGGCCCAGTATGCTAGTTATTCTCAGGTGTTGGCTTAGGGACTACTATAGGAGGAGATCGTTTGGCATGGTTAGATTCCTCAGAGGGTACTTCAATGATAATTGGAGGTTCAGGAGTAGGCAGAGTAGTACCAAACCATAGGTGAATATCATCAAGGGTGATGGCATAAGTAGGATATTTCTTTGGGTACTGCATTGGGTTAGTAGCATATACATTTTGTTGAGGTGTAGGAGGTCTATTGTTTGGGTTTAGCTACGACTGTGCAGGTAGTTGAGTAGGCTTGAGAGGTAGATTATTGGCTGCTAGAGGTGGAGAAAGTACTTTCTATTGTGGAGGCTGAGGAGGTGGTGATAGAAATCCTTGTGGCTGATTTGGCCATTGCTAACCTCCTCACCACTGTGGGTTCTACTATCAGTTACCCTGTGCTTGCTGCCATGCCCCTTGGGGTTGTTTCCAATTCCCTTGAGGGTTTTACCACTATGGATTAGGGTAATTCTTCCACTGATTCTATAAATTATTCTAGGGAGGAGTTTGATAATTCATGGGGGGTTGCCATTGATTATTATAAAATGGAATACTAAATCTAAGTGGGTCATGAGGCATACCTTGTCTTTTCACCCATGGTCATTATTGAGTGATGAAGAACAACTTCTCATCCACTTTTGAATTGGTTTGTAATCAGTTGGCATTTGTGTAGTCTCTAGGTTAGCAACAAGTTTACACTGGAAATCTCTCTTCTTCTGTGAATAGTGGGGACATAATTCAGCCAATGTAGCCTCTACTTCTTCATGTTTATTCATAGCTTACATGGTATCCAGCTATGTGGCCATGTTGTTAATGATGTCTTTCTTGAAGTTAGAAAAGAGATGCATTATCTCTGTCCTAGAAGTGCCCACACCATTTGAATTTCCCAAGGTGGACCTATATCCCATTCCTTTCTTAAAAAAAGCTCTAGAGTACTTAAGGCATATCTTTTTGATATCATCGTAGGAAGATTGGGTGATATTTCCTCCAACCATCAGGTTTAGTGCCTCTGTGCATCCATCCTGAAGACCACACAAAAAGAGTAGCTTCTAAGATTCCTATTAAGATCGTGTTGTGTGTTTTTTTGTAAGCTGAAGATGAACCTTGAGATATAATCCTCAAGACTCTCATCTTCTTTCTCCATCATCTTAAATATTTCATCCCCTCACATGTCATTTCATCTACAATATTCTTTATATTTCAGCAAGAAAACACTCTTCATTTCATCCCAACTATGAACAACATCCTATCCTAAGCGCACGAACCAATGTAATGTAGACACTTTAAGAGTTACAGGAAAGAGTTTAATCTCATGGACACTAGTGGTGTAGTCATATCTCCTAAAAAGGATATCAAAATAAAAAAGAAAGGTATTCGGGTCTTTTGTCACAAGACCATAGAATTTTGGAAGAGCAGAAGAGGGTATGTTCTTGAGATTGTTATTGTCACACTGGTTGGAGATGGTAAAAGGAAATGTATTGGGATTTTCCATCCTTACTGGATTTCTAGGATGAGGTTGAGGTGGATGTTGAGGGTGGTAGATGACCAATTGTAAAGGGTTTTCTTCTTCAATGAGATTTTTAGGATAACAAGATCTTAGATTAGCGAAGGCTTCAACAAATACATTGATTTCAGGTTGCTCTTCAAAGGAACCAATTATTTCTCCTTCAGAAAATGAGGATGATGATGTGGTTTTGGAAAGTTCAAAAGTAGCATCAAAAAATGGGCCTTCTTCTAATGGGTTATTGGATTGATTTAGCAAGTACCTTCCTCGAGCGTCTCTTCTTCTATTATGCATGTGGCTAGTATGAAGTGATGTAGATTGTTGTATTTCTCAAGATGAAATTTATTCTACTCAAAGTGGGAAATGAAAGCATAAATGAAATAAAATAATAGGAATGGATCAGTGAGAACAAGGTTTGGCACCATCCCTGATAATGATGCCAAAAATGATTTCTTTTTATAAAGGTTTAGAAACTAGGCATAATCCATAACTCAGGGATTGGACATCCGACTGAGAAGTTTATCCTCCTTATAAAAATTCATTTAATATGTCAACCCAAGGACATGTTACTTGAAATGTGATTACAAGATATATCCACCAAGTACCACTCAACCACACATTCTATTGTTGCTACAGGAAAAAAAATGCTCGAAGGAAACTATTTTATGACTGCAGGAAGAAAATACTAGAATGGAAATTAAACTATACCTATAGAAAAGCAAGTATTGGGATGGAAATTGTAGAAGTGAATTTGCTAAAAAAATATGAAGAATTTTACAAAATAAGCTATAATGCTTTAGCTACTTTGCCACTTTGGGTACAAGAAGCGATAGCTAGCCCATGGCTTTGGCTGTAGGAATAGTTCAACACTAATACTGAAGTAATAGAAATACATGCAAATGAATTTAACTAGAATGAATCTAACTAACTATGGATTTTTCACCAAGTGGGCCCCCTTGGATAAGTAACCCAAACACTTAATTACATAAAGTTAAACCTCAATACTTCATTTGTTCATTACTTGAATAAATGAGTACATAGATGTATGAAAACTAGTAAACAATAAAATGAAACTATATTGCAACTAAACTAATAATGCCCTCCTTCTCACACAGGAGTGAGACTTTATTTAAAAGGAAAAATTCTAACAACTAACTAATCATGACACAGAAATAGGTAGAGATTTTATTACAACAATACCAATATAAAGGAAGAAAGATATAAAACTGGAAACAAAATAGATCTAGAAAAGAGGAAAGGGCTGCTTTGACAACAGATCTAACTTCCCACTCTCTCCTAGATTTCTTCAAAAAATTAATTACATTGTGTCTGTCTTTTCTTGATGACTGCCACCTTGATAATTGAGAAACCTTTTG
Organism: Chamaecyparis obtusa; assembly: GCA_027943335.1. Taxonomy (NCBI): domain Eukaryota; kingdom Viridiplantae; phylum Streptophyta; class Pinopsida; order Cupressales; family Cupressaceae; genus Chamaecyparis; species Chamaecyparis obtusa. The sequence continues at coordinate 571,226 of BSBK01005159.1, read as the reverse complement.
CTGGTGCTACGCTAATGTCTCTCCATTGAAGTCTGCTATAGGACTAGGTTGAGCATCAAGTGTATGAGTGTATTTCACTTGGGAAAGACAACAGTTGCTATATTGAGGCACCACACTTTAGATGTTAGGATAAAGACATTCATGGTAATAAACACCAAAACACACATGCATTATTTATGTTCAAACAACTATTTTACTTATAAAGACATAATCATAATTTTAAAGTAAGTAATATAGCATATTCATCCAATTATAGCATATTAAGTATGTTTAAAACCATAGCATAAGTCTAGTGGTTTAATGCCACATAATAGATGAACTGAGTATAAAGTCTTTGAGAAACTATAAAAAAATGAGGAAAAGGACCTAGCATAAACTATCCTAGGGTATCTAAAATATGCCATTAATATGCCTTATCAACTATGTGTATGACTGTTAATGCATTTTAAGGGGTCCTAATGTGTCCTAAGGGGTCTTGATAGGTCCTAATGTGTACAAATGCATCTTAATGGGTCTTAATCTATTCGAATGGGTTCTATGACCATTTAGGCCCCATTATAACTCCTTATGATACATTAAGATCACTCAGAACTAGTTTGGACCCATTAGTGTGTCCTACTACGATTAATATGTTCTAAGGGGTTGTAATGGGTCCTAAGGGGTCCCAATGGGTATTAAGGGGTACTAAGGGGTTTTAAAGGGTCATAAGACCCATTAATAAGTATTAAGAGGTTTTAAATGATCTTAGGACACATTAGTGGATTATAAGGGGTGCTAAATGGTCCTATGACCCATTAATGGGTCCTAAGGGGTCCTAATGCATAGTAAGGGGTCATAGGATCCATTAATGAGTCCTAATAGGTTGTAAATTGTCTTAGGACACATTAATGGGTCATAAGGGATACTAAATTGTCCTATCACCCATTAATAGGTCCTACAATCACTTAGAACCCCTTATCATACATAATGGGTAATAGGGGGTTCTAATGTGTAGTAAGGGGTTGTAGGACCCATTAATGAGTCCCAAGGGGTCCTTTATGGTCCTACAACTCATTAATGGGTCTTACGACCCCTAATGTGTTTTAAATCCATCGTAATTGAACCTAGTGTGTTCTAATGGGTCTTAATGTGTCATAATGGGTCCTAATGTGTCCTAGTAGGTACTGTAGACACCTAAAATTGTCCATTCGCATTCTAATATTAATTTTTATTAATATTTTCCCTTAACATTATAGTTTATTTTTATTAATTAACTATATTGTTATATTCCTCTATTTATTTAATTAAATAAATTCATTTTCCTTTTTCACTCTAATATTAATTTTTATTAATATTTGCCCTTAACATTATAGTTGATTTTAATTAATTAACTATATTGTTATATTCCTCTATTTATTTAATTTAATTAAATAAAGTCATTTTTCCTTTGTATTTAAATTTTATTTGAATATTTGAATATATTGAATTCAATTTAATATATTATCCCTCCATTTCCCTTTATAAAATAAATCTTATTTATTTTATTCCTCCACTAGCTTAAAAAATCTTCTAAACTATGTTTAAATTAAAATCATTTTAATTTAGCCACTTTTCCCCTTTTTCTAAACTTACCTTTTTCTAAATATTTCTCTAATCTTGATTAAAAGGTGGATTACCTCTAATCATGTGCACAATCACCTTTTCCAAGGTGCCCACCTCCCCATCTCTTTTCTCCACCAATCATTTTCAAATCCCTTTTTCCCTCTCAAATGAAGTTTGACTTTTCCAAACCCTACCTAACCTTTTATCCTATCCACTCATTTCTTTTGCCTCTTAATCCTATCCACTCAGTTCTTTTGCCTCTTCATCTTTTCCAAACCCTACCTAACCTTTAATCCTAGCCAGTTATTCTTTTGCCTCTTAATATCCACCGTCCAATCCTTTTGCATTTTCTATAAAAGAAGACCTCTCTGTCATTTGTAGGCTAATAAGAGTATTGTAAGCACATTCATTCTAAGCATTCTAATCATTTTAATCATTCTAGCAATCTAGTATTATAGCATTTCAATTTCTTAACATAGTTTATTTGCATCTTCATTCTTAGTTTAGATTTCAATTCTTGCATCATATATTTATTTTGATTTTATATAATAGTTTGAATCTTCCATTCTCATTCATAGTTAGTTTTCATTTTATTTCTTATTAAGAAAAATCAAAATATATTGCATCATTTTGCTTGTGCACTATCTTCTTCACAGATCTTGCACTTGCATATCATTGTGAGATTTGGGGCAAGTTTCTCATACTTGTCTCCAAAACCTTCATCTTTCATTTCATAGTTTTACATTTAAATTGCATTTCATTTGTGTTGGGAGAGCATACCCACAATAATCTTGAAGACAAAATCAAACAAGGTTATTGGGTGCCCTTGTTTTAGCTCATTGAGGTTGTAGTGAGAATTACTTATTTTGTTGCATTTGAAATTACTAACATCTAATGTGATTGTTTGGTGTTTTGGTATTTTGTATTTGCAAAAAATAGGTCTATATTTTCATTGCATACATTTTGGCATGCTCAGTGGGACCCACTTTCCAATTAGATGTACATTTTTGAAGATTTTTTATGGTAATACTTGTGTAGGTTTAGTTGAAGATAAAAACCTAGGGTTTTTTGAAAGATTTGATCATATCTTTCAAACGGTTGGGAGTTTTGCTCTGAATTTTTTTTCAGGTGGGGGATCATCATAGTATGTCTCAGTCTGAAGCTCAGAATTTTTTGATCATTTTTTCGTGAGTTATAATTATTTTATGATTTTTAATGAATATTCATTTTTGGTTGCAAATCACCGTATTTTTCAAAAAAATTTACATTTTCGAAAAGATATGAGAATTTTACACGTCATATTCTTTACATTTTTTTAATTTTGATGCACGAATATGGCTTAAAAATTCAATCTTTGAAAATTGGTATGTTTTGATAAATCAGGTCTCTAGGGCACAAGTTAAGGAAATTTTCCAAAATTTTTACATTTTTGGAAATCTCTTTATTTTTTAGTAGGGGTCTCTATTTGGCATTTCTAGTTTTGTGGCCAAAATCATATCAAAAAAATCAGATCTTGTTGACTAGGTCAAATGCAAAAAAAATAAAATTTTGTGATGAGTTTGCACTTTATTTGCACATTGTTCAATGCATGGTTGAATTTTCTTACAAGTTTATGATATTTTCAATTTTCTAATAGTGGTTTTGCAGAATAGTTGACTAAGATAAAATATTTTGAGACTACTAATCAATTTGTTTTGTAGGATGTTGTTTGAAGAGCTTGCAAAGATTTGAGACTACTAATTCATTAGTTTTGTAGGTTTCCTTGGAGGTTCAAGAAAACATTGTGTCTACTTTAAGTTGATTTTTATAGGCACCTAGTTTAATTAGGAAGGTTCATTTCTTGTGGTTTAATTGGGTAGTAGGAGAGTATGCTCTTTCCTCTTTAAGGGGAAATCAGAAATCTAGACCTACTTAATATGGTCATTAGAAAGGAATCTTAGGTAAATGAACATGTGCTTGATGTGTTTGGGAGAAACTATAGAGTAGGAGAGTATGCTCTTTTCCTTATGAAAAATTAGAAATCTTGACCTCTATTAGCTATCCATCTTACTTTTCTTGCATTTACCTTTAGAGGGCTTGCCAAGAGAGAAATCTTTTGGGAACAACCCAAGTGGGGAACAAGCAAACATGGATACTCCAACCCACTATAATCAAAAGCTTCCTTCAATCCAAAGAGAGGGGAGACTTTACTATTTTCTATTCCTAATGCTTCTTCATGTGTAGGGCCTAGTTGACTCAATCTTGCTAAGAAAAACTACATTTGATTGGGTGCTTGTAGGGCCATCAACGGTCTCAATCTTGTTTACTACAAGGGGAATATGTTCATCTAGTATAGGGCAGAGAGGGTTGAATCTTTCTTGTGAGACTATACTTTTTGGATGCTTGTAGGGCTATAGGCCTTAATTCTTCTTGCAAAAATAAAGGGGATAACCATGAACGAAGGACCTTACTTGACATCTAATGACTTAGAGGCCAACCATTTTAGCCTTGTGACTTCCTTTGTGCAAGGATTGATCCAAGTGGACTTACCCGGATCACCCAAAGATATTCACCATGTGTGTTCCCTTGGACACTAAAGCTTGAATATGGCAATGTGTAAAGACATGCGCTACGAGCATTGTTCTTTTCCAATTGATCCATAACTTGCATAGTCCTAGGAAAGGCCATTCAACCATGTAATTGTGGGATTAAGAGCATCAAGTTGTGGGAAAAGGTTGGAACACCTCCCTTTTGACCTTAGGTAGAATGTGTTTGAAGTGTCTTCGATTGTACTAGACCTGTGAAAATATTTTGGACATACACATTGCACTATTATTTTCTATCATTTGGACTTGTCACAATTGCTTGTATCCCTCAAGGTTGCTTTGTCCCTTGTGGGATTGTTTTCAAACTTTTGTTTTTTCTGTTTCTTGAGTATGAAAATTAGTTCTTGCCTTTGAACATGTTGGTTAACCAAGTCATCATTTCTATAGGCTATGTCACATATATCCAAGCACAAGAAAGAAAAGATCCCACTACCTTTGGCCTATAGAGAAAGTAAAGAAACCAATCAAAAAGCTAGGAAGTATCAACATATTGTCAAATATATTCAACAAGAGCTCAAAGATCAAGAGAAAGTTGACAAGATTGTCTTCAATATCAAGCTCTCTAACTACTTGCGTAAACTTGGCATAAACCAAGACTTTGTCAACTTTGATACCTATGATTAAACCTTCCTCTTTCATACATCCTTCATCATCTTAATCTTTCATAAGCCATTTCCCCTCTTACTAGAGCACGGTGTCATTTCCTTGGACCTAAATCAATCATTTGTATTCATTATCCTTTGATCCACCTTCATCCTTAAACCTAGGTGGAAATATTTATCAAAGTGTTTTAGAGATCCTAATATTTAATAAAAATAAAATTTTGTCACTTGAGAACATCAGTCTATCTTAAGTGGCATAATCTAATCAATCCTATCCCCTTATTCTCTTGTGATCATTAGTCTATCTATAAGTACAATGAAGGTTTTATCATTTCTTTTCACAAGATCTCTTTTTCACTAAGGTTGTCCTAAACCTTTGAACCCAATCAAACCCTTGAGGCCCTGCCCTCGCCAATCAATCATCAATCCTTCATCAAATCAAATCAATCAAACCATTGAGGCCCTGGCCTCTCGATAAAAACAAGGTCTAGACTGTGCTCCTAACCTCATCTCTCTTCATCCATTTCTTTCTAATTGTATGGTTGTAATCTTCTCACAAGCTAAGATGACAAGTTGAAATTTTCTAGACAATGAGAATACCTTTGCCTTTGTACCTCTTGGAGGTTTTGGGATGCCAGATATAACTAATCAAGAAAAGCCTGAAAATGAATATGTTGAACAAGCTGAGCAATCTAAAATATTACCAAATCCACAAGTTGATGACTTTCTCAAATATCCATGTAATGTGGAGATGATTGAAAGAGTGATTCAAGCCAAGAAAATAGAAATATTTATGAACCTTGTCCATGATGGGGTCACAGTTCCTGAGACTTTTGATGAATCACTATTTTATAACATTATTGTTAGGAATGGGAACACTGAGAGGGGGGGGGATGTAAATTAGTGTTCACTATATTCAATATTTTTACTTTACTCTTTAAGTTTATTTGAATGCTTAAGTACTGAAATGAACATTAACATAAAAAATAAACATGAACTCAAAACATAACACCGATATGGTTATTGGGAAACCCAAATAGGTAAAAACCCCGATGTGAATTGACACCCACTAATAATCTGCACTAGTGTTTTATGATCCTTTTTAGAAGATCCTTAACCCTATTAGGAGTTGTCTTTATAGTGCATTTAGTACAGTGACCTTGTCAAGGGTCGAACCCTGTTAGGAGTCTTTTACAATTAACCCTATTAGGGGTGGGGACACATTTTCCAAGAGCTCACTACTCAAGTGGTGAAGGCTACAACCTCCTAATCTTAGATACACATTATATCTGCTGGATGAACTGGTGCTGTGACACTGCTTCTCAAATCAATTCCTTTGATGCACTAATGCTTTGACCTCTTGCAAAGCTCTAATACATCTTAACAACTCTTCGCACACTTCTGCTCTTCTTATCTTAACTCTATAACAACTTCCTTCCTTATTACAAAGGGTACATCTCATATTTATATGCGCTACCAAAAAACAATTAACTAGGTCAGCCTATAACCGATTACATATAATGCTTCCAAGTGAATTGGCTCAAGTGTGTTTACAAACCAAGTTAATTACATTTCTACAACCTAATTACAATAGTGCATAGCCTTTACAAAACAATATTATAGTCGCTAATCAAATTATCAATAGTTGGTTGTATACACTGTTCTATTCTGGCATTCACTGGTTGTACCTCTTCAATTGTCTGTATCTTTTTCATATGGTCTCATCTGATCATGCACTCTTAGACTTACCATAAGTTGGTCATACACATGTGCACTGATTATGTGAACTATTGGTGCTCTGCTAACTGTCCAATCTTCTGTAATTAGCCAATTTCTGATCTTCTGATGATGTGTGCTGACTCCAAAAAACTATATGACTTTGTTTCCATAATGACAACACTATATTGAGTCATATACAATAGTATAGTCAACTTGCCAACAATCTCCCCCTTTTTCATTGATGGCAACAAAGGAATATGGCAAAGTTACTATCTATCCTCTTATACAAAAACTCTAACTTATGTCTCCCTTAGTCTTATTACTATACATATTCTTTACATATCTATAGCTCCATATTCTATACATACTCCCCCTTTGACATTAATGACAAAGGTGCTAAAAAATTGAATCTCTACAAGTACTTATAGGGAAAGTATATCCAGATATGCTATCTACAAATTGTGGATCTCTTGCTTCCAGAATGTAATTAGTGCATTGACTGTTTGGAGATGGGTGCATAATGCATAAGTCAGCTTCTCCATCTTCTCCAAATCTGAGCTAGGACTTCGATCATATGTCACCATGGTGGCATCGATCTCCTTGATGTTTTGAATGAGTACATCTAAAGAGGGCACAAGAGCATTCCTTAGCTGTGTTTGACTTACCCATATCTTAGACATCTCCTTTTCTACTCTTTCAATCTTGTCAATCTACCCTTGATATACATTATTACACATATTTACATCAGTGGAGGGATCTTCCATAGATTTCCTCACATTCTCTATCATAGCCTCTGTGTCTTAGATCTTTTGGTATAGATCAGCTATTAACTTGTCCTGGTTCATGTAGTTGACAATAATCTTCTTGCCCTTTGCTAAAAACTCTTTTAAGGATGCTTGACCAACCTTGAAAGAACTTAGGTCAAGTGCAAAGTTACTGACCAATTCATTGAGCCTCTTCTTCATATACTTCTCTTCTGCAACTAGGGATGCAGATTCCTCCAAGATAGAAAAGTTTGTCTTAAAATTTGAAAGAATTGTGCTCACATCATCCATTGAATGAACCTTAGACATTTTCTTATCTGAAGGTAGCACATTGTTCAAGATGTTCACTGACTCAACAAATAAGGGATTCCTCATCACTTGTTTCTCTTTGGCCTTCTCCATAGTGAAGACACTGATCTTGATCAGGTCTTCTTCTCCCCAAGAATCTAGACTAGTGGTGTATGGTGTCAATCTTGACAACAATGATACATAAGGAGTGATAGGAGTGGTATCCACTACTTCTTGTTTTACTCTGATTGTCATTTCAATAGATGGATCATCTGTTGGTTCATTTCCTTTTACCTCTTCTTCTCCTTTTTCTGTCTCTTTCTCTTTTTCTTTTTATGTTTCTTTTTCTTCTTCTTTTTCTATCTCTTTTTCTTCTTCACCTTCTTGTTGTATCTTGGGTGAATTGCCACCACATAGTGTTTCAGCCTCTTGTGTGCTTAGAAAGGCCTCTTCAAACTTGTCCAAGTCCTTATCTGTGGCCGCCATTGCAATCTTAACATTATCAATAATGATAGTGCTATCCTTTAGTGACTCTATTATGGGCATAAACTTTTCAGCCTCTGTAGGAGTTTCAACTATAGGTGCTGAATCCTGAGGACCTCTAAATTGAGCTATGGGCATAGTAGGTGGGTACATGTGCCTATTCAAAAAAGCTTTCTCAAAGGCTTTTTCTTTCTCTTTTGCTGTCAACTCAAAATTCTTATCCATTATGTGCAATGTCCTTAACCTTTGTTCTTAGGTGCGGCTTCACTAGATCTAGTAATAGTAATTTCTCTTCTAAGGAACACACCGGTAGACTTTCATCTAGAATATTCTCTCTTATCCTAAGATCTTCAATAGCTTGCTTCTTCAAGGATTCTAAGATGTTCCAAACATTGTCTGGAATGACTATTTTAAGTTCCAAGAGTATCCTTTTGAACTTGATCATATGTTTTATGATCATGCCATGAATCTTTGACTTGTCAATTTCACTATATTTGTCATAAAACTTTCCTATTTGATCCAATCTTCCTTCATCAACAATCCTTGTACTCAACACTTTAAGACTAGGTCTGAAACCTACCTCTGGAGGAGCTTGAGTATTTTTCCTACTTCTTGTTGCTCGCAAGGATGGATGACTTGTGCTAATTTATTTCTTCCTCTTAGGCATTTCCTTATACTCTGGAGGAGCAGTAAGATCAATTGTTTCCTTGGGCGTCGGAGGGGTGTCATCTGTTTTACCCTTCAGATCATCAAACTTCTCCACTTTTATCTTCTTCAATTTTGGATCATTAGACTCTGCCTCTATTGCAAATGTACTCTCAATTCCCAAAGCAATATTTTCTTTTCTTTCTTTGTCCAGGTATACTTGATTTACTCCATGAATTTTCAATATCTCAGAAGTAACCTTGGCTACTTTTCTTTTAGTTGCTGCACGGTTTAAAAATGCACCAACTTCTCTTTTTTTCTCTTTATAAGTCCCCCATCTTGGCTCATTAGGGTCCTTAGGGGCTGATAGAAATACTTGTGTATATGCTTCTAGGACTTTTTCATCAACCTCATATCCAAGTGGATGGATCCACTTTATTCTTGGCTTCACTGCTTCCATACAAGTTACATCAGTTTCTACCATAAAGAAAATGCTATATTTGTACTTTTCAATAATGCTTTTTGGAATCCTATATCTCATCTACATTTTGGCCCTAAATGTCTTCAATTCCAGTGTTATGTAATCCTTTAGTGTACTCTCAGTAGTTTCCTTAAATGATATCTGTGGCATTGTAGGTATACTCTTGTCCAAATACAAATCTGACACCTTTCTAAGAATGTGGAAGTACATGAATATGATCAAAGAACCAAACCTGAATATTTTAGTCTTGTCATGTTTAATGGATTTGATGTTGTCTATCAGTTGTGTGCGCAGGACCTCGCATAGATTAAACTCTCCATTTTCTCTCACAAGTCTTATTGTTGCAATAATTGTGGCTGCTGACACACTGTTTACTCTACCGGTGTGTTGAAACCTATATCCTAGTATCATAGACATCAATTTGATTTTTTTATCCTCTATAGGCTCAATGGTCATTATGCACCTATCACTTCTTGACTTGTATGACTATTCTACAATTTTTATAACATCCTTGCCTGTTGGAAGAATGACACCTATCCTTGAGAGGCCTATCATTTCATGTATTAGGTCTCTTGTTATTCTAACTGACACCTCACCTATCCAGAATAGGACATCATGAATCCTACTAAGTAGAATCTTTATCCATTTAGACTCATAGAACTCATATGTTGTAGCATATTCAATTATAGGGTGGTTTTCAAACTGTGCATACTCATCCAGGAAGATTTTATATGGTTCCATCATGGTTTCTAAGTGCACTCTTATCCTGTCATGTCCTACTGTTTCCTTCTTGAAATAAATATATGCTCAGAAGTCTTCTACATGCATAACACCCATAGGAGTGTGCAAGAATGCCCCTTCTAGGTCAGCCAATGTAGATTTGAAATGGTACCTCTTAAATACATATCTTTTCTTCTTTGCAACAACAAATACAATAGGAGTAGCCATCACTTACTTGTATATCACTTTCCTAACGGTTTCCAAGAACTTCTGAATCAATGTGAAAGATTAAGGCTTCCACAATTGATCAAACACACTTCTTCACTGGTGAATCAATCTGCATTCCTTGACAATCGACTGCTAGGGCTTTTGTTGATGGAGGAGCATCTTGGGCTTAGAGAAATCTTGCATCAAACCAAAAAAATTTCCTATTTTTTGTTGTTTGCATTGTAATCATTTCATTTATTGGTTTCATGTTGTTTGAAGCTTACATGATGCTGAGGACCTATTTGGGAACCTTCTCCTATGAGCACATGAAGATTGGATGGACCGTTTCAAAGTTATAGCTATTTTTCTTGCCGCTGGAGCCGTATTTTCCTGTAGTTTTTGTGCTGATTGCGCATTGTGTAGCCATTGATTCTTAAGGAATCAGCCTTTGATCTCTTAAGGCCTTTAAGAGGACCTAAATTACTATCTTTTCCTAAGAGTGCAAGTCCTAATTCATTATGAGTAAAATGTTATGGCCATTTTTCTCGGGTACCTATTTTCTCCCAATTTTCATGCAAAACATGGAGTGTTTCTTCTTGCATGGTTTTGTGTGATGAGATGGGGCCTTGCCAAGTTAGGGATATGTTATTGGGTCATGTGTGGACTTGAATGAAAAGGTATATTAATTTTTTATCATTATTTCATTAGGTTTGGTTTACTCTTCCAAGATGGACCTATAATGTAATTAAATACCTGACTGGCCGACTTGTGGCTTTGTTGGCTATATATTGACAGCTTGGGTAGATGTTTAGGTGAGATTGGTAGTAGTAGAAATAGTAGAAGTTTGAAGTATCATATTTGGTTCCTAAGAGATCTTGTAGATTAGATGTTTTGTTTGATATTGTAACAACAGAGCTAGTGGTTTACATGCTTGGAGACAAGGAGATTGCTTGGAGGCTTGTGAGCTCAAGTTTAGATTTGTCTTATTGTTTCAATCAATTGCTAATGTGCTTCAGAGCTAGACTAGCTTGGATACTTTGTAAATTGATTGTATAAGGCCACAACCCAGAAGGCCTTACAGCCAGACATGTTGAATGAAATTCTATTTTGAATCATTAGAGTGTTAAATTCCACTGTGCTTGTTGTTGTTATAATTGGTAGTGTAGGCTTGGATCAATCCATTATTGGATCCTCCATCCCTGCCCTACATCAAGTGGTATCAGAGCTTGAAGATCTTGAGTGTGTGGATAGATCACCAAGGGTGAGGCAGTTTTCACTAGGACCTTGGATTGAAGATACCTCTAAGGAGAGCTCGTGAGATCTCAGAGGAAGAATCTGCTGGAGAATTGTAAGGAAACTCAGGTGCAGAAACAACTTCCTACACTAATCTCCAAAGGAAAGAATTGTGTATACTCTTTTAAATCCTTACAATTTCAGATTCATTAACTACTTTAACAATGATATTACAGCCATATACCATGCATACATAAAAATAGAGAATGACACAATGATTTACCCTAGGGAAACCTTTTGGTAAAAACCCCAGTGCTCCAAAACCTACACAATGTATTAATCAAAACTATTACAGTTTACAATACACTTGCAATGCAAGTTCTTTTAGAAGATTTTTTTCAACTCTTGAAGACAAATCGCGGCAGCATAAAACATTCCAACAATACACTAACTTCACCTATCTTCGCAACCCTTAAAAATGCTTATATCATGCGCTTCCCTTTTTAGGGCAACTTCCAAAGATAGCCGTATTAGGGTTTTACCATTCTTCAAGAAAATAGGAACCTTGGCATCCTGATTTCTCTCCATTTTTTGAATAGTTTGATATGCAATCTATCTGGGTTAGACTTTCTCATGTACCCTTCCATCTTTGGATTGATTCTATTCAGGAGACTGTGGGGGATGCAATTGGGAAAATGTTAATGGTGGATGGGAAATATTCAGATTTATTCCACTCTACTTATGCTCGTATCCTAGTGGATATTGATACCTCGAAGGGCCTACCATCTGAGATTAAACTTTTCTCTCCTTAGGGTAGAAGTTGGATTCAACAATTGGACTATGAAGGCCTCCCCTTTAGATGTAGAAGATGCTTTAAGGCTGGTCATGTTGCTTCTTAATGTGATCTTTAGAAACTTAAGAATACTTCTTTGTGGTGGAAGGGTGCCTCCTCACATCACTATACAATGGAGAAGGTGTCTTCCCATCAGAGCTTCTCGCAAGTGGTTGAGCAGGATGTTGCTGGCCCTAATTCTACTAGTCCTTTGGTTGATTTTGTTCCTTCTCCTACCTTGCTGGCTGGAAATGTTAGCCCATTTGCTGGTCCTCTTCTTGATTCTTCAATGGATGTAGCTGGGGTCCCTATTGGCTTCTTGGTGGGTGTTATTTTTTCTATCCCTATTGGGGTTTTGGTTGGTGCCGGTGCTGATGTTATTTTTCCCTCGGTTGGGGGTAATAATGGTTCTTTGCCAGGTGATTCACAGGCTGCTCCAACACCTCTGCTGGGTGCTGGTTCTTCTGTCTTGGATTCATAGTGATGGCAGCATAAGGTGGCTAGAGTTGAAGAGGGGTGGATTACTATTAAAGGGAAACATTTTAAGAGATCTCCATCCTCTTTTGACTTGACCCTTCAGTCCCACAAGAAGGGATCAAAAGTTTAGTCCCCTTCCTTTGTTCTGCTATTTTTCATTGATCTATCTTGTGTAGTAGAATGGGGTGTTCTCAATTAGGGGTTTGGGGTGTCTAGGCCTCTATTTTGGTTGGACTATTATATCTTTAGAACCCTTATAGTTTTATCTTAAGTTCTAGTTATGTAAAGGGTTTCAGGGTCCCTTCAAAACATGTTGTTACCTTAATAAAAAAACTATGTTTGAATCGTGTGAATCTATTTATTTTACTTTTTATTAAGATATTTAAGTTGTGCGTTTAAGTCAACTAGCAATAAATTATTATTATTTAAAATAAAATAAATTCTAAAAGGAAAAAATCATTGAATATTTTCAAAGAAAAGTATATAGAGTGCTACTTGTCACTAGAATTCAAATAAAATTATTTTTGAAAATGAAATTCAATAAAATCTTAATGAATGTCTATTTGTTTTTAATGATTCAAACAAAAGAATACATGAAAAAGGACTTTTGAATAGAAATTATTCATTAGGGCTCCCTTTTGTGAACATTAAAATTTTGTTCAGTTTTTTCTAAAAAAAATAAAAAATTAATGTAGGAGCATCTCGGGCTTAGAGCAATCTTGCATCAACCAAAAATATTTCCTATTTTATGTTGTTTTCTTTGTAATCATTTAATTTTTTGGTTTCATGGTGTGTGAATCTTACATGATTTTTAGGACCTATTTTGGAACCTTTGCCTAAGATCTCATAAGGATTGGATGGATTGTTTCAAAGTTATAGTTGTTTTACTTACCGTCGGAGCTGTATTTTCCTGCAGTTTTGGTGATGATTGCACATAGTGGTGATGTTGATCCTTAAGGAATCAGCCTTTGAGATCTTAAATACTTTAAGAGGACCTAAATTAATATCATTTCCCAAGGGTGAAAGTCCCAATTCATTATGAGTAAAAAGTTATGCCCATTTTTCTTGTGGACCTATTTTTTGGCAGTTTTCAGGTGAAACGTGGAGTTTTTCTTCTTGCCCGGTTCTGTGTGATGAGATGGGGCCTTGGATAGTTAAGGGAATGTTCTTGGGTCATGTGTGGACATAAATCCAAAGGAACATTAAGTTTTGATCACTCTTCCATTAGTTTTGGTTTAAATCTTCCAGACTGGACCTGTATGGTAATTAAATGCCTAACTAGCCGACTTGTGGCTTAGTTGGCTATATATTGAGAGTTTGGGTAGATGTTTAGAAGAGATGATGGTAGATGAGTGGTGTATGAGAGTAGAAGAATAATTTAATCCTAGAGATCTTGTAGATCAGATGTTTTATCTGATATTGTAACAACAGAGCTAGTGGTTTGCATACTTGGAGACAAGGAGATTGCTTGGAGGCTTGCGAGCTCAAGTTTAGATCTACCTTAGTGTTTCCATCAATTGCTGATGTTTTTCAGGGCTGGAATAGCTAGGATATTGTTGAGATAATTTTTTATTTCATTTTAATAGGCTGAAACTTGGAAGGCCTTACAGTCGAGCATGTTGAATGAAATTATGTTTTGAATCATTATCTTGTTCTATTCCGATGTGCTTATTGTTGTTATAATCAATAGTGTAGGTTTGGACTATCCTTTATTGGATCCTCCATCCTTGCCCTGCATCAAGTGGTATCAGAGCTTGAAGATCTTGAGTGTGTAATCCAGTTGAGGCTATTTGAACCAGGACCTTGGATTGAAGATGCCTCTAAGGAGAGCTCGTGAGACCTCAGAGGGAGAACCTACTAGAGAATTCAGTCTTGATGATTTTAGGGCTTTACAGAAACAAGTGCAAGATCTACAAGAGGAATTGAAAAAGAAGAATAGCTTTAAGGATGACAGTGATGAGTCTAAAGAAGATCAATTTGAAGAAGCTATAGAAGAAGTCAGAGATCCAAAAGAAAATAAAATCCTGAGAGCTATGTCTAAGATTGGGAAAAGAGCTAAGATTGAAGTTTCTACATTTGCTAGAAGCCTTAGGCCAGAAGAGTTGATTGATTGGATTAATGAGATCGATGAGTACTTTGAGTATGAAGAAATAGAGGATCCTCATAGAGTTAGATTTGCAAAGACTAGGTTGAAAGGTCATGCAAATATTTGGTGGAGAGAAGTTCAATTGGAAAGAAGTAGGAGAGGAAAAGAAAAGATCGCTAGATGGAACTAAATGGTTGACAAGTTGAAGAAGTAATTCATTCTAGTGGATAATGAGTTAGAGATGTTTAAGAAGATGCAAGACTTGAGATAGAACAAAAAATCAATATAGGAGTATACTGAGGAGTTTTACAGAATCCTGATTAGGACTGGTCATTCTAAAGCTGATAAAGAAAAGCTTGCTAGTTATGTTTATGGATTGAGACCTAGTATTCAAGAAGAGTTACTGTTTAGATGACAACTATAGGAGATGCTTATCAAATGGCATTGAATATTGAGGAGAAGCTGAACAAGAGGTGGTAAAATTGGTGAAACAATTGCTGGAGGTAATGTGATAGAAAATCCTAAGAAGACTAATGAAGGATCTGGCAGTGGTCAAGTCAGTAAGAACTACAATCATGGATAGAGAGGAAGATGGAAAAATGAGTTTACTGGTACTTGTTTATAGTGTGGTGAAGAGGGTCATAGAAGTTTGCAATTTCCTAAAAAAAGAGTTGCATTAACTGCTGAAGAAAACATTGAGTATGCTGCAGAACAAGGTGAATTTCTTCTCTCTAGGAGGTTGGCTACATGTGTCCAGGAACTAGTACAAAGAAGAAATTTATTTAGAACCAAATGTAAGTGCAAGAATAAGGTATGTAATGTCATAGTTGATGGTGGTAGTGTAACACCACTATTTATCCATAAAGCCAAAAGATGAAACCAAAGAAGAAACAACCATAAACATAACCACATAGAACCATAGTAAATTTTTTATAAAAAAATTACAAACTGAAACATATAATCATAGTAACTGCTTCAAAGAGCTTTACAGTTTCAACTGAATTACATCAAAGTAATAAGAATACTCTTTATTCAAAGACTTAGTTTCAAAAACAAAATTTCCTTTTTAACCAATCCTTTACATTCTACAAATAGTTCTAATAACTAAAAAAAAACAAGAAATGATCCGCTTCCCATAAATCTTAACAACTGCTATCCACTATCCCATACTCAATGATTTATCCATCTAAAACCTGAAAATCAAAAGTAAACACAAGCGCAATTGCAAACAGGGCTCAGTCACAATGATAAAGATAACGAAACATCTCCAAAATTATGCAACCATAAAAGTCAGTATAATATAACAATTATGCAGATTTAAATACAGATGTAATTGAAATCTAAATAACATAATTCCATTCTTTTTACACCAAAAACATCAAGCACTGTATCTCTTTCTAACAGAAATAAACTCTCAAAGAAAATGACAAAGTAATGATCCAATAGTTCATGGGTGTCCACATAAGGACCTACGCTAAGTATCCGTAAGGAAACCTCGTAGTAATCCATTATGTCTGATGAAACCATAATGTTTTATCTTATTAATTGAAACCCATATCCCTTGAATTTATAATTATCACTTTATTAAACAACTGACAAAAATTCTTTCCCATAAGGATATAGACTAGTGTCAGTCACAACTGATAGAAATTCTATCACCACAAGGTACTAGACTAGTGTCAGCCCCCAATCTAAGGATCATACTTGCATTATCTCAAAACACTTGATCTAACAATTAGTGATTGAAATGAAATGAACTACTTTCACAATTTCAATAACACTTCATTTCTATTGCATCAATTTATAAAATTGAAACAAAAATCAGAAATCCATTTAGATCCATGTTTCCATATTCCTTAACATACATTCTTAAACATGATGTTTCTCAAAAGAAGAAAAGATCACAATACTTTATCCATCATAAATCCAATCAAATAATAATCTCCACATTAACTTAACATTAAATCTGAAACTGTACAATAAAATGTCCATATTGAAATCACGATTCCATTGAATAGACAAGAACTAAAATAATCATATATCAACTGAATCAACACAACACCCATCACTTTTAACAAACATATAAGCTTTCCATAACCGATCTATTATAAACTAATTTTCCATACATCCTGCTCTGTTAATTACAAGTTTATACCTTTATATACATGTTGGCGTATGTACATGTATACACCACGGCTTGTGTATACATATACATATCCCAGCAGGTATATATATATATATATAATTATATAAACTTGTAATTAATAGTTCAGAATTATAAACATAGCATCTATTATATACATGTTGGCGTATGTACATGTATACATCACGGCTTGTGTATACATATACATATCCCAGCAGGTATATATATATATATATCTAAATGCATAAACTTTTAATTAATAGTTTAAGTCCATAAATATACAATAGAAAAACCATACTAATCATCTTAGTCCTATCAAACACATCTACCTTATAATACTACTGAATCTGCCGATTACATAAAAGAATAACAAAATAATAAGAACTGTCATCAACATCTAAACAAAAATACCAAAGTGGTCTTCCTTACTAACTGAGAGAGATAAAAATTGACTTTCCTAAGAATTCCTAACATTTCCTAATGTTGATACAAACTATATTTCACACTGGTGATTATTTTTGAAGAATCATATAGCTTGCAGTTAGGATTTGATACAACCAAAACTATCTACATTTCACTATTCAACTGAAATAGATAGTGACAAACACCCATTTGACACAACAAACATCGATACCAGATAATTAAAGGAGTATACCCAAGAATACCTTAATCCACACCTATGTTGTGAGAGTGTAAATACTCAATACAACAGGTATTAGGTAACACTATGAACTACCACTAATCTCTATTCCACAATACAACTCAAAAAGAAAACATCGATACCAGATTCAGTTTATAATAGTGGTAGGAAAAAACCTGATTTCACTTTATAACCAAGACTCTCACATATTGAAAACCTTTTTGTTGCTACAGAGTTCCTAACAACAGGAACAGTTCGAGAATACCATTAAAGAAGCTTTTAAACAAAACTATACTGGTTTCAAACTGTATTTATATGCCGATTCTCAATCCTGACTAACTCCCTTAACACTGACCAAAACAAGTAAACATCGACACAAAATGCACTATGGAAAAACCAAATTCAACTGCAACAACTATATTCCCCATAGTTTGGCACAAACATAAATAAAACACTGCCAACCTCGTACTCAGAACAAAGAAAACCCATCAACACAATATGCTCGAAACAACATATTAATAACATGAATTTCAAACTCCTCCACTAAACATAAAATCCATTAACTAAATAAACTTCTTATTCCAACCAAGAAGAAACCAGTTCATTACCAAACACACAGAGAATACAATCACCAAACCTCACATTCATTGACTAACAAACAGTGGTAATTAACATTCTAATAATTCATTTGCAGAACATAAAATGGAAATGGAGGATAAGGTGAGAGAATGCCCCTGCCTGGTATTTGTGTGGGGAGATAACCAAAAACCAAAATGCCAAAGCTAGCCCCTGCCTGGTGAGCTTCACAGACGAACCCTAATCGCAACCACGAAGATCTCTTTCCACTGATTGCCAAAGTGTCGTGCAAAAGAAAAGCGCACAATGCAAATACAGAGATGACAGTAAGAAACACAAAACTTCCCAAATGACCATGAATAGAAGGGTATAACTTGCTGTGAAAATCCCTTTCCATTCCAAGAAACTTATCATGTAAGATACAACAAGAAAAAGTGTCCATTACTAACTATTTACCCAAACTGTCGTAGAATAACATGGTGAAAAATGGAGTCATAATTCAACTGCAACTCCTTCACCAGAGCTAATAGCGGACATCAAACACAAAGATTAATTTCATCGATAAGTTCATTCAATGCGAGCTTATCTCTTGCAGTAAACACAATACATTCCCTGCCAAATGTCCATCAAAGTACAATCCCATAACCCAAAAATAGCTTAAACCCCACTAACACCACTATGTGATGCAAGTGCAATTAAACCCTGCCGATAAGTCATGTCTTCGAGCCAGATCATAAATAGGAAGACTTAGGGATAGATTAATACACATCTATGTTAAATAACATTAGTCGATCTTAACTAACTTAAGTGTCAAAGATAATAGCGCATTAACAATGCCAATTACTAACACTCAATAATTTAACCTCTTACTAACATACAAAATAGGGTATGCTAACTTAGATAATTCTATAGTTTTAGTAAAAGAAATACCACATCATTACTAAAACAATCACTCATAATATATGTATAAAAATACATATATTCAAATTTATTTATTTATTTGAACTCAAAATTTGATTAACATTAAGTAACAACAATCTCTATATACTGTTTGCAACATCAAGACACATTTATCCATAATAATATAACCAATTCTAATTATGTCTAACATATTATTTAGAATCCCAAAATAATGAACCAATAATCAGATAATTGACTAACCATTTAAGTTGTACTTTCTTCACAATCATACTAATACTCAAATCTCTACTGAACTTTCCAGTACCAGTAATTTAAAAGTCAGTCTAAACCAATTCTGACATCAGAAAAACTCATTAAGCTATAGAAATAGACATAATTCTCTGAGTGTCTGGCAGAATTACAGAGATAAACATATTTAATCCAAATAACAAGGTTCAAATGAACGAAGTCAGAGTTCAAACTCATAGAAATCTAATAGAAATATAGTTCCAGATAAAATGATGCTAATCAAACCAGAAATCCAACTATAACATAACATAGAAAAGTAAAGCCTGAGACTGTCAGGGGCATGATAGGTAGTTCTGAAAACCTTGTTTCAGAAGAGATGGTTAGTAAATTGAATTTGGAAAGAAGGAAACATCCTAATCCTCATCATATTAGTTGGATACAAGATGTGTCTAAGGTTAGGATTGAAGAGCAGTGCTTGGTTAATTTTTAGATTGGATCTTATCATGATGAAATATTATGTGATATATTGCCTATGGATGCTTTTCATCTATTTCTTGGGAGACCTTGGCAATTTGATAGACATGTTATGTTTGATGGTCTTGCAAATACATATGTGGTAATGCATGGTGGATCCAATCATAAGTTGTTACCTTTGCATGAAGTTGGGGCTACTAGATGTGGAGTTATGAGGGGTTGTCCTTATGACAAACATCAGGAGTAGAGAATTGATGAACCTATTCCTATGGATAAAAGGAAGCTAAGCTTGAAAGAAAAAGAGAATGATATGGCTGAGGAACTTGTTGAGATTAAGAGGTAGATGAGCTTTCTGAAAAAGACAATGCAACAAATGATGGCACTAGTGATAGAGAGGACTGTAGATGATGCAGATTTGATTAGTAAGTCTAGAGAAGATATGATTAACTAAAGTACTGGTGTAATCAAAAGTGGAAAAGATGGTCAGAATCAATTTCTGTCAGTAGCAGAAAGGAAAGATGAGAAAAGTGCAGGACAAGTTGATTTGTTGAGTGTGACAGTGGATAAAGTACAAGTATCATGGAATGAAGGACAGGAGGAGATATGGGTTAAGAATAGATATGGAATACCTATTCTAATTCCCTTGAAATGTTCATGAGAACATTCTTTTTATTTACCTGGGGTGTCTGATGTAGGAGCATCTCGGGCTTAGATAAATCTTGCATCAAACTAAAAACATTTCCTATTTTCTGTTGTTTGCATTGTAATCATTTAATTTATTGGTTTCATGTTGTGTGAAGCTTACATGATGTTGAGGACCTATTTGGGAACCTTCTCCTATGAGCACATGAAGATTGGATGGACCGTTTCAAAGTTATAGCTATTTTTCTTGCCGCTAGAGCTGTATTTTCCTACAGTTTTTGTGCTGATTATGCATCATGTAGCCATTGATCCTCAAGGAATAAAATTTTTCTATCTTAGGGCCTTTAAGAGGACCTAAAGTAATATCATTTCCCAAGAGATAAAGTCCTAATTCATTATGAGTAAAAAGTTATGGCTATTTTTCTCGGGTACCTATTTTATGCCAGTTTTCATACGAAACATGGAGTGTTTCTTCTTGCACGGTTCTGTGTGATGAGATGGGGCCTTGAAAAGTTAGGGACATGTTATTGGGTCATGTGTAGAACTAAATTTAAAGGAACATTAATTTTTGATCATTCTTTCATTAGTTTTGCTTTACTCTTCCAGGCTGGACCTATAATGTAATTAAATGCCTGACTAGCCGACTTGTGGCTTTGCTGGCTATATATTGAGAGCTTGGGTAGATGTTTAGGAGAGATTGGTAGTAGTAGAGATAGTAGAAGGTTGAAGTATCATATTTAGATCCTGCAAGATATTGTAGATTAGATGTTTTATCTGATATTGTAACAACAGAGCTAGTGGTTTGCATGCTTGGAGACAAGGAGATTGCTTGGAGGCTTGCGAGCTCAAGTTTAGATCCGCCTTAGTGTTTCCATCAATTGTTGATGTGATTCAGAGTTGGAATAGCTTGGATACTTTGTAAATTCATTGTATAAGGCCGCAACCCAAAAGGCCTTACATCTGGGCATGTTGAATGAAATTTTGTTTTGAACCATTATAGTGTTTAATTCCACTGTGCTTGTTGTTGTTATTGTATCATCTTAAAATGGAAGTAATTCTATGTTAAGAGCATTTAGCCCTTTGAATAAGTGGTTTAGGGTCATGATTGGCATCTTTGCATTCTCCCTTGTCTTCCACTTCTTCTCTGCACTTGATTTCTTCATTCTAGGTGAAATTAGGGTTAAGGTCTTAAGGACTTTCCTAATTTTCTCTCTTCCATCGCTCTATTTTCTAGGTAGGGTTCAAAAATGAGACCTCCTAGTCCTTCATCACATCATTCCAGGGATTTTCTATCTATTCCTGACACTGGGTCCTGCTCAGATATCAAATTCTGCATTTCTGGCACCCCTGGAACTCCTGTTGCAGAATCTGGCAAAGTGAGGGTTTGAGGTCAAAGTCGACCTCGACCCTGACCAAGTTAGGGTCGACCTTGATCTTGACCTCTTCCTGCCAGAATTTCAAAGTTTCATTTGCCGGTAATTTATCTTTCAGGAAAGTTATTTCCTGCTTCTGAGTCGGCTGTTTCGGGCTCTAAAATGGTAAATCCTTTAATGGTATTTAAT
Source organism: Chamaecyparis obtusa (assembly GCA_027943335.1). Classification (NCBI taxonomy): domain Eukaryota; kingdom Viridiplantae; phylum Streptophyta; class Pinopsida; order Cupressales; family Cupressaceae; genus Chamaecyparis; species Chamaecyparis obtusa. The sequence continues at coordinate 549,337 of BSBK01005159.1, read as the reverse complement.
CAAGGTATATTTTCTAAAGGTGAGGACCTAATTGGGATTTAATTCTCCAAGGTGGCCCAATTAGAGGAGTGTTCCCTAGATCACTATAAAAGGAGGCCTTCCTCTCTCATTTTACACATCTCATCCAAGCAATCAAGCTCTCAAGTTCTCAAGGTGATCAAGCAAGCATTCATTCATTCAAGTATTCAAGTCTTCTTCTTCATCCAAGTTCTCTATTGAAGATCAAGGATTTAAGCATTCAAGCTATTGAAAGGATTTGGCTGAAGCATTCAAGATCTATCATTCAAACCCTAGATCTAGCCACCATGGTGGTGTGATCTTCCTTCAAGATCCTTTGTTCATCTTCAAGAGCCATATCATTTTTTCCTCAAGGTGGATTTCAAGCATACAATCATGCAGGTTTGATAATGTTATGTTCAATCTTTCATATCAATATATTTGATTACATTTCAAATACATTAGCATATCTATTGAATTGCATAGCTTCATTGTTAGATTCATTTCTACTACTTGCTATCATTCTCCTATTTCAATTTCAATATTAAGGTTGATTCCAAACTGGGGTTTGACCAAGGCAAACCCCCCAAACAAATAATAAAACCATTTTTTATTGTAGGTACAAGTGTGGAATCTTGGATCTGAGAGTGAATTTGGATACCCTTTTCGACAATCTTTTAGGATCTGCGAACAGAATCAGAATCGAACTTCAAATAAATAATGTGGTCTTTAAACTTTTAAAAGGTCAAAGTCGACCTGTGTGAATTTGGAGAAAAGATTTCTGGGTTTTGTCCACTTCGACATTTCCAGTCCAAAATAGGTGACAAAATCTTCAGAAAGTTCATACAGAAGCCAGAATTCAACATTTTCCAAATTTTCCCTAATTCAATGTTAGTATTTGCACTTCAATTATTTCAGATTTCAAGCTTAATCCAACTATAGGGAAGTATAGGATTTATTATTTCTTTCATATTCTTCATAGATTGATTCGATTGTGTATTAACCTCTTGGTTGATCAAATTGGATCTCTCTTTTGGGAATTTGGATTTAGGAGTGAATCTTACATTTTCCCCACACACATACACAAATAGTGGTGATTCCAAATTACCACTATTCAGTTATAATTGACATTGTAGGCTTGGATCAATCCATTCTTGGATCCTCCATCCCTTCCCTATGTCATTTGTGCTCTTCAATCACTCTGAAATTCAATGCAATGAGTGATCTACAAGTCTTTGTGTACTTTAAAGTGAAAATTTTGCCATTAATGCTTGCTGCGTAAACCAGACTTTCACTAAAAATCTCCAACTTTTATTCTGCAATCAATCGGGTAGTGCGCTCTTGCACGTAGGCTCTACTAGTGTCCAAAAAGTTAAATCCAAAGGTGCATACTCTGAGGGTGAGTATATCAGCCGTGTTATACTCTGAGGATGAGTTAAATCTTGCTTGTATGTTATCAATCTAATTTTGTGCTTCATTGAATCCAATGCCGCTGGTATCTCCTTTAAGCTTCTAAGCATATAAATAAGATTCTATCAGATCCTTTTTTGTGTGTAATTTATCAATGTGATTCTTTACCTCTTTTAATTCAGATTGCAACTTTTCTTTGTTGTTTCTTAGCTCCAAGATTTCCATGTTTGATTGCCTCAATTCTTCATTCAGTTGAAGGTTCTCTTTGACTTGTTCATCATATACTTCTTGATTGTTAGTTAGATTATCATCTAATTATTCAATCTAATCTTTCAGAGATGTGTTCTCTTCATTTAGATTTTTGACCATGATCCCTAAATCACTGCTAGAACATTCTTTTAAATCTTTCCTTAGTCTTTTGATGACCGCTTGAGCATCACTGACTTTTTCTTTTAGTTCTTCATTTTCTTTTTTAGATCTGTCAAGGTCTTCAGGAGCAGCTTCAAGATTCTTTTTCAGACATTTCATTTTTATCTTTTCCATGATCTTCTCAAGTGGTTAAACTTCTTTTCTAAGGACTAGAGCTCTGATACCAATTTTTAGGAACATTGAGGGGGGGGGGGTGAATCAGTGTTCACCATATTCAATCTTTTTAATTTACTCTTTAAGTTTATCTGAATTCTTAAGTACTAAAATGAACATTAACATAAACAAGAAACATGAACTCAACACATAACACCAATATGGTTATGGGGAAACCCAAATAGGTAAAAACACTAGCGGGAATTGACACCCACTAATAATCTGCACTAGTATTTTATGATCCTTGTTAGAAGATCCTTAACCCTGTTAGGAGTTGTCATTACAGTGCATTTAGTACAATGATCTTGTCAAGGGTCGAGCCCTATTAGGAGTCTTTTACAATTAACCCTATTAGGGGGGGGGGACACACTATCCTAGAGCTCACTGCTCAAGTGGTGAAGGCTACAACCTTCTGATCTCAGATACACACTATATTTGCTGGATGAACTGGTGTTGTGATATTGCTTGTCAGATTAGTTCCTTTGATGTGCTGATGATTTGACCTCTTGCAAAGCTCTAATACATCTTAAAAAATATTTGCACACTTTGGATCTTCTTATCTTAACTCTATAACAACTTCCTTCCTTATTACAAAGGGCACATCTCATATTTATATGTGCTACCAAAAAACAATTAACTAGGTCAGCCTATAACCATTTACATACAATACTTACAAGTGAATTAACTCAAGAATGTTTACAAACCAAGTTAATTACATGTCTACAACATAATTACAATAGATGCATAGCCTTTACAAAATAATATTAGAGTAACTAATCAAATTATCAATAGTTGGTTGTATACACTATTCTGTTCTGGCATTCACTGGCTGTACCTCTTTAGTTGTCTGTATGTTTTTCATACTGTCTCATCTAATCATGTGCTCTTAGACTTAGCATGAATACATACATTCAAGCTTAACTTCAAGGGAACATACCATAACTTGTTCATACGCATGTGCACTGATGCTCTAAACTACTGGTGCTCTGCTAACTGTCTAGTCTTCTATACTTAGCCAATTTTTGATCTTCTAATGGTGTGCGCTGACTCCAAAACACTATATGACTTTTTTGCCATAATGAAAACATTATATTAAGTCATATACAATAGTATAGTCAACTTGCCAAAAAATATTACTAAAGAAGGTGTGTCCGCAACAACTGTTGCAATAGTTCATACTATTCCATCTGATCAAGACAAAGGCAAAGCCATTTCTAGTGGGCCTTCTACATCAATACCTATATCAACAACACAACAAACATTTCAATTAACACCCAAAAAAATCTTGAAAATTATCAGTGCTATACCTAATACCACTTCACACACTAGCACTCATACAATGGCAAATGCATCAACTCCTTTTGATGCTAGTGTCTTGAACGTGGGTCAAACATCATTGGCAGGAACATCAATTCCCCAATATACAGTTAACTATGTTTCATCGCTATTTGAAATTCCTTTTTGGGTCCTAAAAAAATATACCCCAACACTGTCACAAGCTTATTATCATGTACCTCCTCCCACACATGGACTTACATCAGCTAGGTTTTTGACATCACAATTTGGAGGAGGACAACTCTTTGGTTCACATCTTACAAATCATAATGCTCCTAACTTGGTGAATCAAATCAATGAACTTAAAATCCTTATCTACAACATGCAAAGAGGAGGTAAAAATGAATTTTCCTTTGAGGAAATATGCCCTTATCCATTTGATAAATCAATTAATATGACGCCTTTCCCTGCAAACTTTGAGATCCCTAAATTTGATAAATATAAGGGAAAGACATGTCCTATCAAAAATCTCAACTAATTATATGTTTCTTGTTAGGAGGTCTCCCATAATGAAGACTATCTTAAGAAACTCTTTACAAGGAGTCTTGGAGGCATGACACTTGAATGGTTTATGAATCTACCTCTTGGATCTATATCCTCTTTTCTCTGATCTTGCAGAGAAATTCATTGCACAATACTCATATAATATCAAACTTCAAGCATCCTTAAGTGACTTATGAAACACTAAGAAAAAGAATGGGGAAAATTTTGCTAGATTCTTACAAATGTGGAGACACCTAGCTAATAGATGCCTTGGAGAATGCTAGATAATTATCTTATTGACATCTTTACTATAAATCTGGTACCCGATATGTCCTTCCAAATGAAAATGACCACTCTTGATACTTTTGAAATTCTTGTTGGGAAGGGAAAAATAATTGAAGATGGTCTCTTGCAAAAGGGTTCCATTAAACACTATACTCCCTCTCCTAACAGTGACAAACCAAAATTTTGGACTAAGAATAAAGGGGTAGTCGATGATGGAGTGACCAATGCTAAACATGTGTAGAATGTTCAAGCATCTAACCAAGGTAATTTTAACAACAATTATAGTCAAGGCAATGACAACAATCAAAATCATAATCGGGAAAATGAAAACACCTTTCAACAAAAATCTCACAATCAGTGCTATCTATTCGCTCACAATAACAACAACAATACTCCTACTACACGTTCCTGATGACAATTCACTTCTCTTGCAGAACCCTTGGATGCTATCTTTCAAAAAATTATTGATCAAAATATAATTATATATCCTAATGCCCGACCATATGGTGACAATAAACCCAAACCTTCTTATTATAAGGATAATGAATATTGTGAATATCATCACATCCAAGGTCATGATATTAAGAAATGTATGAAATTCAAACACTATATCCAAGACCTTATTGATGACGCTAAAATTAAGGTTGAGGGTGTTGGTCTCCTTTTTCCCACACTGTCGGATTTACAATCCAATTGACAAATTAATGTCACTAAATCTCAATAACCACTCCAAATTCTAACAAGAAAAAGGGCCAATTAATAAGGACCAAGAGAATGGTCCTCCTGCACCTTGAGCTCCACATCACTTAGGCGGGTATACCTCATCTACACACACATAAATTCTTGTGTAAAACAACATGCCTGCAGGTATATGACTATGGAATAGCTTTTAGACCACTATAGGTATCCTGTACCTCAATGAGTCACCAAGTCTTATGCAATAACCTACTTGCATAGAATGAGTCTGAAAACTAGAAGCTACTTCTACTACCTCCTATCAACATAAAAGGGAAAATGATTTCATTTGATTGAGCTAATGTTGTTGGGTTGAATGGACCCCTGAAGTACCCCAAGTCTCTCATAGACCAATGCCTTATCCAATGGGCAACAGATTCAAATAGATCATTGCAATAGGGCTATGAATAGCGAAGACAATACTTTCTAATGTGTTGATGCCTTACATCAAATATACACCATTGATCAGACCATACTTTAATAATCCACCCATGTCCTTAGATATGCAATTACCAATTCAAAGGACTTTAACTCTCCCCTTAGAAGAGACCTAGAAATAAGCAATACATTAATCAACATCCACTGAAAGAAAAGTTCATGATAGCTTTGATACCCCAATTCATACATATCTGAAAACTAGTCCTAAACTCAATTGTTTCTATGAAAACAACTCTATTAGAAACACCTTGGAAATAAAATAGAAAGATCAAAACTATTAGAAATAGGGAATACTGAGAAGGGGGGGGGGGTGAATCAATATTCTAAAAACTTTATCTTTTGCCCAATTATGTATATAACAGATTATCTTTATACATGCATAACATAAGAAGCTAAACAACATGCATAACAATAAGGAACTCATAACACATTAATTATTCTCAAGGAAACCCTGGCCAAGGGAAAACCTTGGTGGGGATGGTACCCATAAAGATCCACTAATCAAAAGTATCCTATTAAGGATGTTGACCCTGTTAGGAGTCTATTACAAGCATATAGTGTACCAGTCCTGATTAAGGGAGTATAGGCCTTGTTAGAAGCCTCAACCCTGTTAGGAGTGGTAGTACAAAATGTGATTACCAGATGAGCCCGCTACCCAAACAAGTAATGTACAATATACACTAATTAAAAAATAGGTTAAGGTACATAACCTTATACTACTTGCATCAATATCACTTCACTGCTCTTTCACTATCACTATTACATATGCTTCATATACTTCACATCATATCACTTGTCCACACTATTGTGTTCTTTCTCAATAATACTACAATTAAAATTATAATTACATTTACATTTATACCAATAGCTTTATGAAGAGTTAACATCTAGGATGTCATCCCTTTATTTTATTAAGTCATTATTTTGATAAACAAAATAATCCCCTAACTCTTTACTAGTTCTATCTTCATATTCTATCCTGTCAGCTTCACACTATCTTCGGTAAAACTGTCATAACTTCTTCCATACATGCCATACTAACTTTCACTCTAAGATGGGTGATCAATAGACATCATAGAGTCTATGTTCAAGTGTGCAAGCACTGAAATTACTCCAGTCAATGTTGCAAACAAAAAATGTGTCCAGGTTCACTGGTAAAACACTGTCTCACACTTAGACAAATTTGCAATGTGCTCTGTCATGCTTGCTCTCTAACCTATGTGATCTTCATGTGGATCATATGTTTCCATAATGACAACATCTATGTAATCAACTCAGCCAAATTTCCAACAATCCCCCCCTTTGTCATTGGTGGCAACATATGAGAAAATTGGCTAAGTGTACAACTCAAAATCTCAAAAATGTTAAAAACTGTGGCCATAGTATAAAATACATACTATCCTTATAACTCCTCAAAAATTATTATCTCTAATATAGTACTCCCCCTAAGAGTAACAACCCTTATCATATACTATCAATTTTATTCTATATATCTCTCCCCCTTTGACAACAATGACAAAATAAGGTAGGGAGGGTCACAAAATTGTATCACAAAAAGTTATACCTCAATTCATTTATTGCAAAGCTAGTAGGCTTGCAACACAATCTGCAAAATCTATCTTCATGGCTTCTACCTCCTTTTCCCATGTTTTCTGAATGGAATCTGCCACATTAAGTAGTGCGCTCAGTCCATAAGAAGCAATTTCACATGCTTGGAGGTTTTCTAAGTTAAATTTTTGAAAACATGTCTTTTCTGAAAGACATTCTTCCAACTGCTCTTCAATTATGCTCAACTTCATAGAAGCATGCTCTCTCAAAAGAGTGTATCTTCTCAATTTCCTATCTTTCTCATCTTGCACAACTCTAATTTCATCATAAATTTTCCTAACTTTCTTCTCAACATCACAGACGTTCACATTAGGGCTAGACACAAGGTTTGTTTCATTCAGAATTTCTACTTCCTTTAGCTTTATCTTTTGATCTTCCTCAGTTGTCAAAGTTTCTAATTTTGTACACTGTATCTACAAAGATTTACCTATTTCCAAATTCTTCCTCAAATCCTTGATACATATATCAAGAGTACTGATATCATTTCTGATATACAAACTAATGTTTAAAAGCATTCTAGCCTCATAGTCTTCTTGTGCTTTCACTTTTTCAATATGAACTAGGTTTGAGAATTTATTATCAAAGGTGCTCATTACCAACTTTTCCTTCTCCATAGGGTCTACTTCTGAAATTTGTGTAGTTACAGTACTTTGTAACTTCTCAGTTAGTTCCTTCAGACACCCTTCAAGACTTTTCACTTTCTTATTCTTACCAATCATTTTATTCAAGGATGTAATTAGTTCCAACTGATCATCATCATCTACTTCTTTTCCCAAATGCTCAATCATAGATGCAATTTGAGTCTTCTTTCTAGTCTCAGGAGTAAGATATATATCTTCTTTGGTGGGAATGGGAATTTTCTCTTTTGTAATTGGTGGTTCTACAACTGTGGTCTCTGTCATCTCTTTTTCTTTTGTAGCTTCCTGTTCTTCAAAGGCCGAATTGTCAACAATGTTCTGCAAATTCTTGAATACATTTTCATTAGTATGCAAGGTGATTTTTGTACCTTCTACATTCATTGTTTCATCTTCAATATTAATAGCTAGAGAAGAGGGAATGTCCTCTTGTACTTTCTCACCTGCTTGCTCTATTGCAACTGATGATTCTCCAACATATTCTGCCATAACCTTGATAATTGCCCATTCTGTCTCAGAATTTACTTCTTGATACCTGCCTCCCATAATCTAAATTGTTCTCCTTTTGGTTCTCAGATGGGTGCTTAGGGCTTTCATGATCTGATTGAAATGAATTTCATCTCTTATTTCACAAAGCTTCCTCACAAGCTTTTCTTTGATAGCTGTCTCTTCCTTTGATGCTCTCTTCTTCCTATTTAGAAGTTTGTTATAAAGATCATCAGGTATCTATCCTTGAATAGTATCAAACTTCTTTCCAGTCAAGATCATATGCTTCACAACTGCATTCTCTAGATTAAGTCTATCAGTATAATCATAAAGATCATAATATTTGTTCATTCTTGCAAAGTCACCATTCTCAATAATCTTCTCATTAAGCTTTTGAACTTTTGGTTTCCAAGCTTTCTTCTTAGTAGTGACATCATCTTTAACTTATGCAATCTTTCTTGGAATTGGTTGCACTAGAGTTTTATGTCTCTTTCGTGGTCCAATAGCACTTTCCTTAACTCTTTTGCTAGGTGTGGAGGAAGTGGATCTAGTAGAGATCTTTGTTTCTATGTCCTTCTCAGGTACTTCCACTTTCACCTTTACTTGTGGTTCTTCCTGTGGCACTGCAATTGATGATAAAGGAGGGATATACAAAACTTCCTTTTGTCCACTCTCTCTAATTGCTGCTACTGTCTTCTTTGCTACCAAAAAATCTCTCTCTGTCATTCCTATATCCTTTAAGATTTTCTTAATGGTTCTCTCAACTCTCTTCTTAGACTACTTCTCTTCAATTAGAATCTTTGCAGAGTTGAAGTTCTCCTCAAAGGTTCCAAACCTGTTACACTGAGTGTCCAACTTACACTTCAGTAGTCTGCTAACATACTCTTCAGTCTCTACCTCATATATTTCATAGCCAAGAGGGTCTATGAACTCTATTCTAGGCTCTACTGCTTCAATATAGGTAAGGTCAGTATCTACCATAAAACATATAACATCTTTATATTTTTCAACAAGAGACTTAGGGATACTTGATCTGCTAGACACAATATTCTGAAATGTCTTAATAACAAGTACTGCACTCTCATTAACACTATCAATAACATGCCTTCTATATACTACATTAATCCTTTCCATTGTAGTTTGTCCATCATTCCGGTCATTTCCTATGGTGTAAGGAAATATCCTCAAAAGATGAAAGAACATATATGTGATTAGGGATGAGAACCTAAACTGTGTATACTTAGTTTTCTTGATCTTCTCCAAGTTCGCAAACAATTGAATTCATAGAATTTCACACATATCAATTGGTACCCTATCAACACACATAAGATAAGCTGTATGTACCATTCCAGCTACCATGTCATCCTCTCTTGAATTTGCACAAAACTTAGTAGTTAGGATTTTGCATAAGTATCTCACATCATCTTGTTTGATCTTACTAATCACAATTCCTCTACCATTATAGGATGAGTTTGTGTTGTCAATGACTATTTTCCTCATGTTTTTCTCATTAAAAGGAATAGATCTAGTTTTAGATAATCCAGTGACTTCATGAATCAAATTAGCTGTAATATCTATCACTCTATCTTCTAGCCAAAACTTTCCATTATGAATTTTTCTCAAGATAATCTTAGTGCATTCTTCATTATGAAATTCATATTGTAATCCATATTTAACAATTTCATTATGTTCCAAATATTTAAAACCTTGTTTCAATGTCATATTCTAATTGTAAATCTTCTGATATTCATATGTGAAATCACTATCATTTACTGTCTCTAGTTTTCATTCAAGATAACTTCTGACATTCTCTAAATGTAATACTCCATCTGGTATGGATGATAATGCAAACCTAGGGTCTTCTTCCAAGGGTTCTATTGGTTCCCTTTTCAATTTAGGTCTATTCTTATCTCTGACATTGTGTATTAAGGAAACATCCATGATTTCTTCAAATTCCTTTACTGATTCAAATATTTGTCAAGTAAAATACCTTAATTTCATGATTTTAGGGCTTGCGTAGATTCGGCACAAAATTCTTCTCCAAATCCTTGCAAAATGCTTTCAATCACTGCTCTTTGATCTCCTTGACACTTGAATTCACTTTGATGATCAAATAATATTGATCATAACCTTTTATTAATTCAATCTCACTTAGATCTGACATCGCATTCAATTCTTTTGTCGCTTCTTTCCAAAAAGTTGTCTTTGCTAACCTATAAAACTTAAAACTTCTTGCGATCTCGCAAAACATAATATTTTTCTTTGTGCTCTTAACCATAGAATTAGAACATCATAAACTACCTTGCATTAACTGCATATGACTCAATTCATCATATATCTACTTCTATACTAAATCTAAGTTCCTATTCTACTGTAATTTACATAATTTAAGTACTTTGAGATAGGTCAGGTAAATATTCATTCTTACCTTTCAATACTTCACCTTCCTGATTACCTTCAATGTTGAATATGTCTCCTTGATCTGTGCTTTTGATAAACTTCACTTCATTTGAATTACTACAACATCCTTTTTGACTATTACTTGCATCTTCATTTCTTCTTGCATGATTTTTGGGGTTAGGATTAAGATGAAAAACTCTATTTTTCATTCTGAAAACCTTGCTATATGTCCGATCTTGTTGCATATCTGACAAACAATTCCATTGTTTCCATATCTTGGTCTAGGTTGATTGATTTGTGATCTATAATTTCTAGCAATGTGTCCAACCTTGTTGCATCTATAACATACTACTCCATTTTTTCTATTCATATCTTTAGTAGGTTTCTTATATGCATTGTTAGTATTCCTAAACATTCTACTACCATCATTATTCTCAATAAATTTAGGTTTCCTACAATCAATAGCTCTATGTCCAAAACCATGACAATTGTAACAATAACCATTAAGAGGTTTAAATTTTTTACTTGTGCAATCTCTCTTCATATGACCAATAGTATTACAAGCAAAACATCTACCTTTGAATTCTCTTTGCATACCTTTGGGTGATTCCTCTTGCTTCGGTGATTTTTCTTCTTTACATGTATCTTCAGATTTGTTGATCTCATCAGGCTTCTTCTTTTCCATGCTTTCAGATATCTTCAGATCTAGTTCCTTGCCTTCATCATTTTCTTGGATTGAGTCAGTTCACCTTTGAAGTTGTTGTTTGGATTGAGTCAGTTCACCTTTCACAATCTTATTGTATCTCTCAAGTTCATCATACTACAAATTGACTTTCTCAAGTTCAGATGTTACTTTAGAAAAATTAGATTTTAGTCCTTCATTTTCAGTCTTTAGACTTTCATTCTCAGATTTCAGATTTGCTTCATTCTTTCCATTTCTATCTTTCAAACTAAGCTTCAAATTTTCTATCTTCAATTCATGCTTAAGGATTTCATTTTCTTTTTCCATATTGTCATCACAATCTTCAATAAAAACTTTAGATTCCTTTTCAGATCTCAGATCTTCCAATTTGTTTTTCAGTTTCTCAATGAGGTTCTTTGCAGCATCATACTTTCTTTTCAAAGTATCTTTTTCAATAGTAAGAAAGTCAATCTATTCAAGAGCTTCTTCAAGATTCTTCTGTAGTTCATCCATATCCATAGAGATCTTACTCAAGCTGCTAGGCTTTCCTTGAATGATTCTTTTCCAAGTAACTAAGCTTTGATACCAATTTTTAGAAATAGGGAATACTGAGAGGGGGGGGGGGGTGAATCAGTATTCTACAAACTTTATCTTTTTCCCAATTATGGATATAACAAATTATCTTTATACATGCATAACATAAGAAGCTAAACAACATGCATAACAATAAAGAAATCATAACACATTATTTGTTCTCGAGGAAACCCTAGCCAAGTGAAAACCCCAGTGGGGATGGTACCCACAAAGATCCACTAATCAAAAGTATCCTATTAAGGATGTTGACCCTGTTAGGAGTCTATTACAAGCATATAGTGTATCAGTCCTGATTAAGGGACTATAGGCCTTGTTAGAAGCCTCAACCCTATTAGGAGTTGTAGTACAAAATGTGATTACCAGATGAGCCCACTGCCGAAACAAGTAATGTACAATATACACTGATTACAAAATAGGTTAAGGTAAATAACCTTATACTTCTTGTATCAATATCACTTCACTGTTCTTTCACTATCGCTATTACATATGCTTCATATACTTCGCATCATATCACTTGTCCACACTATTGTGTTCTTTCTCAATAATACTACAATTATAATTACAATTACATTTACATTTATACCAATAGCTTTATGAAGAGTTAACATCTAGGATGTCATCCCTTTATATTTTAAGTCATTATTTTGATAAACAAAATAATCCCTTAACTCTTTACTAGTTCTGTCTTCATATTCTGTCCTGTCGGCTTCACACTGTCTTCGGTAAAACTGTCATAAATTCTTTTGTACATGCCATACTGAATTGCACTTTGAGATGGGTGATCAATAGAAATCATAGATTCTATGTTCAAGTGTGCAAGCATTGAACTTACTCTAGTCAACATCGCAAACAAAAACCGTGTCCAGGTTCACTAGTAAAACACTGTCTCACACTTAGACAAATTTGCAATGTGCTCTGTCATACTTGCTCTATGACTTGTGTGATCTTCATGTGGATCATATGTTACCATAATGACAACATCTATGTAATCAACTCAGCCAAATTGCCAACAAAAAATACCCTTGATGCTCTAATCAACAAGTTCAAGAATCAAATGGAGGCAATCTCATAGTAGTATGAAAATATTGAGATCTTATTCATAAGACATACTATTACAACTTATATTATATTCTCCAAGCTAGAAAGGAAAGAGGGAACACCCTATATGCAAAGAAGAAGGTAATATATTTATCAGAAAAAACCACTCTTGGAACCAACTCTAAAAATTACAGAGAGAAGGAACCTCCCTAAATGATCTTGGAAATCCTTATATAGGATTGCAACAAGCTATAAATCATTTATGGAAAAATTAGGTCTAAAACAACCTCAAAAACCAGATTCAACAAGATGTTAAAGAATGTAGGAAAAGCCTAGAAACCCAGGAAAATTAGATAAAATTTGATGTATAATTATTTAGTTTCATTATCAAGGCTTACTGCAGATACAAACTCAACTAATTTCTTGTTGCAGGCAAAACAAAATTAAATGCCAGAACCAACTTAGAAAATCTTGTGTGCACAGGGCATGGAAATCTCTGACATCTATCAAACCCTAGCCACCTATGTCAAGCATCAGTTCTCTGCATTTAAACCGATATGACACCCCAAGAAGCAAAATTAGATCATGACAACCACCTATATGTTCTTCATTATTTCTCTAACTACAATTGTCCCAAAAAAAATCAAATTTGAGCTATCCTTTTGTCGTGTCATCGTTCAACGATCAAAACCTTGGCAAAAACCCTTACATTTTTTTAAAACTTGCTAGCAACGACTAATAGGCTTAGGTTTAAAACATAACCGTTGATCTCATGATTTCTTGGCATATCGGGCGATTCTCATTTATCTTTATAACAGTCAACTGAGCTTTCAAAAGTCTTGCCACATCATCAACCTCAGAAAACAATCAAGAGCAGACACATCAGCAATATCTGACAGTGGACCCACCCTGATCTTGGTCAGCATCACCTTAATCTTTAGTCAACTGGAGATTATGTGACTGAAGGCACTCTCCAAGTCACGAGACATTTTACTTAACTAAGGTTTTCCCTGGAGATCACATGACCAAGAGTATTTGCTAAGCCATTGAATATTTGGCCACTAACTTCAAGGATCAAGAGAATACACGAACACACAGTGGTGCAATCACCAAATGTGAAACATAACTACCAGGGACTAAGCATATTCTGACCTTGACTTAACCTACACCCATCTGGAGATTATGTGACAAAAGACTTTTCCAAATCTCTGAATCTTTCTTCAAACTGGGGTTAAGTCCTGAGAATACATGATTGAGGCAATCTCCAAGTCGCTGAAACTTTTCTTTACTCTGGGTTACATCTAGAGACTCAACGCCAACCGTAAGATCTTAATCTGATGATCCCTATTATCTGAAATAAAACCTTTTATATATTAAAGATGCCAGAGTTAAATGCTAACCACATGATCATGATCCAACGATATTCATGCTATCTCCCAATCTCATCCTTGAATTTGAACTCTTTAGGATATCTGGTGACTGAAGGAAATAATATATGGTTTATTATATTTGGAGACCTAGTGACTATAGTTATCTCATGGTCACTGAAAGATTTATTATTTCATCATTTTATCTGGAGACTGCCCGACTGAGAGTAAATTGGATCTAGAGACTGGGCAACTATAGTTATACTTAAAATTTTTTTTTAGTGTAGTTGCTAGATCTCATGAAGCACTTCAAACCATTTAGAGACTTTTCGACTGAAGGCATTCACTGAGTCACTTGATAAAAGAGAATATTCCCATGCCTTAAGGAGACTGCACGACTGAAGGGTTTCAAGATGTCTCTTAATAAAAGGAATATTATGGAATTCTTAGGAGACTAAGCAACTAAAGGAAAAGATAACCACCTACCAAGTCACTAGATGTTAGGATCTTAGCTACTAGGATCACGAGAATAAGCGACTACTGTATTCGCTGGGTCGCCAGATAAAATGACTAACTACCTAGAAAATAGGAGATCTGGTGACCACACAGTCATGGAGTTACTAAATAAGACATAATAGCTTGCCAAGGAAATATAACATGTGCAAAATTGGGCTTTGAGTGACCAGGAAAAAGTAACGAAGGAATAGAAAAGGCCAAGGGTTTGTGGACTTAAACAAATTTTGTGAAACCTTGGATATGGATAAACCCTATTTCTCAGACCTTAAAATTTGAATTTCTCCCTAGTTTTGAACACATGCACTCTTGACTGGAGCTTGGACACACCATGAACTACCTCTGGCTAAGGGTGCAAGTCATGAAACATAATAAATCTTCTTTTCTGATTGAAACAAGTTTGCAGGGGTTTTTGACAATTTCTTTAGGGTTTTCACAAGAAATAGGCCATTTTCTTAGGACATTTTGCATTGACAGGAAAATGGCCTAATAGAAGGTCATACACCTTCATCATCCAATGTGCAACTTAAGATCTACAATCAGACATTCCCTAATCATAATCAAAACATTGCTTCATGTTCCAAAAATGTGCCTTATGGCTACACCACCAATAACATTCAAGGCTCTAAAATCCAGGACAATGATTGTTGTGGCTTTGACTCTCTTTGTGGTCACATAGAAGAATCTAAAAAAAATGTGTGTAGTCTTAAGCTTAAAGCTGCTGATTGCAATGCTACCACTAGAAGAGGAAGAATTACTGTTCAGGTTGTTGATCCACCCACTGTACCATCCACATCTACTAGGAATGCTTCATGCTATGACCTCCTGGCACAACTAGGGAAGACTCCCGCATAGATATCCATACTTGAGCTACTTCATATATCACCTATGCATAAAGAAGTCATTGAAAAAGCCCTTACTGAATCTCGAGTCCCTGAAAACATCAATACCTCCCAGTTTCTGTAATACCCCCAAAATGGGCTATAGGACCATTAACCTCCTACATCAACAAATCGATCGAAATCAACATAAAAGTCGTAACCAAAGGCACATCTGCGCATCAAATCATCAAAACCCTAATCAATTTAATCTTAATTCTGCATCGAGGAATATTTCCTAAATATTCCTAATTTATCTAATTATCCTGATTAAATATTATTTGGCGATAAATCATATTTATCCTAAAATTTGATTAATTGAATATTTTGAATATTTAATTAATTAGATTTAATTCTACCACTTAATTGCTTAATTGGATTTAATTGTATTTATTCCTAATTTATATTATTTAATTTTGACAATAAATCAAAATTCCTACAAGTAATTGATTAAATTCTTATTTAATTAATTAAATCTAGTTGTCAAATTTAATGATATAGTTTGGAATAAAAGTTTGATTTAATAATTGATTAACCCATAAATTAATTATTTTAATTCAAAATCAGTTAAGTTGAGAATAAATCACTTAAATTATTAAATTAATTCATATTAAATCATGCATAATCAAAAAAATAGTTGAACTCTAAATCAACTATTAAATTTAAATTGAACTCAACATGTGATTGTGAGTTGAAAAGTAGGCAACTTCTGAAAAGGAGTCAAAAAGCTATTTTTGCATGATTTTATGAGTTGATTTATTTCTAATTTCTTGTTAACTCAAAAATCAACCCGAGTTTATCAAGAGTGATTTATGGCTTTCTCAATGCATCCTCAAAACTCTGGATTTCTATATAATCAAGGCTCAGCCCTTCACAAAAGGTCCTTCATTTTTGCAATCTGACATGCTGCATCTTTCAACTGCATTTTGGAGAGTCGAGCTCTTGCAAACAGGCGATTGTGACATTTTGCTAATTGCAATTCATTATTTTTCATCCATTTTGCATAGCATAACATATCATTGATAGATTCAATTGCATTCATTTTCAATTCTAGATTAAGTTTCATATCAGTTTTCATCATATTGCATAGAAAATCCAAAAATATAGATTAATTTGCATTCATCTTCATTCAGCTTTTAGCATTAAATCCTTGGTTTAGGTGTTACATTGTCACTGATCTTGGTCATACTATGAGAATACCAAACTCATACCTACTAGAAGGTAGTAAATCACATGGTTAGCTTTGTTATTTCATTTGTAGATTTCTTGATTTGCTAACCTCTAATGTTTTACTAAAGTGTTGTGTCTGCAGCTAGGTACAAAATTCACACACACATTTTTGGCA
Organism: Chamaecyparis obtusa; assembly: GCA_027943335.1. Lineage (NCBI taxonomy): Eukaryota > Viridiplantae > Streptophyta > Pinopsida > Cupressales > Cupressaceae > Chamaecyparis > Chamaecyparis obtusa. Next base: position 532,526 of record BSBK01005159.1, on the reverse strand, counting down.
CCCACCATGGGAGAAAGTCATACGAGAGTTGAGTCAAAATTGTTAGAAAGCCTTCAAAATTATCATAAATTCAATCATTACAGTCAACTCCCAGATTCTATCAAAAAATTCACTGTGTCAGGAACATAGGAGAAAACCAGAAGATTCCAATCAATCTTGCTAAATTGGTCTCTTGAGTTTGATCCAGCCTTTTGATCTATTGATTTGAATCCCATTTGAATCCCATTTCATCTTGTGTTAAAACCTTGTCAAAATCATCTTCAAATTCAAACCTTAAAATGGCTAAGTGTTGTGAGCTCGTGTCTGCTGTCTTTTGGGCATCTACCCATACAACTAGGACACAGTATCCTACACTTACATCCAATCAATCCTTTATCGAATCCAATCTTGACAAGGTTGTGTCATTTGATTTTTCCTAAACCAGATCATTCATTAGTTGTCTTAATCTTTCTCTTTTTCTTCACCCAAGGTTAATGGTGGAAACTAGAGCTTCCTCACAAAGAAAACAAAGAGAACAACCCAAAATCTCTTCAATAGCATCTTCTGTGATTGCTCAAACATTTCATCAGTCTTATGACACAAATCTATTCATAGAAGATTCTCTTGGAAATATTTACTTGAAAGGTGGTTATGTAATCCCTCCTATATCGATCTACAGAGGTAATCAATTAACTCCACATCAATTGATCCTTGAAAGTCCTCATAAAAACACAATGTCTCAAGGAGGAGGAAATTGAGGATCCCAAGGCCATCACTCTAATCACAAAGATCCTGAACCAACTCTATCTAAAATTGAATGGTATAGAAATGATGAGCACTTTCGAAAGGTGAAGAAACACTTCTTGCAAGAAGACAAAGAGGCTTACTTCCTTGAACTAGCAAGACAAGGAGCCAAACTTCCTCCCAATTTCAATGTTGAAAATATCATCACCCAAGAGGAAGAAACTCCCATCACAGCCATAATGAAACAAATGCATGCCATGCAAGTTAAGCTCAACAAGCTAGAAAAAGAGAAAGAACCTAAAGAATTCTCCATGGAGGCTATATGCCCTTTTCCATTTGATAAAAACTTGTACATGCCACCATTCCCAAAAAGAGTGGAGATGCCAAAATATGACAAATATAATTCAAACTCTAAACCCCAAGATCATGTTCAAGAATTCTATACTCAATCCATGGAGTTTATTCATGAACCAACCTATCTAATATGTCTTTCCCATGATCCTTGGGAGGAGAAACCATTCATTGGTTCTCTAAAATTCCTCCAAATATCAAAACCTTTAAGGAGCTTATCAAGCTATTTTACCAACAATACTCCTACAATATCCAACACTTGGTTACCATGATTGACATCTGCAATCTGAAGCAAAACTAAGGAGAACCCTTCCTAACCTTCCTCAAGCGATGGAGGAAGAATTTTTCGCTTTATGCTTGGCCTATTCTGGAAACTGAAAAGCTTGAGATCTTTATCAACAATCTAATTCCAAAACTCAATTATCATTTGCAAATACAGAATCATACTTCTTTTGAGAAAATGGTATAAAATGCCATAAAGATTGAGAATGTGCTTTCTCGTAAGGGAGATATATCACTTAATAAGGATAGTAAGTACGAATTAGGCTCTAGTTCCAATAACAAAGATAAAGTCAAATTCTAGAACAAGAACAAGAATGTTGTAACAGATGGTGTTGTCAATCACCTCAGTGCTCCCTCAAAGGCACCAGCATTCAATCTCACCATTGGCATCCAAGCCATAAAATCTTTTGAACAAAAGGCATCCGAATCTTCTAAAAAGTCAAATGAATATAAACCGTGGGTTTCAAAACTAAAGTGCGATTTCACTCCTTTGGGTGAGTCCTTAGAATCTACCATGAAAACATTATTGGCAAACAAAATCATCACATTGCCTAAGATAAAACCATATGATCCGAAAGTTAAACCTAAATGGTGGAAAGAGACTTATTTGTGTGACTTCCATCCAAACAAGGGTCATAAAACCAATAGCTGCATGCACTTGAAGCATCTCATACAAGACAAAATTGATGATGTAGAAATTGTGATTGACATCCATAAAACCAACAATGATCACATGGCATTCATGGAACCATTTTTGAAGCATACTAAAGGAGATTCATCTTCTTAGCCTAACATGGGTGCTAAGGTCAATTACACCTACTCTGGAAATAATGATGTCATAAACATGGTTGAACCATGTCTATCTACACATTTTAATGTCATCACAATTGTATGAAGAGATAAAGATAATCAATCAGCAAATGCAGTAACTCGATCACAAGCTCAGGTACATCTACAAGGACAAAACTTGGGTTCATCAAATACCCCTAAGGTGCCTTTCAATCTTTCATCTACTTCTAAATAGAGGGCTTCCTCAAAATCATCAAATCCTAAAGAGACTAGGCCAACATCATACAGTATTATCCAAAAAATCTAGCATACCAATGCAAAAACATCCATGTTTGAGTTGCTTCAGATATCTCCTACTAATAGGGCTATTATGGATAAAGCTCTACTCAGTTCCAATGTTCCTGACAATCTTGATCTAGATAGATTTTAGACCATGGTTGGTCACTTGACATCACCCCAGTATATCTCCTTTTTAGAGGAAGTGACAATTCATTGAGTCATCATCATAACCAGCCCTTGCACATTGAAGTCTTAATCCAAAACCATCATGTCAAACATGTGTTGATAGATGGAGGCACTGGTCTAAACATTTGTTCCTACAAATTGATCACACAACTAGGATTATTAGATGATGCTATTGATCCTAAAAAGAAGATAACCATAAAAGCATATGATGAGCAAAAAATATCCTCCAAGGGAAATTTTGTTCTACCTATCAGAACAAGACTAGTTATCAAAGACATCACCTGTCAAGTTCTAGATCTTCCATTGGCTTACAATGTTCTTCTAGGGAGATGTTGGATACATGAAATGCAAGTTATTCCATCAACATACCATCAATGTATGAAATTTCCTTAAGATGGAGTGGAGGTAATAATTCTAGCTGACATATCCACATCTTGTAATGCTGTGAAAGAGAGTACCGACAAACTTGTTCCACATAATAGAGAATCTTCCACCAAGGAAACATATATTGCATCTAAATCCAACATGGAAGACATTTCCAAAGAGGTCAAAATTAAGGACACATCCATGGAAGAATATACTATGGAACTAGTCCTATCTCTAACATCTCTCCTGGTCTCATCTAAATCTTATGGGCAGCCTTTAAAATAGAAAAAACAAGCATCTACAGAACCTCAATCTATCTACAATGGAAGTTTTGTCATAGAAAAAGTGTCCAAGTAATAGTTCGAAGAGGAAGAAGCTTTTCTTGCATGGCTATAGAAAGATGAATCTCAATCAGTTCAAAAATGTGACTCCAAGTTGAACAAGGTTCCTTCAAAGTCATATGGGCTAGGTCAAACTTATGTCTAAATTGGGATACATAGGAAAAGGACCTCTAGGAACAAGAGGAAAATGTCTTATATCACCCATTGCACATTGTGGCTAGACAAACAAAGATACTATAGGTCTAGGTTATCAGAATAAATCCTTCCATCTCAATAGAAACTCTCCTCATGTGATAGAATAGATAGAACCATAAGTGAATAAAACTAAAGAGGGAGAAGCAAAACAATCAGACAGTGATGATTCAGACACTACTGATCTTATCCCTTATGAACGTTTACCTTAAAACATACTAGATATTATTAAGGATGAAGAGACACCTAAGGAGAATATCAATGTAGTAGATACACAAGAAACTACTACTAAACAAGAAGAAGGTAAACCTCTCACAGTAGCTGAGCATTTGGGATACAATAGTGATTCTGAAATAGACTCCCATGAATATGAATTCCACTCAAAATCTGATGGTAATCCTACTTGGGGGATTCGTCCTGACTTTACACATGTTCTCGGATTTCCCAAAGGTCTAGATGAAGAATCAGAAGATGAATCAAATGACTATGAATGGGGAGTTATTACAGAAGAAGATGAACTTATCACTGAGAAACACATTGATGTAATTCACCAATATTCACCTAAATCCAATGTAATTCTAGAGAAAAATGATGAACTTAATGAGTCTAATCCACCTACTACTGAAGTGGAATCCAATAATGACATTGAAATGATTCGTGAACTGAACATTCTGAGTAGTGATATCACATTTCAATTTGAGATTCAGGTTAGGACCAATGATGATAACACTAACATATGTGTGAACACCATTTCCTAATCCCCCTACACCTTGACTATCCAACATCCAGAGCTTATTGACCAAATATCTACCTATCCAAACCAAGATATCCATACCTTTCAAACTGACTATACTCTTACCTGCTACCTCAATGCAGTGGAACCTATGACAACTTCCATCGTTGAACCTAGCATAATCATGACATAGTAAGATATCAAATGTCTCAGTCAGAAAAACAAAAGCAAAAAGAAAAAGAGTTCTGAGGGTGAAAACCACTTTGTGGAAGTCTCAGAACCTAAAATAGTAAAAATAAAAGATGTATCCAAAGGTGAAAACCTCTATGAGGTGCCTACAGATGAGATATTTAATGTCCTTCTGAGTTATTTATAGGACATATCTCTAGTATTGATATAACCAACTCAATCTATCAATTTGGGTACAACAGAGGAACCATAAATGATTCATGTAGCACAATCCCTATCAAAGGAAGAAAAACAAGCATTGACTACTTTCCTAACAGAGAAGAAAATCAACATCGCATGGAAGTATTTAGATATGCTAGGGTTAGATCCAAATTTGATAATGCATCATCTTTCTATAGCTCCAGGAGTCAAACCTGTTAAATAGAAATTGTGAAAGATGCATCCACATGTTGCACTCCTAGTCAAAGATGAGCTAGAAAAGTTACTAAAAGCTGGATTTATCTGAGTCATAGATTATGCAGAGTGGATCTCCAACATTGTTCCAGTATCAAAACTAGACAAATCTATAAGAGTATGCACAAACTTTAGAGATGTAAACAAAGCATGCCCTAAGGATTATTTCCACTACCAAACATCGATATGATAGTGGACATGATTGCAGGCTTTGAAATGTATTCCTTAATGGATGGTTTCTCTAGATACAACCAAATCAAAATTTGTCCAGAAGATCAAGATATAATAGATTTTACATGTGCATGGGGTACTTTCTATTGGAATGTCATGCCATTTGGTCTCAAGAATGCTGGAGCTACATATCAAGGAGCTATGACATCTATCTTCCATGATATGATGCATCGAACTATGGAAGACTATGTTGATGACACCTTAGCTAAATCAATGATAAGATCAGAACATCTGAATGACTTGAGAAAAATACTAGATAGAATGGAGAAGTTTAGTCTCAGACTGAACCCTAAAAAGTGTACTTTTTGTGTCACTTCTAGAAAGCTCCTAGGCTACATTATTTCAAAGAAGGGCATTACAGTAGGTCCTGCTAAAGTCAAAGCTATCACGGAGATGCAACCTCCCAAAAATATCAGTCAAATGAGAACGTTACAGGGAAAGGTGCTATCAATTAGACATTTCATATCTCAGTTAGTAGATATATCACAACCTTTCACAAGAACATTACATAAAGGTGTGACTTTCACATGAAATGAGGAGTGTGAAAATAACTTTAATCACATCAAGCAATATTTGGAAAATCCTCCTATTTTGATGCCTCCTATTCAAGGGAAGCCATTGATTCTATATGTCTCCACCATAGATACATCACTAGGGGCATTACTAGCACAACATGATGACAACAAGAAAGAGAGAGCTATATACTACATTAGCAGAACATTGGTAGCTTATGAGAAGAACTATTCCATGATTGGGAAATGTTGTCTAGCTGTGATCTTTGCATCACAAAAAAACTGAGACACTACATGTTATCTCATACAACACAATTGATAGCTAAGATAGATCCATTGAAATACTTATCGAGCAAAGCTGCCCTCATAGGTAGACTAGCTAAATGGGTGATGTTATTTAGTGAATTTGACATATAATATGTTGAAAGGAAAGCTATCAAGGGCCAAGTCATTGTAGATCAGTTACCTAAAGCATCTATGTTTGATGATACACCATTATAGATGGAATTTCCTAATATATCCATCATGCACATATCTTCTAGGACTTGGCATATTTTATTTGATGGATCTTACACACAACATGGATCTAGGGCAGACATATTGTTCATCACACCACAAGGTTATTCAATACCTAAAGAATTCAGAATAAAATTTCCTTGCACAAACAATACTGCTGAATATGAAGCTCTCCTTAATGACATGAATATAGCAATAGAATGGTGAGTGATAGAATTACACATTCATGGAGACTCACAGTTAGTCATGCACCAAGTCAATGATATATACCAGACTAAAGATGAGAAACTGGTTCCATACAAATGCATGGTTGATGACCTTAAGAAGTATTTCATCTTAGTCACTTTTGAGCAGATTCCTAGAATGAAGAATGAGGCTGCTAATGCTATGGCAATGCTATCATCTCTACTATAGCAGCCCAAACATGAGCTACATTATGAGTTCTTGGTGGAAGTACTGTCATTTCCTACATATGATTCCCCTCAAACCTGCATGATCTACACTATTGTTGGTCATAATTCTTCCAGATACAAACACCTTTTCTCCTACCTTCAAGACCAAATCATCCCTAATACCTTCAACCACCATGAGAAATGATACCTTATCCAAAATGCATCCCGGTATGTCATCATTGGTAATGATCTGTATAAATGGAGTCTAGATGGTGCAATTCTTAGGTGTTTAGAGCATGAGGAGTCTCAACACACATTAGAGGAAGTCCATGACGGTATATGTGGATCACATTCCAATGGTTTAACACTAGCTTGAAAACTTATTAGGGCTAGGTATTATTGGCCTAAAATGGAAAAGGAGGCTATCAAATATACAAAAAACTGTCAAAAGTGCCAAGTACATGGTAACTTAATTCATGCACCAAGGAGAGATCTTATTCCCTTTACTACACAATGGCCTTTCCAACAATGGGCGTTTGATCTTATAGGGGCTATACATCAACATTCTTCCAATGGACATACCCATATTATTACATCTATAGACTAGTTTACAAAATGGGTGGAAGCAGTCCCTTTGACTCAAGCAATCGACAAACAAATTTCAATGTTCATTCTTAACTATATCGTTTGTCGGTATGGAATTCCACGTTCAATAGTCACAGATAATGGTGGACAATTCAAGAATAAGGACTTAGATTCCTTGTGCTCTAAATTCAAAATTACACAATTGGTCGTCAATATACTATCCTCAAGGGAATGGGCAAGCATAAGCATCAAACAAGAATTTGTTGAAAATCTTGCATCGCACAGTTAATAAAATAGGAAGAGACTGGCATCTCATGATCAATCCAACTCTCTGGGCCTATAAAACAAGTATCAAAATGTCCACTAGGGCTACACCATTCTCTTTAGTTTATGGGTCTGAAGTGGTACTACCTATTGAGGTTGAAATCCCATCACTAGGAATCAGAATGCATGGTCTATTAACTGATGATGACTACAGAGTGTCTAGGTTGCAAGAACTTGAACTACTAGATGAGCGTAGAAAAGAAGCCTATGATCATCTTAGAGTATATCAAAAGAGAATGTCTAGAGGCTAAAACAAGAAAGTCAGACACAAAGAATTTTAGGTTGGCAATCTAGTCTTGAGAGAAAAAACTAAAAATCAATCCCATAGAGAACGCAAGGGGAAGTTTGAACCTAGCTAGCTGGGTCCCGGGAGCCTATCAACACTCAACGAATGAAGGAGAACAACTCTGAGAACCAATCAACATTCTGCATATGAAGAAATTCTACGCCCGAGGCATTCAGTATTAAAAAATGTCCCAAAAATATCATTAAAATTAGAAAAGTCCTAAAAAAAATGATCATCCTGGTGAAAACCTAGCAATAGGCACCTTGATGTATCACAAAATAATTAAAAAAAAGAAAAAATACAAAAAAAATTGAAAAGATGAAAAACACAAAAAAAGAGGAAAAAGAAAAAGTGCCTTGGTGAAAACCTAGAAATAGGCACCTTGGTAGCAAAAATAGAATCTCTGCCAAGATGGTGAAAACCCGACAAACAGGCTTTTAGTCTGCTTTAGTTTGTATATATCCTTGTTTTTAGTTTGTACATCATCCAAAAAAAGTGTCTATATCCTATCAATGTTTCAAGCTTGGGGGCAACCAAAGTCATATCCTAAAGTCCTTAGTATCTTCAGGTGAGTCATTTCTAGTCAAGGTCCTTCCAAAGCTATATCTGAGTCAGTCAGCCTGTCTCCTCATCAGGAAAGGATTTTGCAATCAAACACAAATGAATAACAACAAACTGAAAACAATCGCTATGACATGTTTAAATCTTTCTATATGCTTACTGATTCACATTGAGATTTTTGCATATTCGGTCCTCACGAGCTCCTCGATGATGTCCTTCATAAGATTTAGAGAGTGATGACTAGGGGCATAAGCTTTTATTTGTTTTATGCTTTGAGTGAAAATATAACAACTTTGGAAATTATGGATTGAATTGGTGTCCACTATAAGTGCCTCCATCATGTATTGGATAGCCATGTGTACCTCGACCATTGATACCCAAAAAATTCAAGGAATTTTGATCTAACTTTATCTTTTTGAGTGATTTATCCTTCTCTATTGTGAAACACAAAATTATCCAAGGATGTGAACAATAAAGGGTCACTGTAGGTAAATTCACATAAGAATGAGAATGATCTCTCTTTTTGTTGGCGTGTTTGTTCCACAAGGTGTATTCATGTCATCACAACGTTTATGTTCTGATGCTTATACAAATTGCTATATCAAAAGGATATGATATTCATGTCATCTTGGCTTCTTGTGCCTTGATGCTTATATCTAAATCCGACATAATAAAACAAAAACCAATATTCATATGTCTATGGTTGTCTAACTAGTGGGCATTGTATTGATTTATCCGGTGTTACCTAAAGAGAAACTAACAAAAAAATATTCAGTGATGAAAATGACCGACACATGATCAGTGACTAAGTCCTAGGTCTTAGATTTGCATTTCATTTTGCACTTTGCAAGGTTGTATTTATCTCACGATTTCAACATCAACATAAAAGCTTAACGATTCTCCAAAACTATGCTAAACATGACACAAGGATTGAGTCTCACATGAAGATCTTCTTAACAGATTAGCAAGCAGTCACTATCCTGGGCTAAACATCCATTTTGACAAATGATCGAGTACTTGTCTTCATCAATACCTACAAAACAATATCATGTGTATCACTGCATTTACATTGCATATCATAAGAATTCGATAAATCCATTTGCATACATGTGCATCCATAAACATACATTGGCATTTATCTATCTATCATCTATCATTACATTGCATAATCCATACATTTGAAATAAATCATTGCATTGCACATTCCATACATTCTACACTAATCAAAGCATTTAAAACATTTGCATCACATGATATAATCATCATAAACAAAATGACAAGTGCATATGAAGTCACAACCAAAATTGATCTCGTATATATATCAGAATGTCATAATAGTACATGAGTGCACTACTGGCACAATATACAAAAGAATGAGCTCAACGAGCTATCAGATATGATTAGTATATATAAAAAATGACAAAAATCAAAACACTAAGACATATCAGTTTTCTGCCTGCTCCTCCACATCTGGTGGTGGTGGGGTAGGTGCATCTAGTGGTGGGTCAGCCCATGGTGCTCTGGCTCCTTTAGAAGCAAGCATGTACTCAGAATATGTGGGCACTCTCCACTCAGTAGGTACACTCAAGTAATAGGAAGAAACATAGTAAGAGGCCCAACTAGTATGATGAATGACCTCCACTTGTAATCACCTCACATTGGCCTCTGGCTCTAGTCTTTGTCTTTTAGACTCTCTCAGCTGCACCTCAAAAGTCACACTTTGCAATCTCAAATCATGAATCTATAGCCGGAGTCACCTAATGATGTCCTTTGGGATCTACCTCAATCCCAGATCACCCTTAGCTGCCACTATCTCTGCAGGCTACTCTAACTAACTCCTCTAGGTGCCTTACGATGCCAAATATCTGCACCTAAATCAAGATATGGAGCATCCTCCATAGAAACACCCTGATGTGCTCCTCGAACCTCCTCAACATTGCCCACACCACCCAATGTCCCGCTCTCACCTCTAGTATGTCTCCTCTAAAGAACTGAAGGTCTTCCTTCTATAGAAATATGAGGGTGAGGTGGTCTCATCTATCTTGATGGCCTTGGTGGGGTCATCATGGCTCTAGGATGTGGTGGTGTAGGATGAACAAAAGGAATCTGTACCTCATGATGTCTCTATCCTCTACCCATAGGGGCACCTATCACATCCACTACATCCTCCATAGTCTGGATGAGGTCTGTAGGATCTAAGAACCTACAAATAGGATGCTCTACAATCCAGGCCATATATGCATCAGTGACTCCTGCATCTAAGATCTGTAATCTATAATCCTAGTCCCTACTGATATATCCCCGGTACTCTAAATTGCACTCAACATATGAAAAATGTGGTGACCATCCAAGCCCAAGCTCTTGTACCAACTGAGAATAAGATGTAAAGTCTTGAGGGGCATCCTATATGATGTCATACTATCTCCACCCCTGAGTAATTAGAAAATACTCCAAAATAGTGGCAGACCACCCAATTAGTGCCTGACTCTAGAAGAAGTAACCAAACTATACACAAGAGGTAGGCCATGCCTCTATTTTCAAATATGGTCTCCATGTCACCGAGGTTATGTCATCTAGAACACACCTCCAGTACTCAGTGCATCCCATCTTGACCTATGTAATGTAGCTAGAATACCTGTATATTAGCGGCTCTTGTGGCTACCGCTCATCACCACCTACTAGTCTGCAAATAGAAATATGTTCCCAAGCCTAGATTTGGAGAACAAAAACTCTGGAAGCAAAAGATTTTCCCTCATGATACATTATCTCTTGCATCTGTGAGAACATGTGGGCTAATAAACACTATCCCCACCCTAGCTCCATGGGACTAGCCATCAGTCGTTGCACCATAGGGGCCCAACCCATCAAAAGTCTCGATTGCTAACTATCTGACATGATGATCCCTCCAATCATCCCAGCAAAAATGTACTCAAGGTAGTGCGTTTGTCCATATCTATACACCAGAGTCTCCCATGAGATGTGCTGGGCTAACTGCTCGTCATCACCGATTACTATCCTAAATGCATGCAAACAAATGTTACTTGAACTAATGTAGTCTGGGCGAGGTCCGTGGAATGGTATTCAAAGTATCCTATATACATCCTCTGGTGTCATTGAGATCTCTTTGATAGGAAGGTGGAAGGTCTGGGTCTCAGAGTGGAATCTCTCGACCAAAGTAGTAATCAACCCATGGTTAACTTGAATCTCAGGAAACTGTATCAGGTACTCGAATCCACAGGTAGCTAAGTGAACTCTCAGAGGATCAAGAAGTGAAACATAGAGTCTATAGGTAGCTGGATGAGATATCTACACATGTACATCAGGAAAGACAACCTACGCAACACAGAAAAAGGGGAAACCTGTTAGTAAGTTGGTCTAAAATCAGGCTAAAAAGCACAGAAAATGAAAAATTGACAACTTGAGAAGGTGCATTAAATGCTAAGGAATCAACTTAAGAAATCAGAAAAATCAAATTTTTGAGCTAAGGATGTGAAAAACACTCGCTGTTTTCCATACAAGTTACAAGTATGTCTCATACGACACTTTATGGTCATACGACACTATGTAGGGTCTCGCATGACATATGAAGGACATGATGAAATATCGTACGACACTTGGGTCCTTATCATACGAGTTACACTTCTAACCCATACGAGTCAATTTTTGTACTTGAAAACTCATATGAGTCCTGGTAGACTATCATACGAGTTTCCACGATGCAAAAAAATAAAAAGGCTTAAAAACGTGGAAAAAATTCAAAAAATGCATCAAACATGAACATAATTGAATATAGGAGAGGCATAGAGGTCCACTAACCAAGTTGCCATACTGGCGAGGTTGCTGGTACCACCAGCTACACTTGAAACAATGAGAAGACATAGGAACTTCCAGTTTTGCTTAGAGGGCTCCACAAGCTCACAAAAGACAAAAAGTGAATAATGATTTGCAGATGACCCTTTTGGGCCTTATATAGGTTTTGACCTAATTTTTCAAAGTGCTTCATTTTGTGTGAAAATTGCACACCTAGTTAATTTTGATAGTCTGAAATAATTTTTGGGATCAAAATTGTAATCCAAGATTGTTTACTTTGTCAAAATCATGATTTAAAATTTTTAGACCCAAAATGACCGACTACTTGCATAGTCAACCTTCTAAACGTCAAATGAAATCAAGAATTCAACTTAACTGATTATCACACATCAAACTATCAAAATTTCAACTTGGTCAACCATGGTCAACTCATGGTCAACCCAAGTCAAACTTGGTCTTCAGGACCTCCAAACAATGCAGAATGCATCTCCGGACGTGCTTAACCACTTCTCGAATTGATTAACATGATTCTAAACTATTTAACCCTGGCTTTTCTTGCCAGATTTTGATTTTCATCCTAAAGGGGGCATGGTATTGCATATCAATCAAATTTGTCAATCAATCTTTCTTTCAGTGATCAAGACAACAACCACGTCTAGTTGTTGATTCATCAAAAGTCTTCGTCTCTTGGGGCACATCGCTTGGGGCATATCAGATTCATCAAGATCCATATCAATTTGGTATCCTAATCAATCTTGTAAACTATATCACCTCTTCATAACCATCGATTTAGTTGTGTTATTTCCTTGGTTCTTCATAACTAAAGGGTTCAGATTTGGCATCCTTTCGATTCCTTTGGATAATCAGGTCTGGAGTCAGGATAGTCACTTCTTCGTAGTCATAAGGTTTAGAATTAGGCATTTTTACACTTCTTCGTAATCACCAGTTCATTGTTGATATAGTTGACATCATCTCGATTCTTTGGCCAATTAGGACCTAAATCACCAAATCTTCAAATCTATCAATCGATTTCTGTCTCGGAATCGGTTAATCTTTCAAGATCAGTTTCTCCACCACATAACGGAGTCCACCTCATCATAAAAAATAGATTAATCTTTGAACCACTACGCTTCACACAATAATTCAAAGAGGGGCAAAATGTAATACCCCAAAAATGGGCTATAGGACCATTGACCTCCTACATCGATAAATCGATCGAAATTGACATAATAGTCCTAACAAAAGGTACATCTGCGCATCAAATCATCAAAACCCTAATTGATTTAATCTTAATTCCAAATCAAGGAATATTTCTTAAATATTCCTAATTTATTTAATTATCTTGATTAAATATTATTTGGTGATAAATCATATTTATCCTAAAATTTGATTAATTGAATATTTAATTAATTAGATTTAATTCTACCAGTTAATTATTTAATTGGATTTAATTGTATTTATTCCTAATTTATATTATTTAATTTTAACAGGAAATCAAAATTCCTACAAGTAATTGATTAAATTCTTATTTAATTAATTAAATCCGATTGTCAAATTTAATGATATAGTTTAGAATAAAAGTTTGATTTAATAATTGATTAACGCACAAATCAATTATTTTAATTCAAAATCAGTTAAGTTGAGAATAAATCACTTAAATTATTAAATTAATTCATATTAAATCATGCACAATCAGAAAAATAGTTGAACTCTAAATCAACTATTAAATTTAAATTGAACTCAACATGCGATTGTGAGTTGAAAAGTAGGCAACTTTTGAAAAGGAGTCAAAAAGTTGGTTTTGCATGATTTTATGAGTTGATTTATTTCTAATTTCTTGTTAACTCAAAAATCAACCTGAGTTTATCAAGAGTGATTTATGGCTTTCTCAATGCATCCTCAAAACCCTGGATTTCTATATAATCAAGGCTCAAGCCTTCACAAATGGTCCTTCATTTTTTTGATCTTACATGCTGCATCTTTCAACTACGTTTTAGAGAGTTGAGCTCTTGCGAAGAGGTGATTGTGACATTTTCCTAATTGCAATTCATTATTTTTCATCCATTTTGCATAGAATAGCATATCATTGATAGATTCAATTACATCCATTTTCAATTGTAGATTAAGTTTCATATCAGTTTTCATGATATTGCATAGAAAATCTAAAAATATAGATTAATTTGCATTCATCTTTTAGCATTAAATCCTTCATTTAGGTGTTGCATTGTCACTAATCTTGGTCATAATTTGAGAATATCAAACTCATACCTAGAAGGTAGTAAATCGCCTAGTTAGCTTTGTTATTTCATTTATAGATTTCTTGATTTGCTAACCTCTAATGTTTTACTGAAGTGTTGTGTCTACAGCTAGGTACAAAATTCACATGCACAGTTTCAAGCTATGATCAGGAATCTAACCATGGAATCACATATTGTTTTCACAAACAAAGACTTTCATGCTTCTGACCCTTATCATAATAAGCCTCTTCATATTGAAGTCGTCATTTACTCTACCAAAATAAAAAGAGTCTTGATAGACAATGAATCTGGGTTGAATCTTTTCACTATGAGAATGATAAGAAGCATAGGTCTTTCAGAAGATCTCATTGATATAAAAAAATGTATTACTATAAAGGCTTATGATGATAGAGAAAGAGAATCCAAAGGATTGATCACACTTCCATTATAGGTGGGTCCTGCTATAATTGAGACTTCTTGTCATGTTCTTGATCTAGATCTCCCTTACAATATACTTTTGGGAAGACCTTGGAATGTTTTCACCAGAGGTTTTCATCAGAGGGTTTTGACGATGCATTGAGACCTCTGGACATTCCTAAGGACAAATACTCAAAGGTCATGTTGGTTCCTGGATAAGATTTTACACTCCATGAGATACCAATATACCTATGACTGATATTAAGGAGGGGTTAGTTCCAAATGTGAGAAATCTATAGGCAACTGGACCAACTATAGGGACAAGACTGCCCTCTACACTTCTAGCTCTATAGAACCAAGGCAGGTGCACCTAATCTAGTATAATAGAACACTTCTTTACAACACCAGGACTAGATTAAACAAAGCAGATAATAGCAAGAAAGTACTAAATGATAACCAATCATTCATTGACTCTCCATTGCTATGAAATAACTGAGGCCCAAACACATAAAACTGAAAAGATTGAAAGGATTTAATTTAACTTTTGCAGAATACAACACATCCCAACCAGACATATATCAAGATAGAGTTTACTTGTTTCAGATTATTGCCTTATCCATTGGGAAAATCATCTAGTGCACTGCAGAATATAGAGACTGATTACTATTACTTCACCATAGATCCAAGTCATAAATACAAATACCCAAAACCATACTTCTTACAGAAATCCCTGTGCAAACCCTATGAGCTTGTGCATCATCCAAAGCATATTTTAATCCGATTGAAAGTAGAACTGAAGACAAATAACACATGCATAGATAAAATCCATACAAAGAATCAGAACATTCAAAACCCATAAAACTTGACACAGATTGGAGAGAAATGGAACTAAAAACTTGAAATAAGAATGAGGATCTAAGCCTCTGTATACACCTTGCTTGAAGATTCAAAGCCACTTGACACAATATGCAAATGATTTGCAACTTTCTACTCTGTTTTGATACAAACCAAACTGAACATGTCCTACTCCTTGACTGAAGGTTCAAGATATGACCTTGTGAACCAGAAAACCAGCAGCCTCTGAAAATGGTCTTGGAAATCCATATATAGGATTGCAACAAGCTTAGGACCATTTAGGGCATTTTTAGGGCAACACAGTCAACCCTAAGACTAACAAAAATATCTTAGATAAATCTGATACAATTTCATTCTAGAAACATCTCTTTACAAAATATCTGCATCTCTACCCAAATTTGATCTCAGAATACATAGTCCATTACCATTCTCACCAACTTGGTCAAAATTGATTTTTAACACTACCATTGGATTCCTCGTTTTGTGCCGTCTGAAAACATATAATACTTGTATATTTGGATAAAAAATGATTCCCAGACATCATTTTTTGTGAGCAGCCTATATCATTTAAATTTTTGAAATTTTACATAGTGCTGACTTTACAAATTTGAATTCAAATATTTGCTACAGAATTTGAAATTCAAAATGGGCCCCTTGTGACACATGGCACGATCTTGTTGGTCCGATGATCCACCTCACTACCAAGTTGGATATGTGTACAACCCTCTGCCACTTGGTGCTCTGTGATTGGCATGTATCACTGACCAAGCATCTATCTGCCAGCTCACCTTGAGACACATGTCATCACACCGCTGAAGTGCTAAGGTTAACTAATGAGCACCTTCATCTTAGCGGAATAGTGCCAGCCATCAGATCTGCATGCATCCCGAGGCAGCTGACCAACTGTGCATCCTCTGCTTCATCATCACCCTATCACCATCCTTTGCCAAGTGTCACATTCTCACTAGTCCATTGATCCACCTGGGTGCTGATGTCATCCAATGACACATGTCATCCTGTCGCTAATTAGAAAGTTTATCGCTTGAGCATCTTCCTCATTGCGCTATAATGACATCTGTCGATCTCCTAGCACGTATCCTGAGGAAGTCAGCTCTGCACACTATAAAAAATCTCTTACCTGTGCCATGTGTGGGGCCTGCAATACTTGTCATCATCCAACTAAGCATCTTGGTTCGTAGGCGCGTGTGAAAGCCCTCCAACCGAGTGTCTACTTGAGACATTTTCATATTGTGGGTTTGGCATTATAAATTCCTCATTTCATTTCCATGGTGTCAATGTGGGATAAATATCCCATTGCATATAATATTATTTCTTTCAAAATTTATCCCTAGTCATGCATGCCCAGTTGGGCCCACCAAACCCAAACGGTGCACTCCATGCATTCCTTCTTTTCACTTTACATCAATCTTGAGTAACCTTGTTTTTGAATTATATCTTTCCCCAACTTTTGGTGAATGTGGGATTATCCACATAGTGAAGACCTATTTTAGCACTCCTTGTGGCCTGGCCTGCATACAATCTATATTTGTTTTCATATGGCTGCAAGTTACATCTTCATGGAAGGCACATAGAAGTACCTCACCCTGCAAACTTTAATACATAGCACACATGCGCATAACTTGCTACTTTCTTGGGACTGTAAGCAACACCAACAAGCATTGCATGAGGGAGGAGGACCCTGGCAACCTCCATCGTCTCTGTAAGAACTCACCAAGTGGAAGGCACATGCTGAAAGGAGCCCCACACAAGCACCTTCCCTTTATTTTACTATGTGCTGCAAACAACACTCCCAACAGAGAGCTCACACAATCCTTTATTCTACCCTTTGTGCTGCCTTGTATCCCTTTATTTCATTTGTTTTAGCCAAATGCTGGCCTGCAAGATTTGGTGCACATGCATCACCTCTTCCACACTTAGTGCTTTGGTAGTATTCATTGCAGACCTAGTGTATAAAGAGCACCCCAAAGCATGACAGAACATTTGATAATGCTGGTGGAAGGTTCTGGCAGCCTCCTCCACACTTGGGCATAACACCAAGAAGCTTGCATAGGACCTCCAAAATCACAGCCCCGTGAAAACTCAAAACTCCCTCTCTTCCAATCCAATTCTTTTGGACTACACCTCACGTGTGTTTGCAGGGAAGTGGAAAGCCTGATCATCCACTCTTGAGAGCTCACGCAAGCCCTCCATATTGGCCAAAACATATCATGCCCTATCTTAAAGAAAATATGCACATCCAGTGCATTCATTTACCCCATTTTGGTCTGGCTTTGAAAACTCTCATATGTAATCAATATTTTGTTGTCTTTGGTTGAACTGGCACACAAAAAAAAACTTGCGAGTGTGTGCAACATAAAGAAAAACTTCAGAGACACATTTCTTAATATTATCAAATTTAGTTTCACAATAATCAATTATATTTGCTAAAAATAACATCCTTCAAAATAATTTTATGTTTAAAGCATTTTCATAGCTGTCAAAACCAATCTCCAGTGCAGGCCGAAAGAATGTTGTCAATGGTTTATGGAAACCATCTTCTAAAGCCTCTAAAAATCATGTCAGCAACCCTTAAAATTCCTTGTCTATGAATGCATAATTGTACACACATTATTTGTATCTTGCCCAAATCTTTCACGCCAGCACTGACTGTCTCCAAAATAATGAGGGAGGCGGGACCCCAAGCGGGTCCGGCCTAAATTTTTTTGATTTCATTCAAATGGCTCCAAAAAGATCCAAAACAACTAGCATTTATGAACGGATCTGACCCAGACAACCAGAAACATTAAAAACTTCAACTTTTATTACTTCGCTAGTCACTAAAATCTAAATAAAACACCTCCAGTCGCGCCATTAAATCATTGATGAAAACTTATCTCTGGGAGCTGAAAGCTGGCAAATAGAAACTTTTTAATACAGATAAACACCACGTTAGACAGATTTGCCTAAAAATGAATGAGGTGAGAGATTTTAAAACTTGAAAAATGCCATTAAGAATCGCTGACAAACATAGACTGAAAATCACTGCCGATTGCCCCGGAAAGAGATGGATGAAAAATATTAAACGATGAGCTGAGGGCACGCCATTTGTTCTGGTAGAAAATTCATATGCAAGGATTGCACCAAAACAATCACCAATTGGAGATGAACATTTGACCAAAAACTATGAATTTCTGAAAATAGTTACTTTACAAAGTTATGCTATCCACACTTTTTATCATTATTGTACACGCTTTTGTCTGACCTGGCAATCCGATCAAATGAAAGTTCCATGGTCTGAAACCCTAGATATATGATCTTCGTTATGCATAGAAAACAAGGCTACAATCAAAATTCCGCTGTGATCAACTGATCATCCAAAAATAAACTTCAAAGTCAACCACTTGGAACATCCTGAACTGAAAACAATGAAACTCGTAGAAATTGCATCTGAAAATGTCTAAGGAAATGGGTCAAATGGATTCGTCATGATCCAAAACTTATCAGGGAGAATAAATTCCATGTCTACACTATGAAACAACAATCAATTATGTTTGACCTTTAACCAGGTGCAAATGGCAAGACCTCAAAGTGAGCCACTCACAAAACTAAACTGTGCACTCTCAGAGAAACTTAGAAATTGTAAAAAAAATGGCTCCGGTAAACATGTCAAACGGGCAGATGGGGGGCTAAAAATTGGTGTGGCACCTCTTTCTTATGCCTAAAACATGATGCAATACTTCATTCATCATGAACATAATTTTGGTATCAGATGCAAGCCTCCAAAGTAGACCATTTACTTAAAACTGGACAAGATGTAAAATGCAGATTTGTAGAAAGCCCTTCAAATGGGTATCTCTGAAAATTATCTTAACTGATTTTTGAAAGTTGTGGTCAACTGTATATGTCAAATGAAATGCGAGGAACACTTATCCTAAGCACTATGCCATGAAATTCAATATGCCTTTCTTTACATGCACTTGAACTTAGGTCTTTTTTCACTGTTCTTTGAAGTACTGAACTTTGCCTTACGAGAAACTCCTCTGAATATGGGCTCAAAACTATCTAGATTTTTTAGAGTACCAAAAGGTCACTCCTATTATTGAAAGCATGGGATATCGTGGAACTAGCCTGAGGGAAAACCAAAATAGGAGAAAGACAATGATTAAAGCAATTGGCTATCCTTGAGGCCAAGGATTGGGCTCCTTAGAAACCAAGGTGTCTTTCGCTGAGGACTTTTGTTTAGCTGAAACTGACTCCAACAATGATGAAGATTTATATGAAGTCCCTTTCCAATATATCAAAGATGTCTCATCGACTCTAACCATGTCCTAACCATCACTGCCATATAACTTTCATCCCCCACCCTTCCCCTCAAACACCCTGAACTCATCAATTGGGACCAACAAGATTCACCACTAGATTTAGACATATGCAATTGGGATGAGGTAGTACTCGCACTATTCAAACTTAAGAATATCTAAGATCATGAGCACAACATAGTCTACAATGAGAAAGCCTACTTCAGTAGCCAAGTCAATTCTCTTAGTCACAAAAATGAAAATGAAAATAAAAAGAAAAAAGAAAATAAAACACCCTCTGGTGATAACCTCCCTGAGGGATCTTTAGGTGAAGAAAAAGAGAAAAAAAAGGATGCATCCTCTAGTGAAAACCTTTATGAGGTGCTAGAGGAGGGAGAAGTTGACTTGCCATTCATGTCAGAAAAATCCTCTATCCTAATTGATGATACAATAGAGGTCAATCTTGGCACTACAGATAATCCTAAGGTCACATACATAGCAACATCACTCAATGAGAAAGAAAGGAAAGATATGATGGATTTTCTTCACAAGACACAAATACATTTTGCATGGTCCTATAAAGATATGCCCGGTTTGGATCCTGATCTCGTTGTACATGATCTTGCAGTGGATCCTACAATAAAGCCTGTCAAGGAAAAATTAAGAAAGATACATCCTCAAGTTTCATTGCTTGTTAAAATAGAATTACAGAAAATGCTAAATGCTAAATTTATACGACCTATAAATTAGCCAAAATGGGTCTCTAACATTGTACCAGTGGGTAAGCCTTCTGGGGGCATACAAATTTTTACTGACTTTAGAGATCTCAACTTGGCATGTCCTAAAGATAATTTTCCACTACCTAACATTGATATTATAGTAGATTTGACTGCCGGACAAGAGATTCTATCTCTTATCGATGGTTTCTCTGGATATAATTAAATTAGGATAGCAACTGAGGATCAACACAAGACAACTTTTAGTACACCATGGGGTACATTTTTCTATCAAGTAATACCTTTCAGTCTTAAGAATGCAGAAGCTACCTATCAGTGAGCTATGGTGATGATCTTTCATGATCTCCTCCATGTCATTATGGAAGATTATGTAGACAATTTTCTTGGGAAATCCAAAACATGAGAATCACATATAGCCATCCTTTCCACAATCTTTGAAAGATTGGAAAAGTACAAGGTACGGTTAAATCCTAAGAAATGTGTCTTTGGCATTTAGTCAGGTAAATTTTTGGGGTACATTGTGTCTCGATGAGGGATTGGGGTAGATCCTAAGAAGGTGAAAGCCATCTTAGATATGCCAGCCCCAAAGAAATTGAAGCAACATCATAGTTTGCAAGGCCGACTTCAGTCTATTCATAGATTCATCTCTCAGTTGGCAGATAAGGTGCATCCTTTTTCACATCTCCTACGTAAACATAACAAGTTCTTATGGGATTGTCTCTGTCAAAAGGTATTTGAGTAGTTGAAACAATATCTAGCTAACCCACCAGTGTTGGTCCCACATGTTCCAAGTCAACGTCTAATTCTTCACATATCTACTACATTAGTTGCACTTGGTGCTCTTCTTGGACAACTAGATGATAATGGAAAAGAGCATGCTATTTATTACCTTAGCAAAAGACTTGTTGGTTATGAATTGAACTATACTGCTATTGAATGAGTATGTTTGGCTGTGGTATTTTGCATGCAAAAACTACATCATTACATGCTTAATAATATGACACAACTTATTGTTAAAGCTGACCCTCTTAAGTATCTCTTGTCAAAATCCACTCTCACTAGACGTACAACAAAATGGGTTATGATCTTGAGTGAGTTTGACATTGTTTATGTAGATAGAAAAGATATCAAAGGCCGAGTAATTGCAAATTAGTTAGAAGAAGCTCCTATTCAAGGTGTTCATCCTATTGTTATAGATTTCCTAGATGAATCAATCATGACTATCACCTCAAGCATACAATGGAAACTTTATTTTGATGGATCTTATACACAAAAAGGCTTAGGAGTAGGATTCTTGTTTGTGAAAACACAAGGAGATCTCATTCCTAAGTCTTATACACTTACATTTCCTTGCACAAACAACATTATAGAATACGAAGCTCTGGTAGTTGGACTTTGTCAGGCTATTCGCTGGAAGATCTCTAACTTGCTTTTATTTGGTGATTCTCAATTGGTTGTCCAACAAGTTAATGATGAGTTTCAAACAAAGGATAACAAGAGACTTCCTTATCACTTCATGGTCGAGGATCTGAAGGCACACTTCATAGAAATAATATTTCAACATATCCCAAGATCGAATAACAAAGCAACTGATGCAATGGCTACCATTGCCTCTTTGATATATATGCTAGAAAATAGTCAAAGGTGTGAGTTTCTTATTGAGAATTTTATGGTCCCTGCCTATGACAAGTCAGAGTCTGAGATGGTATGTGAAATTGTTGGTTCTGATTCTCATTGGTACCAAGACATTTATTCCTACCTTCATGATGAGATCATCCCACTTACCCTTTCCAATAATCAATGCAAAACCTTCATCCGTTGAACTTCCCATTACACTATCCTGGGTGATACCCTTTTCCAGAAACACTTTGACAGAACTCTTCTTAGATGTCTAAATTTAGAGGAAGCACAAAAGAACTTTGGATAAAAAGTTACTGCATACTGGATACTATTGGCTAATTATGGAACAAGATGCATACCACTTTTTGAAAAAAATGTGTTCCTTGTGAACAACATGGTGATTTGATACATGCTCCCACTCAAGAGCTCCATCCTACCATCACACCCTATCCCTTTTCACGATGGGGTTTTGACCTTGTAGGAAAAATATACCCTAATTCTTCCAATGGCCACAAATATATCCTTGTTGCTACTGAATACTTCACTAAATGGGTTGAAGCCATACCCCTCACTTATACTATAGGCAATCAAATTTATAAGTTCATCTTGAACTGCATCACTTGTCATTATGGCATCCCACAAGATATTCATACTAATAATGGCACCCCTTTTAAAAATCAAGATATCACTGAGCTTTGTAAAAAAATTGGCATAACCCAACATTGTTCTAGGAAGTATTTCCCACAAGGTAACAGATAAGAAAAGGCTACTAAA
Organism: Chamaecyparis obtusa; assembly: GCA_027943335.1. Taxonomy (NCBI): domain Eukaryota; kingdom Viridiplantae; phylum Streptophyta; class Pinopsida; order Cupressales; family Cupressaceae; genus Chamaecyparis; species Chamaecyparis obtusa. Next base: position 509,487 of record BSBK01005159.1, on the reverse strand, counting down.
AAAACTATCCTAAACATCCTCAAAAAGATAGTCGATGATGCTGGCCGTGATTGGCACCTTTAGCTAAATCTCGCTCTATGGGCCTACCATACCTCCATATGTACCCCCACTAGCACCACCCCATTTACCCTTTTTTTTGGTTCCGAGGCTGTACTTCCCATAGAAATTGAGCTCCCCTACCTTAGAATCTCCCTAAAGAATCTGATAACTGATGAGGAGTATCGAGTTTCCCTCTTACAAGAATAGCAACTCCTTGATGAACAATGCCTTAATGCCCTAAACCACCTTCACATGTATCAAAATCACCTTCGCTTGTAGTTCAATAAGAAGATCAACCCTCGAGAATTTGAAGTTGGTGATCTAGTCCTATAGCATAACATGATAAATCTCAAGAATCATGAGAAGAGAGGAAAATTTGAGCCAAATTGGTTGGGGCCTTTTGTGGTTATAGCTAAATTTGGCTCGGAAGCATATCTGATAGCTACACTAGAGGGAGATCCGCTCCCTAATCTTGTGAATACTATGCATCTGAAGAGGTTCTATACATGAGAATCAACAGTACTTGTGTCTAGCAATTTATGATCCTGAAAAAATCCTAAAAATTATAAAAAGTCCAAAAAAAATTCTAAAAATTGTAAAATGTCCTGAAAAAATCATCATTCTCATGAAAAAGTTGGCAAACAGGCACCTTGATGACCCAACAAAAAAACAAAAATTGAAAAATGAAAAATGCAATAAAAATTCATCCAATGGTGAAAACCTTGCAACAAGCACCTTGGATAAGTACCATGGTGAAAATGGCTTTTCGGTGCCATGTGTAGTTTACCTAGATCCATCATCTATTAATATAATTTCTCCTATCCATCCTTTCATTCCCCTCCTATGTCTATGCAGGAGGCTAACCAAGTTCACCTTCCATCTCGCTCACTTTGCACACACTCACCTATGCAGTTGACCCAATTCTGTTGAGCTCCATTGCGATTGATGACACTCTTTCAAACTCACTGACAACATGTGCCCTATCATGAACATATGGAGACTAATTACCCTTGTTGTCATTTGATCTATTGGTTTTGCCTTGACACTTATAAACAACCTTGAATCAATCATCATTGGCCCTTCAAGATACATCTTTCCTAAGATGACTCATCCAATCCTAAATCTAAGTATCAACTTTGTCCTGGGAAAGAACTATGGACCAAATGGCCGCTTGGTCATGAGGCCTTCTTTTTTTATTCAATCACACCTACTCTGGATGGCCTAGATCTTCATATCTTGGTTTGTTTAGATAGGTTTTGGGGTTGATTCATAACTTTTTGTTGTATGATGTGTCTTTTGTTTGAGTGTCTGGTCTAGGCATCTGAATCATGTTATCCTTGTTTATCTAGCATGTGGTACATGATTCCTATGCAACATCAAAATAGGATATTCTCTCCCATGTTGACACAATGATAGTCTACATTTACATTCATTTGGCATTGGAGGCCTTCTTTTATTCACTTCCTCTACCCTCACGCTTCCTTTTGAGAAAATTGTCAAAATTTATTTTTTGTTTAATTTTCTCGAGGGGGCACATCCTCTTCCCATCTTCACTTAGGCACAACTCTTGGGACATCTTGTTTTCTTCTTCTTTGATGTAATTCTGATTTCGACATTGCATCAAAGAGGGGCAAAATGTAGACACCTAAAATTGTCCATTCACATTCTAATATTAATTTTTATTAATATTTTCCCTTAACATTATAGTTGATTTTTATTAATTAACTATTTTTATTAATTAATCTGAACTTCAACAAGAAATTGAAGATAGTTAGACTCAAAATTTTAAGATGCGATAAGAACAAGAGTTGTAATACTCTGAATCTAGTTCCTAAAATACTAATTTATTTTGAAAATGGTGCAGATAAAGGCTCTCAAAAAGGGGGAGCACAAAAAGTGGTCCCATTTTTTGTGAAAAAACATAACATAGCGTCTGGTGTGCTCCTTCTAAAATGTTAACTTTTTTTTTGAATTTTTTTAATCATTCTAGTGAGAAGTTAGCTAACACCACTTAGCTTATCCTAGATTTTTTTGCTAATTTTTTGATGGATGTATAATTTTTGATGAATTTACAAAGTGTACACATCCTCAAAACATGAAATTTATGTGTGCTCCCCCTAGAAATCATTTAAAACTAATCAAAAATCAAATTTTCCTTTTTTTTAAAAATGTGTAGAATGTAGTCTAGTTTCTAAAAATGTAACTTGTTGCAAAATTCGATGAACAAGCCAAAATCTATGCCCAAAATACTACATGTTGGTTTTTTACAAAAAATGGACATACACACAAAAGAAATTAGAGATGAAAACTTAACATAATTAGAATTCAAAATAAATTAGATGCTTAGATAGCTAACAGAGAGATCTACAATATCACATCATCTAATATTTACGTTATTGAACCATGAGTAAACCTGAAGAAGAGCACACAAAAAAAGTTGTCATTTTTTTGTATGTCTATTGGAAAACACATCTCAGGCCTATTGGAATCCTCCAAGCCTTTGGGTTGGATCTCCAAGGCAAATCCAAGCCTTAGGATTGGTAAATTGTAATTCCTTACCAAGTGTGTACACCTTACAGGGCGTGCACACTATAGAGCATGCACACTATGGAAATTGATGACTTCCATAGGGTGTGTGCACTATAGGGCGTGCACCCTATTTAAGTCATAGATTTCAATTTTGATAAGAAATAGTCAGAGTTAGAGGAAGAGATCTCTCTCTCACTCTCTTACCCCCCCCTCTCTCTCTCTCTCTCTTTCTAGTTTTGCATAGGGTGCATGCCCTATAGCGCTTGCGCGCTATGTAATAATATGGACTACATTTTTGTGTCTTTGCATAGGGCACACATGCTATAGCGCGCGCTATGTAAGACTAAAAAAAAATGGTCTTATGTGTTAAAGATCTCATGAAAGAGGCCCACTTTTTCTGTATACCATCTAGGTTCTATGTTTTATCTAACAAATATTTTCTTTTCATGGTCTTGAAGGTGACAAAGAAGCATATTCTATCAATTTGCACCATCTTTTTGTTAAAAATCTACATCGAATTGTGAAAGTCAATCATTCTTCACCAAAATTTATTGATTGAGGTAAGTTTTTTAATATTTTACATTTGAAATGTGAATAAAGAGTCTTTTGGTTTATAATTCGTATGATATAGACTTGTTGAATACATAATTTTATATAATTGTAATAAATTTATTTTAATCAATTCATATGTAGAAATCATCATCATGACGAGGAAACGAGAAAAGACTTTAACATCGGAAGAGCATGAAAGAGACAAAGAGAAGAAAAGGGAAAGAATGAGACAACTTCGTGAACAAAAAATATTGGATACCATAGAAGAAGATTTTTCTTTGGATGAGGAACATGAAACATCAATACAAAGTAAGAGAGAATTGGAATTGGAAACATAAAGACAACGAATGAGAAACTTGTGTGCAACAAGACAATTGAATTATGAATATGTGGGCACATCATCTATGAGTTCCCAAGTTGAAGAGACATCATCATCCCATGTTGGAGGCACACCATTGTATCATGTTGAAGGCACACCATTGTCTACTTTCGAAGGTGTGGGCACACCCTTGTATCATGTTGAAGGCACACCATCATCTACATCCCAAGGTGTATGCACCCCCTTGTTTCATGTTGAAGGCACACCATTGTCTACATCCCAAAGTGGAGGTACATAATTGTATCATGTTGAAGGCACACCATTAGCTACATCCCAAGGTGTAGGCACAACATCATGTCATGTTGAAGGCACTCAAGATGGTACACAATTCACACATAATGTTTTTGATGCTCCTAGAATTATTTATAGAAAGCCAAAATATTTGATTGATATTGATACTAACATTTTGCAAGCAATGACTGACAAGATTCCCAATCGTACTTGTCAAAGAAATGCTAATCGTATTTGGAGATCATTTTTTGAGAATTTAAACATGACAGGAAGATGTCAACTATTTGTTGAAATGATGAGAAATCTGAAATTTAGGCCCATCATGAAGATTCTTGGGCTAAGAATGATGGATGAGTCAAGTGGAAAATATATTGTAAAGAATCTAATGACTGTATATGAGAGTGTGGGTTCTACATCATGCATGAAAGATAGTAATGTCACAAAATGTGTACTTACATCAACAATAGTAAGCTTTCAAATGAAGAAATTTGGACTCATTAGAAAGACAAGAAAAACATTGAAAATAAGTAGAAAGTATATAATGAGAGCCCTAGGAAGGCATCAAAGAGTGGAAGATCCAAATAGAAATGAGTTATGGCATTTTTTGGTAGACTACCATGAAAAGATAAAGCAATTGTTGAAGCTTTGAAATCCTTGATTGAAGATTTTTGGAAGAATAACACACGAATATCTCCTAATCAAAGAGATGTTGTAAGGAGGATTGGTAGTTGAATTTGTGTTCCACATCCAAAACATTTTTTGGATACAACTTAGACACACTTCTTTGCAAAATTTACACATATGTATCCTCAAATTAAAATTAGTCATAGATATTTTGAAATGTGTAAACCTTTTTATGTGAAGATAAATCACACACACACAACTTGTTGTTGTAGGGCACATATTGAATTTTCTAACTATTTTAAAGTTTATAAGAATATGTGTAGATTTGCACTCTAACAATATTTTGCAAGATTGTAACATAAATGTCCCACCTAGATCTTCAAGTGAATTAATATCTACCATTTTATGTGAAAGATTGGATGGTCAACACTTTTACAAGTTCTCATGTTTGAATGGTACATGCATAGATTGCAGAGGTTTGTGACATTTGCCAATTTGTCAACATATGGAGAGTACACATGCAATCGGTAATAAAATAGTGGAATTTGGAAAATATAAGACTGTGACATACAATCTAAAAGATGGAAAATAGGCTAAAAGATGTGATTTAGCAATTGAAAAAATTCTAGTGTATCAGTTCATGGACATTTTTCCTCAAAAAATTATTTATGAGTATGCAAGGCATACACATAAGGCGTGATGGTTGGATATGCAATTCAAGTTGTGCAAGGACACATTCCCACTTGATACCATTTTTTTAGTTGTGGACTTTGTAGAGAACTACACACTACAACCAGAGAATGAGGTGCAAGCAAAGTATTACAGCTCTCAACAGGTTTCTATATTTGTTCATATAACATTCATGCATTCACCTGATAGTATAGATGAGAACAAGAAGATATTAAGGGAGTATCATTTTTATATCAGCAATGATCACTCACATTCTATAGAGTTTGTACATGGTTGCTTTTAACTATTTTATGGTCATTCGGCTAACAGTGGCATAAAATATCATCAACATATCAAATGGTTAGATAATTGTGCATCAAAATTCCAGAATTCTTGGATATTTTATTGGTTGTGCAAGATGCATAAGATTACTGGAATTCAATATATGTGGAATTTCATAGAGGCCGGTCATGGAAAGGGAGAGCACGATGGTGCAGGTGCATGTATTAAAAGAGCCTTAGCATGTGAAGAATTAAAGTACAAAGAGAAAGAAACATTGTCAGATGCGGGATGTATTGTCCAGTGGTGTAATGCTACAATGGGTCTGGGTATTGAAGGTGAGTCTATGGTTTCTATATTTTTTTGGTTGATGGATGAAACTAATATTGCACCATATGAGGATTGTTGTACACTGACAGGATCGAGTGAGCTACACTCTTTTAGAAGTTGTAATGTAGGTTCATGGAATTGTTAGGAATGAATGCTAAATATATCCTATGGGAGTATTAGCAGCCATTCTATAGTAGTTGTTGTTGCATTCATGACCGTGATTGTCATTGATGTCAACATAGTGATCTACTAAAGATTAGTAGAGGATCAGACAATGTTTTGGTTAGCACACGTGGGATATTAGAGATCAAGCTATGCAATGTTAAGAAATTAATCTATGTTGTGTTCTATGTTTATGGTTAAGAGTGCAAATAATAATTCATTTATTCATGGAAGTTATAAGTATTTTTATGGAAGCAGTATTTAGGCAGTGTTCCTGAGTAGCGGTTTGTGGTAATTAGATGATATCTCCTAATTGGGATGGAATCTGATTATGTGCAGTTGGAAAGAAGTTGAAGACATGTTTTTAGTGATGTGGTTGATAGCACAAACTTTGAGGTCACACGAGTGAAGAGTTATTCTAATTGGAAGCCGATAGTTTTGTGTAATTTTTGTGTAGCATGTGGAAAATTTTATTTTTGTAATTTGTATGCTGACTCATTTGTAATTACTTGAGTGTGGTATAAAGGAAGGAATGTATTCCTTGTTGTAATATGAAATATGAATGTAAGTATATTGTGGAAGCGAAATTGTTGAAAGTGGATATGCAAAGTACAAAGATTTGAAATTGAGATCTAGTGTAGCAGTGAGTGCGGTTTGGGTTAGTCAGAGGAGAGGTAACATATTGTTGAGATCAGTAATATTTTGATATTATTCTATTGAATAATATAGAGATCAGTTGGACAGTGTGTTCAGTGATCTTTCCATTGAAGCTGTTTGGGCAGTGGGTCCTTCTATCTTCCATAACTCCTAATAGAGTTAGAATCTTTTAGCAGGGATTCAAAATCTCCTAACAGGGATTCATATGTACTAAATATATTTCATAAGACTCCTAACAGAGTCCATCTTTCACAAGGAATATTCATATTATTGCATCTTTTGTGGGCATCACTCCCACCGGGGTTTACTCTTTGATCAAGAGGTTCCCTAGTCAACATATCTTGTGTCATTGTGTTATTGTGCATTACTATCTTTCTATGGTTGTTGATTACATTCCTTATATGGTTAAAATCTATTAAAGTTGATAAAGGTTATAATTATCTGATAACTTATTCACCCCCCCCTCTCAGTTATCTTGGTGGACTTTACTTTCTAACAATTGGTATAAGAGCGGCAGGTCCTTGAAAGAGAAGTTTAATAGCTTAAGGAGATCCATGGAGGATTTTAGGAAAGAAAGCCCTAAATTTGATGGAGTGAATTTTGACAGCTAGAAAGAAAAGATGAAAACACATCTACTGTGTTTAGGACCAGGTTATTGGTTGATTATTAAGAATGAGAAGACTGTCATCGATGAGGATAGTATTGAAACTTGTACTAATCATGAAAGAGATCTATTCATGTGTAACATACTTGCCAGAGAAGCACTTTTGTTAGCCCTTTTGGAGAATGAGTACAGTCAGGTAAAATATTTGAAAACTTCTCATGAAATTTGGTTAGCTTTATAGTCTACTTTTGAAGGTGATGAACATACAAATAAAGTCAGATTACATAATTGGATATGTGCATTTGAAGATATAAGAATGATGGAAGATGAATCTGTTAGAAGCTATATTGGTAGAATGTCATAAATTGTTGTAGGTATAAAATCTTGAGGAGGAACAAATTCAGAGAATGAAGTGATATGGAAAATTATGAGGACATTGACTCCTACATTTAAGCAGACAACACAGATTATTGAACAAGTTATACCTTGTACTGTGAAATTTACAAGAGAGACTCTTCTTGGAAGATTGGAAGCAACAAAAATGAACCTGAGGTTATCAAGAGACTTACCTAAAATGGAGACAACGTTCAGTGCTCTTAGTGTTTGCCCTACTTTGTCAAGAAGCATCAGTGTGAGGGGAGATTATGCTGGTTGCAGCAGATCTAGAAATGAAGAAGATAAGAAGATTGAAGAAGGTATTGCCTTGCTTGTGAAGAGAGAACTAGATGGTGAGAAATTTTTTAAATATTGGACATGTCAAGAATATGGTCATTTTGCATCTAAATGTCCTAAGAGAGTTAAGAAGTATAGAAATAATTTTAAGCCTAGAAGATCTAAGGAATGTTACTATGCTAATGATGAAGAGCTTAAAGCTAGTATAGAGAGAACCGTAAGTGAAAGTGATACTGAAAATAATGATGATATAGGATTTGTAGCAATTAAAGAAGAAAATCTTGAAATAGAGGTTAAGGAAGAAAAATCCCTAGTTTCTCAAGTTGAAAAGAAAGCTAATTGGATTATAGATAGTGGTTGTTCACATCATATGACTGGAGACATGAAAAAGTTCATAAAATTTAACAATTATGATGGAGGAGTTGTTAGAGTTGGAAACAATGCACCTTGTTTGATTAAAGGTATAGGATCTATTACTCTTGATGGAAATACTAATACTGATGATGTTTACTTTGTAGATGGTTTGAAACATAATCTTTTGAGTGTTGGACAACTAGTTGATAAGGGATATCAGGTTTGATTTACTGAGAAAACTTGTGTGATAAAAGACAAAGATGGAAATTTTATTGGTACTGCATCTAGAACCAGAGGTAATGTATTTCAGTTGAATCCTACTATGATGACATGCTTGATTACTAAGATTGATGATAGTTGGTTATGGTACATAATATTTTGTCATATAAATTTTGATAACATTGTGAAAGTGAGTACTACACTTGCAGTAAGAGATTTTCCTAAAATTATGAAGCCTACTAACATGATGTGCAAGGAATGTGTGATGGCTAAATAGAAGAGAAGCTCATTTCCCAATAAGAAGTTTACATAAGAAGATAAGTTGGAGATTTTTCATACAGACTTGAGTGATCCTACAAGGACTAGAGGATTCTATGGAGAAATGTATTTTATGATTCTTGTTGATGATTTTACAAGAATGATGTGGATTTCATTTCTTAAAAAAAAATATGAAGCATTTGATAAGTTTAAGGTCACTAAGAATAAAGTTGAGAATGATTCTAGAATGAAGATTAAATGTTTAGGATCAGATAGAGGTGGGTAATTTACTTCTAGAGAATTTAACACCTTTTATGAAGTGAATGGTATTAAGAGATAATTTTTAGCCCCTAGGACACCTGAACAAAATGGTATTGTAGAAAGAAGAAACAAATCAATAACTGAAGCAGCAAGAGCTATGTTATTTGAGAATGACTTAGCGAAGATATTATGGAGAGAAGGAGTGAACACAAAAGTGTATACCATGAATAGAGTACAAATTAGAGTAGACATAGACAAAACACCCTATGAACTATGGTTTGGACATGCACCCTCAGTTAAGTATTTTAGAATATTTGGAAGAAAATGTTATATAAAGAGAGATGATGACATTGGAAAGTTTGATTCTAGAAGTGATGAAGGTATATTTCTTGGATATTCTTTGAAAAGTGAAGTCTATAGATGTTACAATAAGATAACTAAGACTATTGTTGAGAGCGCAAATGTTAAAGTTGATGAAAAGTTCAAAATTTAGGAAAGAATGCTTGATTATGAATTAGATGAAGGAACTCATCCTAGATCTAATATTGAGATTACTAAATTATTCTATGAAACTGATAGTGATTTTTTGAATGAAAGCCATAGTAAGGTAATTGAAGAACTGACACCTAAAGTGAGATCTGAGACAGTGACACCTAACAAGAATTTATCAAGGAATCATCCTATTGAAAAGATTATTGGAAGCATAGACAGAGGAGTTCATACTCAAAATAAGGTACAAGAACATTTATGTTTAATTTCTCAAATTGAACCTAAATCTACTAGTGAAACTTGTGAAAATGAACATTGGATTAAAGCTATGAAATAAGAACTAGATTAGATTGAAAAGAACAAGACATAGGAATTGGTCCCTAGACATAAATATAAGAATGTTATAGGAACAAAATGGGTATTCAGAAACAAGATGAATGAACATGGAGAAGTAGTAAGGAAAAAAGCAAGATTGGTATGTAAAAGATACTCACAACAAGAAGGAATTGACTATGCAGAAACTTTTGCACTAGTAGCAAGAATTGAAGCAGTAAGAATGTTTTTGGCCTATGCAGCTTTTAAGAAGTTCAAAGTATATTAGATGGATGTGAAGTCAGCATTTCTGAATGGAGTGTTGGAAGAAGAAGTCTACATTGAGTAGCCTGAAGGTTTTCCTTTAACTCAAGAAGGAGACATGGTATGAAAACTGAAGAAAGCTTTATATGGACTAAAGCAAGCACCTAGAATTTGGTATGCAAGATTGGACAAATATTTGATAAAATTAGGATTTACAAAAGGAACAACTGATAGCAACCTGTACACAAAAGAAATTAAAAATGGTTTGTTGGTTGTAGTTATTTTTTTTGATGATATCATTTTTGGAGGAGAAGATGAAGCCAGTGATAAATTTGCAGATGAAATGAAGATTGAATTTGAAATGAGTATGATTGGTGAAATGAAATATTTTTTGGGATTGTAGATAACACAGAACAGTGATGGTATCTTTGTAAGTTAGATAAATTACTCGAATGATTTGTTAAAGATATTTGGAATGGAGAACTATAAACTAGTTGGAACACCTATGGTAACTGGACATAAGTTATCTACCACAAATGAGACTCTTGTAGTAGGACAAAAAAAGTACAGATCTATGATTGGAGGATTGCAGTACTTGACACATACACGACCTGATATAGCACCCTCAGTTGGAATTGTAGCAAGATTTCAAGCTGAACCTAGAGAATCACATTATGCAGTAGTGAAGAGGATACTGAGATATTTAAGAGGCATAATTGAGTATGGATTGTGGTATGAATAGTCTTATGATTTTACCCTATGTGCATATACAGATGTTGATTGGGGAGGCAGTGTTGATGATAAAAAGAGCACTAGTGGTGGAGCATTTTTCCTTGGAGGAAGATTGGTTTCTTGGCTATGAAAGAAGAAGAATTATATTTCACAAAGTACAATAGAAATAGAGTATGTAGCAACAAAAAAAAATTGTAACCAAATAATTTTGATGAAGTAGATGTTGAAGGATATTGGAATAAAGTTTGTTGAGTCTATTGTTATACATTGTGACAACACTAGTACAGTTAGTATGTCGAAGAATCCTATATTACATTCTAAGATAAAGCATATAGAAATAAAGTATCATGTAGTAAGAGAGAAAGTTATTGAGAAAGAAGTTAGACTTGAGTACATAAGCACAAAGGAGTAGATTGCAAACATATTTACAAAACCTTTTCCTAAGGATACATTTGAGTATCTGAGAGGTATGCTTGGGGTTATGCCCTAGCCTACTTTTGAGAAGTGATGTAGATTGTTGCATCCATCCAGTGGTATATGAGCCCTATCTTTCTTCTGAATTGGATGTTGGTACTTCCTCTATGGGTGAGTATCTATATCTGAGCTGAGTCATGAGGACTCTAGTGAATGTATTTTTTGAACAATGTCTTTTGACATTAGAGTTGTTGTTGAAATAATAATAAAATTTTTGTCATTGATGTTAATGGGGGAGAAGTGTACATGAAAAATCATTTGTACCATCTGTTGGAGAGAATTGAATAGGAAAATGAAGCAAGATTTGATTGATGAAGATGACTTGAAGTATTTTTTCAGAGTAGCAGTGTTGCAGTGTTGGATTTATGGAACATTGGATGTTTTTCATCTATGTTACCATCAATGCCAATGGGGGAGATTGTTAGGAATGAGTGTTGAATATATACTATGGGAGTATTAGCAGCCATTCTATAGCAGTTGTTGTTGCATTCATGACTGTGATTGTCATTGATGTGAACACATTGATCTACTGAAGATTAGTAGAGGAGAAAATAATGTTTTGGTTAGCGCACGTGGGATATTATAGATCAAGCTATGAAATGTTATGAAATTAATCTATTTTGTGCTGTATGTTTATGGTTAAGAGCATAGATAGTAATTCATTTACTCATGGAAGTTATGAGCATTTTTGTGGAAGCAGTATTCAGGCAGTGTTCCTGAGTAGCAGTTTGTGGTAATCAGATGATATCTCCTAATTGGGATGGAATCTAATTATGCATAGTTGGAAAGTAGTTGAAGACATGTTGTTATTGATGTGGTTGATAGCACAAACTTTGAGGTCACACGAGTGAAGAGTTATTCTAATTGGAAGTCGACAATTTTATGTAATTTTTGTGTAGCGTGTGGAAACTTTTATTTTTGTAACTTATATGCCGACTCATTTGTAATTACTTGAGTGTGGTATAAAGGAAGGAATTTATTCCTTGTTGTAATATGAAATATGAATGTAAGTGTATTGTGGAAGTGAAATTGTTGAAAGTGGATATGCGAAGTACAAAGATCTGAAATTGAGATCTGGTGTAGTAGTGAGTGCGGTTTGGCACAGCCAGAGGAGAGGTAACATATTGTTGAGATCAGTAATATTTTGATATTATTTTGTTGAATAATCTAGAGATCATTTTGAGAGTGTGTTCAGTGATCTTTCCATTGAAGTTGTTTGGATAGTGGGTCCTTATGTCTTCCATAACTTCTAATAGAGTTAGAATCTTTTAGCAGGGATTCAAAATCTCCTAACAGGGATTCATATGTACTAAATGTATTTCATAAAGATCCTAATAGAGTCCATCCTTTCACAAGGAATATTTATATCAGTGCATCTTTTGTGGGCATCATTCCCACCGGGGTTTACTCTTTGATCAAGTGGTTCCCTAGTCAACATATCTTGTGTCATTGTGCATGAATATCTTTCTATGGTTGTTGATTAAATTTATTATATGTTTAAAATCTATTAAAGTTGATAAAGGTTATAATTATCTGATAAATGATTCACCCCCCCCCCTCTTAGTTATCTTGGTGGACTTTAATTTCTAATAGGAGTATCCACACATGACATATGGCATGCTTTTATTCATCATATGTAGCTGAAGATTGGGATGGGTGGGAGTGAAAGGAATGGGTTGATGAATGGTATACACATATTTTGAGTCCACTTTCCTCCTATCATCCCCATGAATCACTACAACTCACATAAATGGAATCATCCATTGACTTTGATCACTTATCTAATCTAGTACAACCAGGTAAATTTTCCACATACAAATAATCTCAAATTTAGTACTTTATCATAAATATTCAGTAAACTAATGTCCTTATTATGTTTATATCATTATAGGCCATGTTTTTTCTATTATTGCACCTGAAGACAATGAATAAGGGATAGATTATTATTTGTGTCATTATGTTGAGGCAAAAAATAAATTGGATCACTCGGTTATCGATGGTGAAGAATTATAATACCCTATAGGAGTAGTGGTTGTAATTGGTACATGGCGTAGATGGTATGCTATGAAGAGCCCTAGGTTGTGGTTGTTCAAGGATTGGGAGGCACATAGAAAGATTCTTCATTATTCAAACCTCGTCATTGCATCAAATGTCCACTTGATCAGTTATGGGGGAAGACCACATAATAAAACTCTTTGGAAGGTTCGTGAGTCAGATCATGAGGCAATACTTGAGACAATCAAGGGTAGGGAAGATACAATTGGTTCATTGGAGTAAATGGAGACACAAAATATTGTAATGTCAAATTTATATAGCATAGTAAATTGGGTGGACTGTAAATTGCTCATGCATTACCCTGTATGTATAATGGGAAGTTTGTAAGATTTAATGAAAATATTTCTCTTCTATTTTTTGGGGCAATACCAGAGGTTTTCTCTACTCATCTCTTTCCTCCAGTGCTCCTAATGAGCTAAGTTGTAAAAATATTTCTCATTATTAATAAAAAAACTTTATGATGTTATTCCAATGACTTGCAGACACATAATACTTGGAAGGCCATGGAAGAGCCTTAAGGAATGAACTCAATTCAAGGATGCACTATCTCATTTCCTTTCCAACTTATACCTCCTTGGAATGGAAGGTTTACATTTTGGTTCATCCAGATTAATACATTTTCTTCCATTACTAGGTTTTACCTTCTTCCCTTGCAGCTGTTCTATTCCTTATTTCACACATTTTCCCTTTTTAGGTCCAGATGCCTTTGCTAGAAAATTGGTGACAAAATCATTGCATAATACATGTATTTTATAATTCATATGTGATGGAAGGCTATTATGCACTTGTCCTCCTTTAAAATACTTGTAAGGACCTAGTGTATTTAGTGCCTCCACCATACCAAAACCCAAAGCAAACTTCACACCATGATCCTAACACCTTAGATAATCTCAACATGATATATTTTCCATGTTACAACTTCCCATTCACTCCTATCCACTCATCTTTCACCATTCTTCTACTATAGCCCTTCTAGGCCTCTCTAGTAGCCCTCTAAACCCTAAAATCAACAATTTACTCTCAAATTCTCCAAAAAACCTAGAAATGTTTTTACATTTTCTAGTACCCTTTTTATTGTTACTAAATTGATATCATTCTTAGACTTTCTTTCTTTGACTGGTGAACACTTCCCTTTCTAAGTGCTCTTCTCCTAGGCCTAATTAGCCCTCCCTCAACAAAAAAACTCCTAGAACCAATCACTTCCAGGAATCCACAACCCCAAATAGTCTCATAACATGATTCAAAATAAATAATTTTCAACTTAGTATGATCCCACCTACTCATCTACTTGCCCAATCACCAAACCCTCACTTCTTGGGCTAGAAACCAAGGGTTTTAGAGAACTCATTCTTCCCAGCAACTCACAACCATAATAAAGGTTCTAAAATCATCCAATACACCCAAAAGGAACTTTCCAACCATTATCTACCCTCTTCATTCAATGGGTACCTTCTAGCCATGACTGGTGCTCTTCAAGTGTTCCTTAACTAGACTATAACAGGCTTGTCCCTACCTCTTCTCACTCCTGGCATCCTTCCCTGCATTCAATACTAGATCTAACACATATAATACACCCATGGAATCTCCTACCAAACTAAAATTAACACAGGGGTGGGAGTTCCCTTACATATTAAGGGATTTCAACCTTTATTCGTTGATTGTTCCTATAAAACAAGTCACTGTCTATACACTAGTCTATTTCCTTGCTTCTACCAGTGACCAAACATTGATATTATAGCATGAATGTGTGGAAAAAATATAAAAAAATGTCTTTAAAGCATGTGTAAACCAAATAAACATTTATTGCAATCAAAACAAGTCACTATTTTCCATACTGTTCCACAGGACAGTGAGTTCCAGAATTGCAGAGAAATTAGATTTTATTCATTCTAAAATTTTCTTTAATGACACTTACATCATAGACCACACTCCCATAAAATTCTCTCTTCTCCTCTCATGAAATCTATCCTAAAACAACCTCCCTTTTCTCAATACCCAATACCAAACTTCAACTAACTTCTCTAACAGTCCCTAAACTGACTATTAACAACATAACAAGAAATTTGTTGTCAAGTTGACAAAAAAAGTTATCAAATAAAAAACACAACACTTTTTTCCAACCTAAATAATTATAAAGGTTTAAAGACAACCTTTAGTAAACCAAAATCAACCTACTAACCCCAACTAACTTCAATTAAGCCTTATTTGGCTTATATTGCCAATATTGGCAATTTACAAGACCTTGAACTCTTAGTGCTCTCAACATCATTTAGAGGCTTTAAAGGCCTTATTACATCATCATAGACCCTTATATGTCACCTCCCCAATCCCCTAACCTAGGATGAAACCATAATCCCTTCCTAGTGACCCCTAGGTACCTTTTAGACTTAACAATGCCATTAAGGCTTACAATCAAGATTGGATTACAATAGGATCAATACATGATCAAAATAACATTCCTTGACCATGCTTGGTCTCATTACAAGTTTTAATGACCTTAGAAGGCCATTTGGCTTCCACTCCTCCCAAGGATCCATCGGTGATCCTGGTGCTCTCCATGATTCCTGCCTATGACCTTGGTGCTCCTGCACCAACAAGAGTCACCATTGTTCTTTCTCTTGGTAATTTGAGTTTATCAACAAATGTGTTCGGTGTTATCTATAGATCAAATTTTCACATAAAATAAGCAACATTACCTTAAGAACCATCTAAACACTGTTATTAAAAAACACGTAACAAAACATAGAAACCCAAAATATCCTTTAGACAATAATAGATTGGCTTCTTGAACCCCTATCAAATAGACTTGCAGAGTATAGGAGACTGTAATATAATAGAGATTGTTGAATACCACCCCAGATCTGAATACAGTTTTTGTTTTCGTAGATTTCACCATCTGACGTTCCTTTTCAGTAAGAGATGGGTGGAAATGTTCATGAATCTTGTAAGAATTGTCTGCATGCAAATAAAAACTTGTGGTTATTTAAATGGTAAGTTTAGAGTTTCCCATAATTTGGGAGAAATGAGTTTGGAAAGACTTCAATCTTTCATTGAGGGAAAATATTTTACTTACATTGAGAAGAAACCTTAGGTTTTTTCACTTCATTTTCAGTGACTTCTGTTGATTTTCTTTTCAAATCAATAGATAATCTGTTCATCAAGTGATTAGAACTCATTGGAATAGCACTTGTGGAAGGATCCAGACATTTCCTCTATTACTCAAAATCACTCTGGATCTTCTCAGAATGAAAAATAGAAATATCTTTTTCATAGGCATTCTTCCCATATATCCGAACTCTAAAATACATTCCAAAGATGTATTTAAATACTAAAAAATCCCCAAACTCTATTGCATTTTTATATCCAAAAATTTCCCAGCCCATGCCAAAAAACTCAATTCTAGTGCTTGTACTACATAATTTGACACCCCACCATTCAAAAAAATCTCTCACTAAAAAACCCTGGTTCCTAGGGTCATAAACCTAGGGTCTATACAAGAAGACCTCCAAAACCCTCTCTATATTGATCCAATGGTTCTAAAACACCACATTGGACATGGACATTCATGTTCCTTCACCAAAAACCTCCACCCTTAAGTGCATTCACTCCCATGCCCAGTCACTGTCGCCAACACCAGTCTATTCCTTCACCTTCTTAGCAAATAAAATAATGATTCAAATGCATGTAAATGTAAATAATAACACAATAATGTATTTACTTTACTGCCCTATCCAAAACACGTTCCAGTCAAGCATATGAAATTGTTGTTTCATTGATTGTTCACCTAGAGCCTCCAATATGTTAAATCAAGCTTTTTCTCTCGATCCTTCCAAACAAATACAAGAACTCTTGATTATTTTATATACCCTTTTGGGTTCTATAAATCCTACCCAAACCCCAAAATAGACTCCTTTGGACCATCTAGTAGATCCAATACCTTAGTAGTCACCAACTACGCCTAATTCCATCACCATTACAAAGAAAATCATAGATATATTCACTCCCCAACATCTTAACCAAGAAACATTCTTTCATAAGGTTTAAAAACAAAAAAAATTAAAGTTTTAAAGGTCTCAACACCTACCCATTCTTCTAGCCACCAAACCCTTGTTTCTAGGGTCACACAACTAGGGCCTACACAAATGGAATCTTACAACTTCTTCTAGATCAAACCAGTTGATCAAACACATCAGTATGGATCCAAAAATCCATAATCCACCATAAAAACATCCACTCTTAAGGATTTAAATTCACCAAAATGACTGGTGCCAAAATAGGGCTCTCCCAATCACTGGCTGTGACCCCAAATCTAGTCACTGTCAAGAACACTAGTAATTCCCTTTAGAAAGATAAATAGCAAATACGGAAAATTCCTTACATCATAGACAAATCAAAATCAAATTTTATGCAAATATTTAAATTCACTGGTCTTAGACTGCACTTTGAGCTGAAGTGTCCCTCAACGTCCCTTCAGCATGAAATTGGTGATCTTTACAGGGTCATATCTCAGAGCTCATATGAGGTAGAATAAAGATGTCAGGTGCTACAGGACCATGTTGTCAGGGCCTACAATAACATGTATCATTTTTTAGAGATAAAATTTCATTTAAATTTGGCAACACATTCTCAGTCGATGTCAAAACTCATAGTGTTCCTCAGTTCAAACAACCAACATTGTGTATCTTTGAAACCGTCAGTCGTAGCATCAAACCATCTGTTCCAAAAGCTCTGAATGGACCATTTAAGGCTAGGAGAAACCTTGTTTTCCCATCACCATGAAATCAATTATCTTTATGGGGTCATATCTCAGAGCTCGTGCAAGGTAGCACCAAGCCATCAGGTGCTATGGGGGTGTGTTTCTGGGGCCTACAATAACTTGTCTCAGTTTTTAGAGATTCAAGTTCATTTAAATTTGGCAACACATTCTCAATCGATGTCAAAACTCAAAGTGTTCCTTAGTTCAAACGGCCAACATTGCATATCTTTCAAACCGTCGGTCGTAGCATCAAACCGTCTGTTCCAACATCTCTGAATGGTCAGGTAAACACTAGGGGAAACCTTGTTTTCCACACATAGTCATTCTAACACCGTTGATGAGTCCAAGCTGAAGTGTACCTCAAGGTCCCTTCAGCATGAAATTGGTGATATTTATGAGGTGATATCTCAGAGCTTGTGCGAGGTAGCATCAAGCCATCAGGTGCTACAGGACCATGTTGCTGGGGCCTAAAATAAGTTGTCTCAGTTTTTAGAGATTCAAGTTCATTTAAATTTGGCAACACATTCTCGGTCGATGTCAAAAATTAAAGTGTTCTTCAGTTCAAACGGCCAACATTGCATATCTTTTAAACCGTCAGTCATAGCATTGAACCGTCTGTTCCAACAACTCTGAATGGCTGGGTAAATGCTAGGGGCAACCTCATTTTCCACACATAGTCATTCAAATGCCGACGATGACTCCAGGCCAAAGTGTCCCTCAAGGTCCCTTCAACATGAAATCAATGATCTTTACGAGGTCATATCTCAGAACTTGCGTGTGGTAGCATCGACACGTTAGGTGCTACAGGACCGTGTTGTCAGGGCCTACAATAATATGTCTCAGTTTTCAAAGATTCAAGTTTATTTAAATTTGGCAGCACATTCTCAGTCGATGTCAAAACATAAAGTGTTCCTCAGTTTAAATGGCCAACATTGCGTATCTTTCAAATCGTCGATCGTATCATCAAACCATCTGTTCCAATAGCTCTGAATGGCTGGGTAAATAGGGGAAACCTCATTTTCCACACACAATCATTCGAATGCCACCGACAACTCTGGGCCAAAGTGTCCCTCAAGGTCCCTTTAGCATTAAATTGGTGATCTTTACCAGGTCATATCTCAAAGATCATGCAAGGTAGCATTGAGCTGTTAGGTGCTACGAGACCGTGTTGCCAGGGCCTATAATAACCTATCTCAGTTTTCAGAGATTCAAGTTCATTTAAATTATACAACACATTCTCGGTCAATGTCAAAACTCAAAGTGTTTCTTAGTTCAAATGACCAACATTGCATATCTTTCAAACCGTTAGTCGTAGTATCAAACCGTTTGTTCCAACATCTCTGAATGGCTAGGTAAACTAGGGGAAACCTCATTTTCTACACACAGTTGTTCAAATTCTACTGATGACTCCAGGCTGAAGTGTCTCTCAAGGTCCCTTCAGCATGAAATCAATGATATTTATGAGGTCATATCTTAGAGCTCATGTGAGGTAGCATCAAGACATCAGGTGCTATGGGACCATGTTGTAAGGGCCTAAAATAACCTGTCTTAGTTTTCAGAGATTCAAGTTTATTTAAATTTGGCAACACATTCTCAGTCAATGTCAAAACTCAAAGTGTTCCTCAATTCAAATGGTCAACATTGCCTATCTTTCAAACCGTCGATCATAGCATCAAACCATATGTTCCAACATCTCCGAATGGCTAGATAAACTCTAGGGGAAATCTCATTTTCCACACATAGTCATTCAAATGCTATCGACGACTCCGAGCCAAAGTGTCCCTCAAGGTCCATTTGACATGAAATTGAAGATCTTTACAAGGTCATATCTTGGAGCTCATGCAAGGTAGCATTAAGCCATCAGGTGCTACGAGACCGTGTTACTGGGGCCTATATAAAATATCTCAGTTTTCAGAGATTCAATTTTGTTTAAATTTGGCAACACATCTCGGTCGATGTCAAAACTCAAAGTGTTCCTCAGTTCAAATGGCCGACATTACATATCTTTCAAACCATCAGTCGCAGCATCAAACTGTCTATTCCAATAGCTCTGAATGGTCGGGTAAACACTAGCGGCAACCTCATTTTCCACATATAGTCATTTGAACGGCACCGACGACTCTGGGATGAAGTGTCATTCAAGGTCCCTTCAATATGAAATTTGTAATCTTTATGAGGTCATATCTCAGAGCTCGTGCAAGGTAGCATCAAGATGTCAGTTGCTACATGAGCATGTTGCCGGGGCCTACAATAACCTATCTCAGTTTTAAGAGATTGAAGTTCGTTTAAATTTGGAAACACATTCTTGGTTGATGTTAAAACTTAAAGTGTTCCTCAGTTCAAACAACCAACATTGTGTATCTTTGAAACCGTCGGTCGTAGCATCAAACCATCTATTCCAATAGCTTTGAATGGTTAGATAAATGCTAGGGGCAACCTTGTTTGCCACACAGAGTCATTCAAACACCACCAACGACTCCATGATGAAGTGTCCCTCAAGTTCCCTTTAACATGAAATCAATGATCTTTATAGAGTCATAGCTCAGAGCTCGTGTGAGGTAGCATCGAGCCATTAGGTGCTATGGGACCGTGTTTCCTGGGGCCTACAATAACCTGTCCCAATTTTTAGAGATTCAAGTTCATTTAAATTTGGCAACACATTCTCAATCAATGTCAAAACTCAAAGTGTTCCTTAGTTGAAATGGCCAACATTGCGTATCTTTCCAACCGTCTGTCGTAGCATCAAATCATCTCTTCCAATAGCTCTGAATGGCCTAGTAAATGCTAGGGGAAACCTCATTTTCCACACATAGTCATTTGAACGCCACCACTGACTCTAGGCTGAAGTGTTCCTCAAGGTCCCTTTAGCATAAAATTGATGATCTTTATGGGGGCATATCTCAGAGCTCATGCAAGGTAGCATCAAGCTGTTAGGTGCTATGGGACCATGTTGCTGGGGCCTACAATAACCTATCTCAGTTTTTAGAGATTCAAGTTCATTTAAATTTGACAACACATTCTTGGCCGATGTCAAAACTCACAGTGTTCCTTAGTTCAAATGACCAACATTGTGTATTGTAATACCTCTCCTATGGTGATACTTGGACTTTTCTGATTTGGACATTTTATTATGGTCGGGACTATACATTTGCATTTATATTTTGTGGATGATGATATGATGGATATGCTCATTTATGGTTATTATTTATATGCTTATGAGATTAGAAAACCATCTATTTTATATATGTTTCATGGATCTAACCCAAGGATTTGAATCTAACCATTATCATGATGTTTTATGTTTCATGGACATGTGTCTGATGTGTTTTCATGACTCGGGATGAAGTCGTAGTTACTCACTTAGTTGAGGTCCACATGATGTATCGATCCTGGTCATCTGCTTGCATATATCTGATTTGTATATCCATATGTATATGTATCTCTTCTTGGTGATGCAGGATTGCAGGTACCGGGTATCATCTCCACTTGGCTTCACAGGTCTGAGCGATCCCACAAAATCCTCGATCATTGTTGTTGTACGGAGATATCACCAGGTTCCATAGGAAGAAACTTCACCTTTGATCCTTTTATCCTTAGGTGGGAAGTACTGAGTCAGTCCCTTGTGTGAATGTAATAGGTGATCTCTCTTTTTATTGGTTTTGTGGATCTTGTAGTTAGTTTCTTGTCTTTTGTATTCATTGTGAATGAAGTTTTGAGTATAGTAGTTCTATGGTACGTTTAATTTTATTAGTAGATTATTGATGTGAATTTGAGGGTATGATTTAGTAATTTATCTTTATTATTAGCTACTTATGTACTAGCAGATCTTGTTAGGAATGAGTTAGTATGTGATTGAAATATGTGATTGAAATATGTGATTTTAATATCAATAATAATAAAGAATTTTATGGTAAAATCTTTATAATATCCATAGTAACAAAATGTCTATGGCAATAAAAATGATAAATGTTTTAATAATAGTGGTATGTTCACCTTGTATATATATCACTATTGCATTTTGTAAAAGATATGGATTAAGTGTGTAAATAAATAATATGCTTTATAATAATAATATTATGTTTGCAATAATATTTATAATAATAATAATATATGTACACATAGGCATATGGGTGCACACATATGCATATGCATACATATATTTATATAATTATTGGTGAGTAAGTAATTATTACATTCTATTAATGAATAATTAGATTAGTTAAATGATATGGTTGTAAATAATAATAATTATTATTAACTTCCGTAAAGTAAAGGAAACATAAATTTGTTTACGGTAATAGATAGGTATAGTTATATCTTTTCCAGAAAAGGCTTTAATAATATTATTTAAGCTTAACAATTAATAGATGGATGGTTGGGATGGTTGCACCAGTTGGATTACCTGTGCAACCACCTCCTCCATTCTATATACAAGAAAGATTTTCTATGTGAAGAGAGTTGGGGGTTTTTGGAGAGGAAATTTTATTTGAGGAGAGGCTTAAATTTTAATAGGATATTTCTATAGTTTAGAGAAGAGGGACTATTGATTTCTCTGAGAGGAGGTGAAAGGATTTGGAGCTTACCTACAGGAGAAATTTGAAGAAGAGCCTAGAGTTGATTGCCAGAGGAGTATTTTTCTAGGAGGATATTTGCTAGAAATTTTGCTGAGAGTCTCCGACCAAGGGATAGACGATTCTCCGCAGGACCCTAGGTAGGGTCTAACCTGGGAAGAATCTCCATTCTTCCCATGACTATGATTGTGTATATGAATGATCTATTACTCGATGAGATTATGATTGTTTACCTTTTTGTTTAGAATCGGGAACTATATATATATGTTTTATTTTCTGTGTTTTTGGATTTTGTTTGTGGAAAGTTATTTTACAAATGTTTGTATGTTCACTGTGGTGAAACCTCCCTGAGAGGGTAGAAGTGGTTTTGATCTTGTAGGATAGTGTATTTTACTGTCATTGGATGTATTATGAATGCTTCCAGATTTTAGAACTTCTGTTGCAACCTTACTGTTTCATGTCTATTTATGTGCCACCTTTCTTTTCCCAGATCTAGAATATATTTGTTAGATAGATAGGGAAGATTGATGGGCCGTTTCTGAAGGGAAATTGGGAGATCTCAAATGGGTCGTGCTCATATTAGGCAACCTTAGTCCCCATAATGCCCAGTTTTACATGCAAGACAAAGTTGACAGTCATTTTTCTGCAGTTCCTGTCGGTTCAGTGTGTTAACCGAGCTAGGTCGGTAATGTGTCAACCGAGCTAGGTTAGTAGTGTGTTAACCGAGCTAGGTTAGTAGGGTGCTAACCAAGCCAGGTCGGTTTAGTGTTAACCAAGGTAGGTCGGTAGTGTGTTAATCGAGCAATACTGTGTCAACCGACCAGTCCAGTATAAACCAACAGAGCTAGTATAAACTGAGGAAAATAGGATTCAGACTTTATACAATTATAACATTTAAGTATAAGTTTAATTTCTTATACTTTAAGGTATACTTGTATAAAGGGTTTAGGTACCTTCTGAGATGTTTGGGATAGGTTTCAAATTCATAGGAGTTAAGATGCAAATTATAATTTTGAGATTTCAGGCACAAGAGATGTTTTCCTAGATTTTTTGAATAAGCTATGGAATGTTGTTTCAATGCATGTGGGAAGTTTTATATTGTGTTTTGGCATATGAAACTTTCTGTAAACTATAAATATGTTCATTTCTTGTTGTGTTGGAATTATATGAAGTGCTTTTACTACATGTATGATGTAATTATGATATGTGGGCTAAGGGTAGAAAACCTAACGACACCTAGTGAGTGGCTCTCACTGCAGGGCCGAGGCCCTAAGTGGCTAGAACCAGGATAACCGGCTGAAGAGTTATTTAACAAGTGAAAACTTAAATTAAACTTATGGGAATGGGTTAAAACATTAAAAAGATTAAATGTGCCTCACCCATGCCATTAGTGCTAGTAAAGGCTATGGATGGGAGTGGGAGAAGGTACCTGTAGGTACGATCGAATGGTGCTTGTCTATATGAAAGGCATTCTATCCTGCATGTGCCTACTTGGGGGCCGAGGCCTGAAGTGGCTAGTACCAAGACAACCCAAGGAGTGAGGGCTATGTGATGACACTCACTTAGGTTGTTTCTTAGAGTTTCTACCAAGCCTTAGAGTCTTTTGGGGAAAGATTTATACTTTGATCATCTTTTATTTGCTATTTGGGAAAGGTTACCCAACCCTAGTTTTGGCCTAGCTATTCCTTCTTTGTGGACCTTGGTGTTTATCTCCTAGCATGAGGGAGTGGGCCTTTTAGGTATCCACGTGGTTGGGTGGTAAATATTTTATCGAGGTATCTCTTGCAGATGCAGTGTTTGAAGATTCATGTTTGCTTATGTACCAGTTTGAAGGATGAAGGCTTTGTAATTATATCTCTTGATGTAAAATTATTGTTACCTCCCATGAGGAGTTGAATGTAATCATTGATGTAATTCAAAATGATGTATTTGGAATGGGTAGATTTAGGAAAAAGGGAAAGGGAGATGTGACCTTTATGTTTAAGATGTATATTGGAAAAGAAAAGGATTTTGTAACATTCCAAATTATGTAACATGCTTTCATTACTTGTTGTTTAAGTGAAGCTATTGAAAAATCAAATGTAGTATATTTGTAATGTATCAAATGAATTGGATAAATTTTAAAAGTTATATTGTTCATAAAGGATACTTAGGAATATAGATGATTTTTAAATGGAAAGTTGAAATGAAAATATTTTGTATTTCTTAAAGATATGATGCAGTTTGCTTTGAGAAATAAATATTGTTGTTAGTTTACTTAATGGATTTGAATGAATCATGCATTTAAATGAAAAGGGAACCTTGGGAGGAATCTAAGTTTAAGTTTGGTTCACATATATCTTTTAAAAGTTCAAAATTTTTCATAAATTATTACTTAGGTTTTTCTTTAACAAAGAGAATCTTTGTTCTCTTCCCTGGTTCCCTTGCGGGGCATGACATGTATCTTTCAAACCGTCGGTCGTAGCATCAAACCGTCTGTTCCAATAGCTCCAAATAGCTGGGTAAACACTAGTAGCAACCTCATTTTCTACACATAGTCGTTCAAACGCCACCAGCCACTCTGTGTTGAAGTGTCCCTCAAGGTCCCTTCAACATGAAATCAGATATCTTTATGGGGTAATATCTCAGAGCTCGTGTGAGGTATGATCAAGGTGTTAGGTGCCACATGACCATGTTGCCGAGGCCTACAATAACCTATCTCAATTTTTAGAGATTCAAGTTCGTTTAAATTTGGCAACACATTCTCGGTTGATGTCAAAACTCACAGTGTTCCTCAGTTCAAATGGCCAACATTGCATATCTTTCAAACTGTCAATCGTAGCATCGAACCATCTATTCCAATAGCTTTGAGTGGCCAGGTAAATGCCATTGACAACCTTTTTTGGTACACACAGTCCTTCGAACGTGACCGACCAGTCTGGGGCGAGTAGGAAGATGAGTGCAAATATGTATTTAGACACAAAAGGTCTTGTGGTCCATTTTGAAATTTGATCATGTATTTGGATCATGTATTGATCATATTGTAACCCAATCTTAAATGTAAGTCTTAATGGCAATTATAAGCCTAAAAGGTACCTAGGGGTGACTAGGAATGGTTATGTATTGATCCTAGGTTAGGGGTTGATGGAAATAACCTATAAGGTTCTATAAATATGTACTAAGGCCATTATAGCCTTTACATAGTGTTAAAAGCACTAAATATGAACAATCTTGTAAATTTCCTATATTGGCAATATAAGCCAAATAGGGCTTAATTGGAGTTAGTAGGGGTTAGTAGGAATTCTAAGTTAGTTTGGTTTGTAAAGGTTGTCTCTAAAATTTTTATAAGTAGTTAGAGTGGGCAACGGGTGTTGGGTTGTTGAGTTGACAACTTTTGTTGTCAACTTGACAACTAATTCTAGTGTTTGTCATTAACAATCAGTTAGTTAGGGGATAGTTAGAAGTTAGTTTGTAGGTTCCAGTCGGTCTTTTGGAAGATTAGAGTCTATTTGGAAGGGATCCACGTGAGTGGATAGGGTGAGAATTTTTTTGATCTAAAATGGATTGAGTTTGTATTAGTTTGAATCAATAAAATCAAAATTTCTCTGCACTTTGGTATTCCATTGGCCTATAGGTACAGTCAACAATAGTGAACTATTGTAGTTGATCTAAATGTGATCCTTGTTTAGTTTGATGTAGGAATGCTTATTTGAATTTTTTTGACTTGTCTATAATATCTTTTCATTACCTTCATCACTGACAACACCAAGGATTTAACTGGTGTATTGACAATGACTAGTACAGGGGTACAGTCAGTTACTAAAGGGTTGAAATTCCCTAAAATGTAAGGGCACTCCCACCCCTCTGTTAATTGTATATTGGTGGGAGATGAATTTTATATATTTCATGCATTTTATATGACTTTAAGTGTAGGGAAGGAACAAAGGTGGTGAGAAGGAACAGTGTCAGGCCTAGTGAACACATACAACGAAGGGTGTATTTGATAAGCACCAGTCATGCCTGGAAGATGTCCAATGAAGGGAGTGGGTAAGGGATGGTTTAAATGGTCTATGTGGATGTAGGGGAAAATGTTAGAACCTTTAGTGTGGTTGTGAGTTTTAGGTAAGGGTAGTTTCCCTAAAACCCTAGGTTATTGACCCTAGAAACAAGGATTTATTGATTTGGGAGTTTTATGAATGGTGGGACTTTAAGAGTTTGAAAATATTGTATTTTGGAAGGTCTAGGAAGACTGTTTCAAGCCTTTGAGTCCTACAGATAAGCGGGGATAAGAGTTTCTTCTTTGAGCAAGGGCTAATTAGGCCTAGATGGAGAACTAGAGGGTGGAGAAAGTCTTCACCAGTGAAATGGTAGAAATATGAGGTTGTTAGGAGTTTAATAACTTTGAAAAGGGTATTTGAAAATGTAAATACCTTTCTAGGTTGTTTGGGGATTTTGTGAGTAAATTTTTGATTTCAGGGTGTGAAGGGCTACTAGACAGGCCTATAAAGGCTATAGAAGAGAAATGGTTGAAGTTGAGTTGATGGGAGTGAATTGGAAGTTGGAACATGGTAAATAGACCATGATAAGATGATTAATGGTGTTGGGAACAAGGTAAGAGGTCTAGTTGTAGTTTTGGCATGGTGGAGGCACTAGGTGCACTAGGTGGCCTAGGATAGAGTTGATGTTAGAAGGCAATGGAACAAGGAAACAAGGAAGTGAATTTGAGTAGTATGGTTGTGGGAGTGACTTAAAAAGTTAGAGAAATCAACTAGATCCTTGAGTGAGGTTAATTCCTTGAGTGGATTCCAAGTTGTTTGTAGAATCCTCGAGTTGAGTTAGTCTCCTTAGGGTGATAGTGAATGTTGTCAAAGTTTACAGTAACAAGGAATGTTAGTCTCCTTAAGGTGATAGTGAATGTTGTCGAGTTAGTCTCCTTAGGATGACAGTAACAATATACATTGATAAACATACAACCATAACTATAAGGCATGGGGAATTTACAAAGCATAAGACATCCACATAAACATAAATTAATATACATCAATACACCAAATACATGAATTACATACCCAAAACATAAAAAAAAAATATTCATAGGGCATGAAGCCAAATATATATGTCCAATAATGTCATACATTGAATATATTCAATATAGTTAAATTGGCTTCCTCAAAGCCAAATGGATGTACAATGTATCACTTATACAATATACAAAAAATATGTCCACTAATGCCATATATGTATACAATCTATATCCCTAATCTAGTCCTTTCTCGCCAGGGGAAGAAAACAAATCCTAAGCTATCTTCGATCATCACATCGATGGAGATGTAGTGGATGTTGTAGTCTTCCGAGTGCACTCATTCATCCTCCTGTCTAGACTCTTCTATAGCTCGAGCTGATAAAAAAATTTAAGCATCAATAACTAATATACATCAAAATTAAATTATATAATGACATAAAATTGAATATTTGCCTACCGCTAGCAAATAGTCACTATGTACATCCACCAAAGACACATGCTGGTGATCTAGAGTAATAAGTCCCTACAAAAATGATCAAAATAATAATTAAAATACATACATGAATATCATTATAAAATTCAATACAAACTATTAAAATACTAATTAAAATTAAGTGATCTCTTTCATACCTCATTCAGTGCTTTAGAACTAGCTACTGCTGCAGCTACTCCATGATCCAAAGTATCACAAATAGAAGGAGGAGTCTCTGATGTCAATAAGTTAAAATGAAACAAAAAAAGTATTATGCAGTTACCAAGATTACATATATTTTTTCCAACCCTACTAATGAGTAAATGATACCTCCGTGAAGGTTCCACTATGTCCTTCAGTGTGCGGTGTCGATTTTGAAGTTCCAAAATTCAACTAGTGCACATGTACATAGAAAATTATAAGATAACCATTCATATAAGAATGCAATACTGACATGTTAATTATAATGCATTATTACATATATACCTGTGGACTCAATGGTGATGTCACAAAGCTAGGTGAAAGAATGTGATCACCGTAATGACCACTTTGCCTCTAGATTTTGATCATAATTTGTCTAGTAATTTAGTTATTCATTCATTTATTAATTAAATATAATCAAATAAGTCAAATTAACATGCAAATAAAGATACCTCAAGGAAAGTGGCACGATGCCCTTCACTATTTTTTGTGAATGTCGATGGCCCACCAG
This sequence comes from Chamaecyparis obtusa, assembly GCA_027943335.1. Lineage (NCBI taxonomy): Eukaryota > Viridiplantae > Streptophyta > Pinopsida > Cupressales > Cupressaceae > Chamaecyparis > Chamaecyparis obtusa. The sequence continues at coordinate 480,829 of BSBK01005159.1, read as the reverse complement.
TGAACTAATGCACATGCATAATAAGTTATGATACAATTATTCATATAATTACATAATAATCAAATATATTAATTAAAATATTATATTCGATACATACTTGTGGAATTGACGATGATGTTTAGAATGGGATAGGAGGATCATTGCCACTACCACCACCATTGACACTCTTGCCCTAAATTTTGATCATAATCAATAGATACTAAATTAATTAGTTATTCTTTTATAAATGAAATATGATCAAAGAAATTTAATGAGCTTGGAAATATTTACCTGTGTGTCAATGCCAAATGTCATCTTTAGAAAATTATCAGTCATCATTCTAGGATCCTCTTCCTCTCTCTCGGTAGTACCAAATGTGCACAAGCATCCACATGCCCAAAAAATATGCCCTCTCGAAGATTGACCATGGTCACCCTCAACTAAAGGAGTGGCACACTGAATGAGAGTCTCTATCAGAGCACTAATCATGCCTAGTGTGTCCGCCTCTACATGTTTCTTCACAATGGAAGGAATAGTAACATGATCCACCTGTGGCTTGCCAATAGGAACCTTAGGCATGTTAGGGTCATGATGTGCCCCCACTCTATCAAATGATGACCCCCCTCCTCTACCTAGAAAATCTAGATAGTCAAAATAATTTGGCACCTCCTTGAGTACAAACTCGCAAAAGAGTTTCCTCAAGAAATATATAGGAACCTCGTGATTGTTACATGGAGGAGAATCAAAGACCATCCACCATCTCTCCCAAAAGTTGTTTTTAATGTCTTCAATTAAGCACCAATGAATTGGGAACCTCCTTGTTGTAGTTCTAAGAGTATCTGTGTCCCCTGGTTTTTTAAAGAGTTTGCAAATGTCATCTTTTGTGATTTTTTTTTTTTTATGTCCGCATAAGATAATTTATTTGCATAATATTGTTTTTGTTCTTCTCTTTTATCCTACCATAAATTAATTTTCCCACTAACCAAGCTTACGTGGGTTAAGATTACTTCTAATGAGTTCTCAAGTTTTTCCCTTCTAGGATTTGTACCAATAGAATCTTTTAACCTCTTAATTAAAGATTCAAATTCTGTTCTCGCTCTTTCAATTTAGTTCATCAAAATTTCTTGTGTTCCAAGAGGAGGTTTCTTGATTGGTGGAGGCAATTTAAGTTCATTTTCTTGGTTATTTTCTTCATTTGTTTCTTCATTCATTTCTTCATGAGGAGACGGGGGGTTTGGTTGAGGGAGATTATTTCTTCCTGGTAATTAAAAAAACTAGATTTTAAAATCTTAATTACGTGCATAAAATCTAAGAAAACAAATTTTAACAAAACTAAAATTTCAATACAAATAAGAGGCATGGGCTGTAAAAACACTTATCTCTTCTTCCGGATCGAGATTGACCACGTTGTGGAGCCATTTTGTATACAAATTGATGGTTGAATGAATGAAAAATATGGATTCAACAAGCCCAAACAATTCTGTGGACGCGCTTGGGAAGGTTTTTTTGCTGCAAACGCAGGTTTGTGGAAAGAAAAATGAGCTTTCCCAACTGCAGCAAATACTAAATAGTGTTTTTACAAAGCGCATGTGCGCTATAGGGTGCACGCGCTTTGTAAAAACACTTTTTAGTATTTTACAAAGCGCATGCGCCCTATAGGGTGCATGCGCTTTAGTGCGTACGCACTATGGTCGATGGGGGACCAAAAAGAAAAGTGACACCTTTTTGGTCCCCCATCTTTGTGCATATACCTTGTTATATTCTTCTATTTATTTAATTAAATTCAATTTAATTAAATAAATTCATTTTCCTTTTACACTCTAATATTAATTTTTATTAACATTCACCCTTAACATTATAGTTGATTTTAATTAATTAACTATATTGTTATATTCCTATATTTATTTAATTGAATTAATTTTAATTAAATAAAGTCATTTTTCCTTTGTATATAAATTTTATTTGAATACTTTAATATATTGAATTCAATTTAATAAATTATCCCTCCATTTTCCTTTATAAAATAAATCTTATTTATTTTATTTCTCCACTAGCTTAAAAATTCTTCTAAACTATGTTTAAATTAAAATCATTTTAATTTAGCCACTTTTCCCCTTTTTCTAAACTTACCCTTTTCTAAATATTCCTTGAATCTTGGTTAAAAGGTGGATTATCTCTAGTCATGTGCACAATCACCTTTTCCAAGGTGGCCACCTCTCCATCTCTTTTCTCCACCAATCATTGATGCAGGAGCATCCTAGGTGTAAGAGCAATCTTGCATCACCAAAATAAATAAATTTCTGGTTTCTTTTTCAATAAGGGCTATCTTATGCAGAGCTTCTATTTATGGAAACTTACTATTTTTAGTAAGTTGGTCATACGATCTCGGAATGTTCTGATTTCACAGTTGAAGGTTCATCTCAGTCATTTCAGCCTACTAGTTGAGTTTCATTGCCACATCATCAGTATTGGTGAAGTTATTAAGGTTTTTGAGTATGAAATCTTTCAGGTCAATTTTGAAGGCCTTAGAGGCTCCGGATCATGATCGACCCCCAATTGATTGGTGCTAGCGCATGTCAGGCATTGTATATCTTGTCATGGCATTTCTGAAAAGTTGTTACAATAGAAAAATGGAGTTACGGTTAAAAAGTTATGGCCTCCAAAAGTTGGGTTACCTAAAATCATATTTTGTATTTCTTTTGAGCTGACCCTATTGTAATAATTGTGAACAATAAATAATTCTATGTTTAGTCGGCCTAAAGGGCTAAATTTTTGGAACCTTCTTGGGCGGTGGAAATTGCCTATATAAGAAAGGTTTGTAGTGTTGTCTTAGGCAGTTTGAGACAGTTCTGGGTAGTAGTTCTGGGTAATGATTCGAGGCTTTGTCCTACATAATATTGTAAAGGGAATGCCCATGTGGCTTTGCATATTGTAATTCTGAAATTTATAATTCCACATTTGTGGAGATAATAAGAAGCCCATTTTCTGTTCTTGCAAATTGTTGTTGTTTCTCTGTTTCTATTATGTTTTTGTGGTATTAAGGGGAGCACCCTTCATCAACCATTTTCAAATCCTTTTTTCCCTCTCAAATGAAATTTGACTTTTCCAAACCCTACCTAACCTTTAATCCTATCCACTCATTTATTTTGCCTCTTCATCTTTTCCAAACTCTACCTAACCTTTAATCATAGCCACTCATTCTTTTGCCTCTTAAACTCCTTGTCCAATCCTTTTGCAATTTCTATAAAATAAGGCCTCTCTCTCATTTGTAGGCTAATAAGAGTATTTTAAGCACAATCATTCTAAGAATTTTAAGCATTCTAGCAATCTAGTATTGCAACATTTCAATTTCTTAGGATAGTTTATTTGCATCTTCATTCTTAGTTTAGATTTCAATTCTTGCATCGTAGATTAACTTTGATTTCATAGCATAGTTTGAATCTTGTATTCTCATTCATAGTTAGTTTGCATTTCATTTCTTATTCAAAAAAATCAAAATATATTGCATCATTTTTCTTGTGCACTATCTTTATCATATATCTTGCGCTTGCATATCATTGTGAGATTTGGGGCAAGTTTCTCATACTTGTCTCCCAAACCCTCATCTTTCATTTCATAGTTTTGCATTTAGATTGCATTTCATTTGTGTTGGGAGAGCATACCCACAATAATCTTGAAGAGAAAATAAAAAAAGGTTATTGGGTGCCCTTGGTTTAGCTCATTGAGGTTGTAGTGAGAATTACTTATTTTGTTACATTTGAAATTACTAACATCTAATGTGATTGTTTGGTGTTTTGATGTTTTGTATTTGTAGCAAATAGGTCTATATTTTCATTTTATACAGGTACTAAGAGGTCATAGGATCACTTAAAACCAATTTTTTCTTGATTAGGACCCCTTAGGACACTTGTTACACAATAGGACCCATTATGTATTGTAAGGGTTGTAATGGGTTGTAAGGGGTTATAATGGGTCCAAAGGGGTCCTAGGACCACTTAGGACCCACTACAACCCCTTACTATATGTGAGGATGACTTAGGATTCATTAATGATTTGTAGGACCATTAAGGACCCCTTATGATACTTAATTGGTCTTAATGGGTTCTAACTTGCATACTAAGTGATCTTAAGAAAACACAATGGGTCCTAAAGTATCAGAAGGGTCCTAAGGGGTCCCAAGATGACTTACAACCAAACATGATCCCTTATGATACATTAGGACCCATTATTGTGTGTACGATGATTAATGGATTCTAAGGGGTCCTAATATTTTCTAAAGGGTCTTAATGGGTCCTGATGTGTGCTAATGTTTCCCAATGGGTCTTAATCTGTTAAAATGGGTCCTAATGGGTCATATGACCACTTAGGATCCATTAGGGCCACTTATGTACATTAGGATCACTTAGAACCCCTTAGGACCCATTAGTGTGTCCTATGATGGTTAATGTGTTATAAGGGGTTTTATTGGGTCCTAAGGGGTCCCAACGGGTATTAAGGGGTACAAAGGGGATCTTAGGGGTCATAATAACCATTAATGAGTCCTAATATGTCATTAATGATATTAGGACACATTAGTGGGTTATAAGGGGTGCTAAATGGTCTTATGACCCATGAATGGGTCCTACAATCACCTAGGACCCCTTATCATAAATAATGGGTCCTAAGGGGTTCTAATGCATAGTAAGGGGTCATAGGACCCACTAATGAGTCCTAAGAGGTCTTAAATTGTCATAGGACACATTAATGGGTCATAAGAGGTTCTAAATGGTCTAATGATCAATTAAAACATCCTATGATCACTTAGCACCCCTTATGATACATAATAGTTCCTAATGCATATTAAGTGGTTGTAGGACCCATGAATGACTTGTAAGGGGTCCTTAATGGTTCTAAAACTCATTAATGGGTCCAATGACCCCTAAGGAACCCTGATGATACATAATGAGTCTTAATGGGTCCTACTTTGTATACTAAGGGGTCTTATAATATAATAACATGTAATAGGGGGTCCTAAGACACATTAATAGTTCCCAAGTGGTCCTAAATGATCCTATTACCCATTAATGGGTCCTACAACCTCTTAGGAGCCCTTATAATAAATAATGGGTCATAATGGGTACTAAGGGTTCGTAGGAAACATTAATGAGTCCTAAGGGATCCTAAATATTCGTTAGGGGTCCTAATGCATTCTAAGGGGTTACAAGGGTTCTAAATGGTCCTATGACCCATTAGGACCCCTTATGATACATGGTGGGTCCTAAGGGGTCTTAATCTATACTAAAGGGTCCTAAAGGTTCATAGGATCCATTGATGAGTCCTAGGACCCCTTATGACCCCTTCAAATACATTATGGGTACTAAGTGGTCCTAATTTATATTAAGGGACCCTAAGTGATGTAGAGAGCACAACGGTAGTAACCCCAAGGGCCTAATTCCCACTATCTTCTACAAACTAGGTTTAGGGTTCTTCCAACCCTCTCAACCTTTGAATAAGGATTTTTATGAATGATTTAATAACTTCTAAGCTTACTTCAATACTTCCTTCCACTCTAGGAATCACTTCCAACCTTCACCTATCTAAGCCTTTAGGATCTCCTTCCTAAATTGAGCCTAGATAATGGAACTCTTCACTAGTCAAGTTTCTTGACCAATCTAATGATTGGAACACTTTACTCAATAATCAAATATGGAGATTCAACCACCAGATTGCTTCCCCAACTCACACAATGCTCTGATCACAACTTCAGCTACAAACCCTTGTAGGTCTTCCACTCTGCTTTCAGATGCATAATCCTCAACTCCAAATGGATCTCAAGAAACAAACACTAGTTTTGAATACCCTTTTTAGTATTACAACAATCCCCAAAACCCTTTGCTTTGATCCCACTCCAACACTACCTAATCACCTTTAGGTACACAAGCCTAATTAGCCAGATTAGCCCTAGTTTACACTAAGAATGATTAAGAATGGGTACATAGGATGATTTCAGGCTTCCAAGAATCTTATTCACACTATTTTTACCCCAAAACAACTCCTCAAACACTTATTCCATTGAGCACCTCTGATTGCACACCCTTTCTTCAAGTTTCCTAACTGAACACATAGAGATGTTCCATCTAGGAATCAGTGACAAACCTCTTTGTCGACTAGTCCCAGTGAATTACTTTTGGTATCATACACATAAGAAATATAACTTTCATTCCCCAAGGATTTAGGGTTTTCCACGAGAGGAATTGCAAGTTAGATCCATGGATGTACAATAGGCCTGCTAAAACTTCCTAACCCTGACTATCTACACAAACCAGTAGATAACTCTGAACACACAACTCGAATATGGATCAAATCAATTGTTCTAGTAACTAGATTCAAGAAGGATTCAAAGCATACAAATTCCTTGCATTCAATCTTCTGTACTTGTCTGTACACAGTCAGTTTCCACTGGAAAATGGTAGATTTTATTCATTAAATTGTACTAGAAATATGCAATTCAATTCTAACCTCATTCAGAGGTCTTCCAAAGATTAAATATCTCCAAAAATGGTTTCCAACCAGTCTCCATAGAGTTGTGACCATTGGAACCAACTTTTCAACTTCTTGAGCAACTTTGAAAAGTTGCTCGAGCAACAATTTTGCAACTTTTGCAACTTTTATTGCAACTTTGCAAAAATGCACAAGAATGATATCAAATGACTTCCAACAAGATCAAAAAGGATGATCCAAGTCATAAACCCTTAAAACTCCTAAAAACCAAAGAAAACATGTTTAAAAACATAAAAACACTAAGTGACCTTCCCCTAAATAACCTAGGATCCAAATGGACTAAGGCATCCCAAGGCTTATAAACACGCCTTTGGGATCCTGAACCAATTCACTACGCTTGTCCAATTCACTGATATCCCTAAACTCCAATACACCCTTGGGGTGAACACCATACATAATTTGAAAGGGAGTCTTTCCTATAATTCGGTTGATTGAGTCATTTTAGGAGAACTCTGCATTTGCCAAAATTGAATCCCAACTAGAACCATGTGCTTGAGTCAAACATCTCAAGAGATTTGAAAGAGATCTATTGATAACCTTGGTATGACCATTAGATTGAGGGTTATATGTTGAGGAGAGACACACATTTGTACCCAATTTCTTCCACAAGGTCATCCAAAAATGACCTAAGAACTTGGGGTCTCTATCTAAAATAATAGATAGTGGTAGTCCATGCAACCTAACCACCTCCCTAAAGAATAACCCCACAACATGAGAAGCATCATGAGTGGTCTTACATGGCAACAAATGAGCCATTTTAGAAAACCTATCGACAATTACAAATATGTTGTCATGACCATTATTTCTTTTGGGTAATCCAAGCACAAAATCCATGCTAATGGAGTCCCATGGCTTGGATGGAATAGGAAGTGGTCTATAGAGTCCTGTATTAGAAGTGTGACCTTTGGACCTTTGGAAAACCAAACAAGTCTCCATAAAATTTATCACATCAGTCTACAACCAGGGCTAGAAATAGAACATCCTCACTGATTCCAAAGTCTTGTCCACTCCAAAATGTCCTACCAAACTACCACAATGCTTCTCTTTAATCATGTTTTCTCTCATAGAACCCCTTGGTACAAAAAGAAATCCCCCTTTGAATAAGAGACCACATTGGATTAGAAAATCAGGAAACTTAGTGTAGTATCTTATAGTCATGTCAAAACAAACTTGATAGATGTCTTTGAAATCTTCATCCCCTACATACATGTCTTTCATAGCCTCTATACCTACACTTTCCAACAACATTGTTTGAATGCTAAGGGTTCTCCTACTTAGAGAATATTCACTTTTATTCACAATTCCCTTTTTATGCTTAATAGTGAAAGTATAAGCTTGTAAAAAATCCATCCATTTAACATGTCTATGTTAAGTTTCTCTTATCTATTAAGGAAACTAAGTGCATGATTATTAGTAAAAACAATAAATTCTTTAGACAAAAAATAATGCCTCCATTTCCCCAAAGATTGGATCATGGCATAAAGCTCAAGATCATAGGTGGAGTACTTTTTATTAGCATCATTTAGCTTTTCACTAAAGAAGGCTACTAGCCTCCCTTCTTGGCTAAGGACCCCTCTAATGGCCTTATTAATAGCATCACACTCAACCACAAAGACCTTATGAAAATCAGGCAACACAAGGACTGACTGTTAGAGATATTTCTCTTCAACACCTCAAAGGACTCATTTGCTTCCTTGGTCCACTAAAAAACACATTTCCTACCACCTTTAATTGTGTTTTTTATAGGAGTACAAATGCCACTAAAATTTCTTATAAACTTCCTATAAAAACTACACAATGCATGAAATTTTATTTACCTCAGTAGCTAAAGTAGGTAGTGGCCAATTTAGGATAGCCTCAACCTTAGTTGGATCCATCTTCAAACTACCTTTAGAGATTAAAAAACCCAAAAATATAAGCTCCTCCTGCAAGAAATAAATACTTCTCAAGGTTTACCTTCAATCCTTCCTCATGGAGTCTCCTAAGGACTAGATCAATGTGATAGAGATGCTCCTCCTTGATTCTGCTAAAAATCAATATGTCATCCAAATATACCACAACAAATTTATGAATAAAAGGCTTTAAAACTTCATTCATTAGGCACATAAATGTGCTAGGGGCATTGGACAAGATAAATGGCATGACTTCCCACTCAAATAAACCCTCATTGGTCTTGAATGCCATCTTCCACTCATCCCCCTCTTTGATTCTTATTTGGTGGTAGCCACTTTTGAGGTCTATCTTTGAATAAAACTTTGCTCCACCTAAGCAATCCATGAGGTCCTCCATTCTAGGAATTGGGAACTGGTACCTATACACACTAAGATGTGCACTTCTCTAAGCCATTACCTCCAAGAGAATCCATGGATTGGAAACCTTGAGAAAGTGACCTAGAGCTCCCTAGGCATGGAGTCACAAGGATATTAAGAATGCTCTCAGCTAGAGCTATTAAGCCTATAACCTTGCTAGTAAACCACACAATGGGAGATTCAAAGAGACAAGGGAAAGAATGCCAATATCTTCAAGAATCAAGATGAGAATGCAATGCAATGCTATACTAGAAATGAAGATGCAAGAATGCAACTATGCTATTGAAAATGAGAGTATCACAAATCCTTTCTAATTAAGCTATGTGAGCTAAGCTAGAACTTGAAAGAAAATTTAAGCTAAGAAAGCATAAACATGAAGCTATGATGCAAGAATGAAAGCTAGATGCAAAAAGATTTCCAAAGCTCCAAAATCACCAAGAAATCCTACAACATAAGATTAGTATTCAAAATTTGGGATTCTAGAATGAGAAGAGAGCTCTTCTTTTATAAGAAATGAGAATCAACGGACGATGGAGATTAAGAGGCAAAAGATTTGATCAAGGTTGGAGCTTGAAAGAGGAACAATCCATGTGCACAAGTCTCCTCCAATGAGAAAGAAGTGTTGAATTTTGAGCCTCATGTGAGACAAAAAGGCCTTTTCTCCTTTTTATAAAATAACAATAATGCTTTATTTGTGCAACTTAGGATAAGAGGAAAGTGGGGGATTTTTATTTAATAAAAGGGGAGGGAATTCCTTTTATATAAATAAAGACTTAGGATAAAATGGTTAGCCCATGGGATATAATTGAATAAATGATAGAATTAAGATTTGATCAAGGAAATTGATTTGATTTAAAAATATTGATTCAGGGATTTGATAAATTGGTTCCATCATTTGATAAATTGAAGAATGGGGCCCAAAGTCTAGGCGACCATTTTAGGGTGCATACATTTGCCCCTCTTTGACTAATGTGAGATCGATTTGGGATCACATATAGTCAAAGAATGGAATTGAAGTGTGAGATCAATTTGGGATCACAAAACAACCTAGACGTGTGTTTGATGGATGGGAACACATTAGAAAAAAGATAAGATGATTGAAAAAGACAAGGCCAACACCCCTATAAATAGGTAATTATCAAGTCTGAGATAAAAGATAAGAATCTCAAGGTTTGAATGATAAGCTGAATCAAGGATTGAAGTTTGATAAATATTGCGCCCTCAGAATTGAAATCAAAATGAGATAGAGGAGAAACAATAAATTGATAAATTTGATCAAATCACTAGAAATCATAATCGAAGGTGAAAGATGATAGAATAACCATTCAATAGTGAAATATGCCCCATTTGACTAGGTTAGACTGAGCAAGCTATAGGATAAAAATGAAGTCAAACCTTAGAGAGATGAATCAAATGAAAATGAATGAAAGACTAGAAGGTTTAAAGAGATGGGGATGAAGAAATGAAGATGCCCCAGCAAAGATCGAAGGATCAGGTCCTCAAACGGTCAACCAACTGCGTAGAAGAAGGAGATAATTTGAAATGTGATTTTTACTATCAAGATGAACTTAGATTTTTATTTCAATCCCAAAAATGGATCCAAGACATCAAAATTAGCCAGGGGTGCAATTTTTGTGAAATTCTGAGATGTTTAAAAAATTAGGTCAAAAAGTCAAAATGCTATATAAGGGGTAAAAAGGTCATTTTCAAATTCATTTGTCTTTTATGATTTTGAGAACTTTGATAGCTCAAAGAGAGATTATGGCTTAGCAAGTAGCAATTTTGATTCACACATCAATTCGAGTGTGGTCGGTTGCACAACCGACCTCCTCAGTATGGTGCCGTAGTAAGTTTTTAGAAAAACTTGCCTTTTGAGTCATTTATGAGCTATTTATGACATTTTAAACATGTTTTTAATTATTTTTTAATATTTCAAATTTTATTGATGTGAAAGTTCACATGACACTTTGAAAGTATTGCACACCTTGATACTTTTTATCATGTGATAGTTTGTAGGTCCACAAAGTATCGCACAGATGTTCAATCCAGTATCGCACGATACTGGATGAAACATCGTGCAATCTTGTGCAAACTATCGTATATGAAAATAATATTGCACTAATATTAAGGAGAGTATCACATGATAAAATATCCAAAAATAGTATCACACTAGTGTAATAAGAAATATCGCATAGTGTTAATTTGAGCAAAATAACATGGGTCTAGAAAATTTTTGAGTTTAAGATTTTTTGTACTGATTTTAGACATCCATCGTGATATGTTTTGACATTTGGTTTGGGGTTATTGCTTACAGGAGAATTTTTTGGTTCTGATTATCAGAGCTTCGAGAGTGACCAGACTACACTGTGTTAGAGATCTCGATACTCCTAGCAGAGATGACTTGATCAGCATGGGATTCAAGTTCTTGCTAGATGTGCCCCATATTCGGGTAGATCATGGGCTACTAATGGTGTTGGCCGAGAGATGGCATAGTGAGCACAACACCTTTCATCAACCTACTAGAGAGGAAATGATCTCACTAAAGGATGTCTATCGGATCCTCCGAATACCTAGCCATGGCGATCCAGTGAGTATAATCATGTTTCTAAATGTGCATAGATGTAAAGTTTCCATATGATAGAAACTAACATGAATTTTTTGTTGACATAGGTATATTATAATCAGGATCTGACTGAGAGGCGATAGGCCATCTAGGACATGTTCTAGGATGTCACCATCATTGATAGACACCTTAGTTGGGATTGGCTAATGGAGGAGTTTGGTCATGATTACCCAGTTCCATGCATAGTGTGCTCGATAGTAGCATAGGCCTTGATTACAGACAAGAGCCAGAGAGGGTTCCCATTTGGTTGGGGTAGGTTAGTTTCCAATTTGATAGCACATCCTCGATGGATGGCATGGGGCCCATCCATGCTAGAAGATATGTACCATGAGCTCCATGAGATAGTCTATAGGGAGAGTAGGATATGGGCATACGATGCTATTCTAGCATAGGTATGGGAATGGGAGAACATCGCCGTTGTGCACCCACATGTGCAATCTAGGGAGAGGAGATATTCCTACATCTATAGGTACATGGGATTCATCAACTAGCCCCATAGCAGAGACCTCACATACTATAGGAGGCTCCTAGATGAGCTCGCATATTTGGATTGGAGACCATACAAGGCCTGTGAGCAGTGGAGTGACCGAGAGTGGGAGCTAGGGTATATGCTATGTAGTGGGCCACTATTAGGCCACCACTCTAAGATAGTTGAGTGGTTTTTTATCTCTTGGGTATGGAGGCAGTTTGGGTGGCAGTAAAGGGTACCCACAAAGATGACCACATATACCTGGGCCAGGGATGAGGAGGGATAGGGATGGTTGCCAATGCTAGACTACCAATAGGAAGCATAGGAGACTAAAGGGATATGCAGGGAGCCATGGGATTACCTTTAGGATATGGCAGATGCAGGTGCAGATGTAGCCTATAGGGCAGAGTGGTGGAGACAACCATTTCCATGATTTACAGTTCTTGATGCACAATTGTCGACACAAGGTGATGATGGGAGTGATGGTGATGGGGGAGATGGGGGAGGGAGGGGAGTGGATAGGGGATAGGGATCCAGATTAGGTGGCTAGAGATGGTCATGGAGATAGGTTTTTGATGATGAGGGGGATGATGCGGTGACATTAGTTCACTGACAAGTGGATGCAGGATAGGACCAGCTTGTAGAGAGGGGAGGAGGAGAGGATCTCAAAGCTAGAGTGCAGGTTTTGGAGACTAAGATCCAGTAGCTTAGGATCACCATTGTTGTGCAGGATCAATAGCTGACGGATCTATGAGCTGAGATAGATCGGCAAGAGAGGGCAACACAGGCTAATGCAGCAGAGATTTAGAGAGAGGCTGCACAAGCTACATATTATCATGGATTATACATAGCAGTTATCCCTATGACATAGAGAGCACCACTCTACTTCAAGAGGGTAGGCAGATCTGATGTGGTACTAGACAGAGTGACAGCACTGCCTCCATCACCACCACATGATGGGGAGAGTCAAACTTAGGTCTAGGATTAGATGTATAGATTTATATCTTGGCACATCATCTAGATTTTGGATCCCACATTGTACTTTGTATCATGATAGACATATATATATATATATATATATATATATATATATATATATATATATATATATATATATATATATATATATATATATATATATATATATATATATATATATATATATATATATATATATATGATATTTACTAGATTTGTGATATATCTTGTGTATTTGTCCCACTTATGATGGATGTTTTAGTTTTATTGTCTTGTAATATTGCTCAAATATATGTTATATGCTGAGAAATGCTCATGTATAATCTCTCTCGTAGATGTATGTTTAGTTCTTATGTTTATGATATAGACTCATGTTTCCAAAATGATCTCTTTATGATATAGATATGCTGATAAGGTTAACCCCTTGTGATGACAGGAAAAGGATGTGATGTGAAAGACAAGGAGTGAAAGACATGATCGAGAAAAAGTGAAAGGTGAGCGCAGTTGACCAATAGGTCTGTGAAAGATGAAAGGAGAGCTCTCTGCATATGCAAGATGCAAAACTAAACTACCATGAACCTAAAAATGCAAGCTACAAGGAAAAGTGTTTACTTGCAAGATTACAAAGCCATTAATCTCTAATTATCATCATTGAGCATTATTGGTAGTGTCAGAAGATCATACAATACACACTAGTATAACTATGTGAATTTGAATATGATCTATATCAGATAGGTATGTGGGAATCCCACCTAGGCATCAAAGACATGTAGGTCAAGATGACTAGTGCAGTGAGGTTCCCTAAGTTTGGTATATCAAGATTATGCTCGCATGTAGACACAAGAAATTCAAGATGACTATAAGCATGCACTTTTGAAAAAAATAATCAAGGAAAATACGTTATAGATCCTAGTGTCAAGAGGAACAAGCATTAATGCTCATGACAGTTAAGATCAACAAAATATACCTACAAGCATAAAACAAATAAAACATGTCCTCGTGCCCCCAATCTTCTAGCTCGGCATCATCAAAAAATATTAGGGAGAGAACATTCATCAAAGAAATCATCATAGACAACACATAGAAATAAAGTCAAGCAAGTCTCAGCGAGTCAAGTGTTTAAGTGTGTGTGTGTAGGTCATAGAATCAAACTTTGAGTATCGCATCTGCTAGTGGAAAATATCATATCATGGGAGACTGTGGGTAAGATATTTGATAAGTGTTGAGAAACACTTGACACTGGGAAAGTGTTAAAAAACATAGTTGGGGTGGTGTTGAAAAAAAATTGTTTGCAAGATGTCCTAAAGACTAATGCATCCAAGAGACCAAAGCTAACATAGTTATGCCCCCTAGACAAAGACAAAGACCAATTCCAAACCAAGACAACAAGGACAAGGCATGATGGAAAAAGGCTAAGTGTTGAGGATGTGTGCTAAGAAACAAGGGTGCAAAGGCCTCAAGTAGCACCTCTTTCCAGGTTTTCACCACTTGACATATTTTTTAATTTTTTTTGTATTTTTGCTACCAAGGCACTTGTTTCCAGGTTTTCACTAAGGCACTTTTTCTATTTTTTTGAATTTTTTGCAATTTTTTAATTTTTTTGTATTTTTTTAGGACTTTATATGCTTTTTAGGATTTTTTCAGCATCATATATGAATTTTTTTTTGGAATTTTTTTCAAGATCCATAAACATCTACAAAGGATGCCCCTAGATAGAACATGCTTCATGGATAGAACTTCTTCAGGTGCAAGACATTGATAGGATCTAGGAGCTTCTCTCCCTCTTTAGTAGATAACAAATAAGCACCTATCCCAAAAGCAGTAGTAATGATATAAGGTCCAAGCCAATTAGGTTTGAATTTTCCCTTTTGATCTCAATGTTGTTGGTTCTTAGGGTTTTCTCATAGGACAAGATCTCCCACTTGAAATTCTCTAGGGTGAACCTTTTTGTTGAAAGATTTGGACATATGCTTTTGGTAGACCCTCATATGGTCAAATGATGCTTTACACTTCTCATCAACAAGTTCTAACTCTTGGATTCTCATGGTGCGGTAGTCTTCATCTATAACTAGACCTTTGAGGGAAACTCTAAGTGAAGGAATATCCACCTCTGAAGGTAACACTGCTTCAGCACCATAGGTAAGGGCAAAAGGAGTAGCCCCAGTAGGAGTACGAATACTCATTCTATATGCCCACAAGGCTAGATTTATCTGTAAATGCCAATCTCTACCATTCTTATGAACTGTTCTATGGAGAATTTTGAGAATGGTTTTATTTGAAGCCTCTGCTTGACCATTTCCTTATGGGAAGTAAATGGAGGAACAATTCTGTTTAATCTTGAATTGTTTGTAGAGTTGCTTTAAGTCCTTATTTTTGAATTGACCTCCATTGTCAGTGATAATCTTAGAAGGCACACCATATTGATAGATGATATGGTTGAGGATGAAAAGAGAAACTGTCTTGCCCGAGGCAACAGAAAGTGGAACAACTTCTACCTATTTGGCAAAGTAGTCAGTAGCAGTGATGATAAATTTGTGTCCACCTGATGAGTTGGGATGAATCTGCCCAACAAGGTGAAAGGCCCAGCACTGAAATGGTCAATGAGATATAGAAGGAATAAGCTCCCTACCTAGAGCATGTATCAGGTGACCATGTTTTTGACACTTTTCATAGGATTTTTCAAAAGCTACTACATCCATCTGCATGGTAGGCCAATAGTACCTTGCCCTAAGCAACCTTCGAGCCATGGCAAGACCATTTTAATGTCCCCCACAGATGCCCTCATGAATGTCAACTAACACTTGATTAGATTCCTCCTTTTCTAAGCATCTAAGAAGTGTCCCATCTAGACCCCTCCTATACAAATCACCAGAGATAATGGTATGGCGAGAGGCATTTTGGGTAAGGTTTCTTCATTCAGAGTAGTTAAATGTATCAAGGATAATGCCATCATGGAGGTATGAGTAAATGACACCATATCAGGATGAGTCACAACCAACAAGGGTACAAATGCCATGGATTTCTTGGAAATCATAGATAGGATAATGTAGCTCTTCCACCAGGAATTCAAATCTGGACTCATGCTGTTCTAACTAGAGAAGTGAAGCAAGTGTGGCCATAGCATCAACTACTTTATTTTCTGCTCTAGGGATTTGCTAAAATGTGATGAATGTGAAATACCATCTCAATGAATCAACCATTTTCTTGTAAGGTACCAATTTTTCATCTTTTGTTTGATATTCTTCATTAACCGGGTTGATTATCAGCTGGGAATCCCCATAGATATGTAGCTCTATGATTCTCCATTCTATAGCCATTTTGAGCCCATTTGTCAAAGCTTCATATTCTGCAATGTTGTTTGTACATGGGAACAAAAGTTTGCATGACTTAGGAATTGTGTAACCATGAGGAGAAACAAACAACACTCCAGCTCCTAAGCCATTTTGCATAAAAGAGCCATTGAAGAATATCTTCCATGTTCTCTCATTCATGTACAAGATGTGCTCATCTAGAAAGGCAACTTGAATTGGTACACTATCTTGAATTGGGAAATCAGCCAATTGATCTGCAATGGCTTTTCCTTTTATAGCTTTATGCTCAACATATTCTATGTCAAATTCTAAAAGAATCATCATCCATTTAGCAAGTCTACCCATGAGAGAAGCCTTACCAAGAAAATATTAGAGAGGATCAATTTTTGCAATGAGGTTTATTGTATGCACAAGCATGTAATGTCACAACTTTTGGGAAGCAAACACCACTGCAAGGAAAGCTTTTTCAATACTAGTGTAGTTAACCTCATATAAGACAAGCGTACAACTGATGTAATATATGGCTCTTTCTTTCCCATTTTCATCAAGTTGAGCCAATAATGCCCCCAAGGAAGATTCTATTGCTGAAACATATAGAATGAGTGGCTTTCCTGGGATAGTAGGCATTAAAATAGGAGGATTTTCCAAGTATTGTTTGATTTGGTCCATGCTTTTTTGACAATCCTCATTCTAGAGACATTTAACTCCCTTATGCAAGTTCTTATTGAGAGGCTAAGCTCTATCTACCAGTTGTGAAATGAACCTCCTTATTGATTGAAGACATCCCCGAAGACTCCTCATTTGGTTAATGTTTTTGGGAGGTGACATATCCAAGATTGCTTGTACTTTCTCTGGGTCCACCTCTATTCCTTTGGCTGAAATGATAAATCCTAGAAGTTTTCCAGAGATGACTCCAAATGCACACTTTTTAGGATTTAATCTTAGTTGAAACTATTCCATACGATCTAGAATGACTTCCAAATCACCTAATTGTGTATTTTTTTTTTAGATTTAGCCAAGGTATCATCCACATAATCTTCCATATTCTTATGCATCATGTCATGAAAGATAGTTGTCATAGCTTGTTGGTATGTATCTCTTGCATTCTTTAATGCAAATGGCATAACATTCCAGCAATAGGTTCCCCATGTGCAAGTGAATGTAGTCTTTTCATGGTCTTCAGGAGCTATCTTGATTTGATTATACCTAGAAAAACCATCCATCAATGAATAGATCTCATAACCCGCGGTCATATCCACTATCATGTCTATGTTTGGAAGTGGAAAATCATCATTTGGGCATGCTCTGTTATGATCTCTAAAGTTTGTGTAGATGCAAATGGTTTTGTCATGTTTTGAAACTGGTGTGATATTTAAAATCCATTTGGCATAGTCAATAGCTCTTATGAATCCTGCGTTGAGGATTTTTTCTAATTCAGCTTTGACAAGAAGAGCTATGTGAGGATGCATTTTCCTCAATTTTTTTTTAACTAGTTTTACACCTGGAGCTATGGACAAGTGATGCATAATGAGATGAGTGTCCAATCCTGGCATATCTGAGTAAGTCCAAGAAAAAATAATTTTCTTCCTCTGTAAGAACTTGGTATATGCTTCCCTTTCTAGAGGTGACAAGGACTGAGCCAAGTGCATAATTTGCAAAGCTTCATCTATTCCCAAGTTGACCACTTGCATTGGCTCAACTAGCACTAAAGATCTATCTTGAAAATAACTTGGGAGATGATCAAGTACATCATCCTTAGGTGCCTCATAGAGGTTTTCACCCTTGGATACATCATTTATTTTTACTATTTTCAGTTTTGACACCGCCACACAGTGGTTTTTGCCATCAAAACTCTTATTATTTTTTTCTTTTCTTTTTATTTTTTGACTGAGGTACTTGATGTATGGCTCTATCATGCTTGTAGCTGGTTCACTAGTGGAAGAGACTATGGGTTTGATTGCATTCAGGTAACAAGTTATCTCATAGTCATTCTGGAATGTTAAGAGCTCAAGCTCTTGATAACGTTGTGACCAATCAATGAGGTGAGGATTAGCAAGGGGTAGGTTAATGGTAGGTTCAAGATTACAGATACGAATGGCATTATCTCTGGTGATTGAAGAGTTTGATTCTATCAAGTATCCCTCTAAGTCACCCAAATCAAGATTTGTCCTACCAAGTGAAGAATCATCCACTAAAGTGACCAGTGGATTCAAATCTGTAAATCCTACACGTGACTCATTAGGTACCTCGGGACAAGAACTATAAGTATGGACAACATCAATGTCCATGTCAACTGTGGAAGAGTCAGAGAGAGAATCCCATTCATACTCATGTGATTCTGTATCTGAATCCTGACTGGGATGTTTATACCATGCATGTTTTTGATGCATTAAGGTAGAGGCTCTAATATCACCAAGGGTGACACCTTCTCAAGCTTCAGTTGTGCATTGATTTTTTTCAACGAGATCTCCAATAGTGGATTCTTCTTATTCTAGGCTTAAAATTGTTGTATGGGCAGCTGAATTGTTTGAATCTCCCCAAAGGGGATTGGTGGAAGGGACCCAATCTCCACACCTATCTTATTGATTTGTCAAATCTGGCATGTATTTTGACTCATCTTCACTATCCAACTCATCAGGGATAGGAGCAGTTTTCTTATTAGGACTTTGAAACCCTAGGCCAACCATCTTCTTAGACTTGCATCCAAAAAGAGCATGATCTAGAGGCTCAGCCCTAGCATCCAATCTGTGACTGAGAGGACCATTTCCTGGATAGCCCATATTTTTGACAAGAGTGTACCCTCTTCCATATGCCTTAGGAGATGGAGAGAAATTCTCATTGTGCATATATTTTTCCTCTTTATAAATCTAGTCCTTAATAGCTACCTCTTCTTTTTCATCCTGGATAGGGATTGAGGACTCTACAAATGTGCCAAAAAAGGTCATGGTTGAAGAAGAAGGTTTCATCTCTTGTGAAGGCTTTCCATAGGACCTGGGTGAGACTGGAAGTTTTGTAAAGGAGTCAAGTTGATACCCCCCCATACCAAGGTCCATTGATTTGAATTTATCTTTGCACTGTGCTAGAGTTGCATTGAAATCCTTTGCTTCTCAGTTTAGGGGACCATGAGTCCCTACTGAAATGGAATTGATAGATAATGTGCTATCCCCAGGTATATAGATTTCTACTCCATTGTAGGGGAGCTTAACACATTGGTGGTAGGTGGATGGAACTACTTGCATCTCATGGATCCATGGCCTACCAAGTAAAATGTTGTATGCTAAAGGACCAGCATCAACAATTTGAAACAAAATGTCCCTCTCAATGGGGCCAATCCTAATAGGAAGAACAACCAAACCCTTACAACTCCTTTCTGCCTCATCATAGGATTTTATTGTGATCTTCTTTCAGGCATCTATGACCTCTTCTGAGTAACCCAATGTTTTCAATAGACTTAAAGAACACATATTGAGCCAAACACCCCCATCAATCAACACACACCTGACACAGGTCTTATGGATCATGACTTTGATGTGATTGGCGAGATTATGCAGATGGCTCAAAGATTTGTCATCATCTTTTGAAAAAGTGAGGTAATGTGGGCTAGCAATATGATTGACCATACTTTGGAATTGGTCGACATCTATGTTGGTAGGAACATTTTCTGTGTGCAAGGCATCCTCAAGGACACGTTTATGTCTTGGGGACAATTCCAAGAGTTCAAAGATTGAGATTTGAGCTGGGGTTCTCTGTAATTGGTCAACAAGATTGTAGGTCATCTCAGGATTAACTACTGATTTGGTGGTGACATTTTTGGATGACACTTGCTTTGGTTTACTAGACTGGTTGAAACTAGGACCTCTAATAACCACAAGACCTTGACTTTGACTTCTTGTGATAGTGTTAAGAGCTTGGGATGACCTTTGAGAGTGAGGACCCCTTAGCACCACCATAGGTTCTTCATCAAATATAGGAGGAGAGCTCACATCATAACCATAAGGATCCTTGTACCTCATCATGTTGACATTTTCCTCCACCACTTCAAGCATATTGACCACATTTTTTGTAGCTATGCAGGTATAGTTGATTTCAGCTATGCCATTCTTTGGTTTAGAGGTCTCCCCCTTCTCATATTTAGGCAAAGGCTCCTTGAAAGCCTGGTGATCAACATTAGTGTTCAAACCATCCACCTTAAGCTTTCCACTCTCAATGAGGTCTTGGATAATATGCTTTAGTTTCCAACAATGTTCGATGTCATGTCCAATACCATTGTGGAATTTGTAGAAAGCTTTCACATCCCACCAATGAGGTTTAACATCAGGAATATGGTGCTTTGCGGGATCTTGAGGATGTGCAAGATTGTTAGCAATGAGAATTTTGAATACATCCTCATAGGAATCACCAAGCTTTGAAAATTGATGCCTTTCTTTCTTAGGCTTTTTCTGGTATCTTGGCTTATGTTCTTGTTGGTTGGATGTGTTAAGCTTCATTGCTTGAACATCACTAGATAGGTGAAGAACACCTTGATCCTGAGGTTGAGAAGAGTCCACCACTCCATCATTAACCACTTGCTTGTTCTTATTCCAGTGCAAGTTTTTCCCTTTGTCCTTATTAGCATTGTGGTTGTTTTGAACATTGTTGTTATTCTTGTTGTTGGTCAAAATTCCTTGCTTTGTCAACACATCCTCAATTTTGCATGTAGTTTCAACCATGGTATTAAAGGAGTCAAAGACCATTTTCCTCACTTCATACCGCATCACAGGGATCAAGTTGCTAATAAGAATGTCAATCTTCTCTTTCTCAGGAATGGTCCTAGAGTAATGAGAGCATTGACGTCTCCATCTTTTCAAGAAAATGACAAATGACTCCCCTTGATTTTGTTTTAAGTTACATAGGTCCAACATAGTGACAGATCTCGAAAGATTGTAAGCGAAGTGTTGGATGAATCTATGAAAAATTTCTTTGAAAGTTTTGATAGGGGGAGTAATGTTGGTAAACCACTCCATTTCTTAACCCTTGAGATTCTTGGGAAACAACCTCATGAGATAGGAGTCATCTTGGTGGAATTCAAAGCTCATGATGTAGAATTGGTGCACATGGTCATGTGGATCCCCATTACCATCATACTTGTCATATTGGGGGATTTCTACCTTCCTAGGAAAATCCTTCATACTCACACTCCTATCAAAAGGATTAGGATAGATCGAGTCAAGTGAAAAGGAACTCTTAGGTGCCAACACCTTTTCCATCATACGCTTGAGTTGCTTGATCTCCTCTTCTTGGGATGGTCCTTGTTTCTTGATTTTTCTATCCACATCAAAGTTATAAGGAACCTTGGCACCCTTGTTGGTCAATCTCTCTAGGAACTTATCCTTATTTTGATCTAAATACCTCTCTACATATTGTTGGAAGAGTGGTTCTTTTTGCATCCTCATAAAGTCTTGAGCATCAAAACTTGCACTACTTCCTCCATGTTGGGAGCCATGATGGGCTCATTGGGAGGGTTTTCTTGAGTTCCTAGGAGGTGTTTGTCTCCTATGCTATGAACTCCTTCTTCCTCTAAGACTAGGAGATCTTGAAGGGGTTCTTGACTGCCTTCAGCTTTGTGGGGTTCGTAAAGTAGTAGATGGTGGAGAGTTGTTTCCACTATTGGTACCCCTTTTGTTGAATTATTCATTGAGTTGTTGGGCTAAAATCCTATCTTGTTCTTCTTGAAAAGATTTTCTTTCTATTTCCAATAAGGCTTGTCACTCCACCTCTAGGAGTCTAAACCTTTCTTCTTTAGCAGCTTGTTCATCCAAAAAGGCTTTCTTTTCATGTTTGATTCTCTTGAGCCTTTCACTTGCATACCTTGAGGTTGTTTGGAGTGGAGATTTTGGTCTCGAATGTTTGAACAAGTTATTAGTAAATGCTACATTTACATGAGCATCACAAGATTTTTTGTTTTGGTCTTCATGTTGTGACCATTCATCTTGGTGAGCTCATCTCATATACCTTTCAGCTCTTTGATGAGCATCTAAATATCTTGTGTTAATAGGGGGTGATTCTGTTTGATTGTCATCACCAAATAGCATGTTATCCCTATGTCTCTGAAAAATGTCATCAAGATTTTGATCCATTGCTTCTCTCTCCTTTCTAGTCATGGTGTAACTCATGTCCATATTTGATTGAGAATGTGCTAAGGAAGTATTCAACTCACTAGGATTTCTCTTTGGGTCAAACCAAGCTTTCAGGGTACTCCTAGGGGACTGATCAAAGATGGGCTCTTTTCCCTTTCTCTTTTGACGAGTTTGGACTAAGGGTAACTATTCAAAGACAACTTGAGGTCATTTTCCTTGATTAACTTGATACCTTGTCATAACTGACATGAAAGAAAAGACCCTTGGTGATGAGATGACCCTATGAAATGTCGATACCAAACTAGGATAGTAAAAGTGTTCAATTGTCCAAAAAGAGATGTTAAGACAGAAAATTGAAAAAGGTGTAAACTGACACTACCACAAAGGTGCCAAATCAAAGGATAAGTATCCTAGCACATATGGATCAGGAGGATGGATTTACCCAAATTATATTTGAAATTGAAACTGATTTTTGATGGAAGTGAATTGAACAAGAGACTACTAAGACTCTCCAAGTGTGTTACCAAAGAATCTAAAGGTTTACTTCTTCAACAAGGATGACTTATAACTTACTGATTCCAAACAAGATCACTTGTGAAATCAAAGAATACTAATTCAAGGGGTCAAAACATAGAAACCCAAGGTACAAAAAGGCTTCCAACTGCAAGGTAAGAGACCTAGTAAAATCTGGATCGACCAAAGGAAGACTAAAAATGACACAAATTAGACAGACAACAAATTTACTTTGTGCGACAGTTCGCATGGTACTGGGATGATACAATATGTCTAGGTGATATTTTGCACTAAGGTCATGCAATGGTTTCCAGGCAGTCAGTGAGATAAAATCTAGGAAAGCTATGTGACAGTTGTTCAGTAACGAAGTATCACATGATAAAACTCAGATCAGTGTGCAATGATTGTTTAGTATTGTACAATTCTTGACTAGTGAATGTAAAAATCTCAGTTTTAAAGGCAATTTGGTTAATGTTTCAGTTTGGCAAGTTCAATTTCATAGTTTAGAATATAGTAACAACAGACAACATATAAGTTTGCAAATAGTAGGTGATCAAACGTGTCGTAAAACACTTGCACAAGGGTGGAAGCAACCTTACAAAGACAAGCAATTGTGATATCAAAGAGAAAAATCCTATGAATGCTATCATGATGTTTGATGTTTGAGAACGTTTGCATAGGTAGATCACAGCAAGAACACTTCAAGAACTTACTAGCCTAAAAAGAAAAAAGGCTCAATACTTAACAACTTGGCCCACACTTGATGTTCAATTGCCTCACACAAAGTGGTTGCCCACAATAGATATTGGCTTTGTCATGGAAGTTCCAATGAAAAAACTAAAGGAACACAGATGGTGAGTAATCTTGGGGTGATCCAAGTTAGTCCACTAGGATCAATCCTTGCACCAAGATGTTAAGTACAAAAATTGGGTAGCTTCTATCTATGGTTCGTAGTAAGGGCTTCTATTCATAATACGCCTCTTACTCCCCAAAGGGACTCCTTACCTTGCAGAAACTAACGGACCTCACAACCACAAGAGTACCTTAAGCATTCTTGCTTAGCATTTTCCTCATGGTCACAATCCCACAAGTACTCACACTAAATGAAGACAAGTACTACATCTACCAAAGTTTTGTGTCCTTGATAGCCTTGATTTTATAGTGGGTCGGAATAGCTCGGTATTAGCTTGTCCCCACTTGGGTTGTTCCTCTTGATTGCTCAAGAGTAGGCCTGCTAAAGGATTCTAAAACTAAACAAAGAGTGGATTAATCATTGAGGTTCAAGATTTCTGGTTCACCTCAAGGGTGAAGAGCATACTCTCCTATGTCAAAAATCTCTCCCAAACACACCAAGCAAAGTTCAATTAGCCTCTTTCTTTCAAAATCTAAAGATGGGTCAAGATTTTTGGTTCACCACAAGGGTGAAGAGCATACTCTCCTACCACCAAAAGACTACTACAACAAGATATTAAGTTCCTAATAAAAAAATCAACTAGTATATGCCACACTTAGAGTGAAAGCAATGAGCAAGCACTTGATTATTTTTATGCTTTGGGCAGCCCTGCAAGAAAGGATTAGTAGCCCTTGTGCATTTGAAGCTTTGACATGCATTATTTTTTGCAAATATTCAAGCAATGAGAGCACCTACAAGCACAACTTGTTAGCCCCACAATGGTTAGCACATCAAAAATCAAATAAAATCTGCAAGTAAACCTCTGTTCTACCACAACAAATCAGAAATCCAAAACAAACAAATCAAATCTTGCAAAGCAATGACCAAAATCACTCACTGCCAGGCCTGTGCGATAGTTCTATCAGAGAAAGAATCATACGATACTTCATAGTATACTGGTGTGATACTTTATCTCTATACAATAGATCACACTGTGTCTAGACGATGGAGTTTTGTATGTCTTTGTGAAAGAATCCTGCAAGGGCATATGATACTTTTACTGGAAAAGTATTGCATGGGTATACAAAAAACTATCATACGATACTGGAAGACTATCGTATGATATTTTGTCAGAAAGTATGGAAAATCAGTTGAAAAAGTACACAAAATATGATGAAAAATTGATGGAAATGCATGAAAAGAAGGACAAAACAAGAGTGTTTTGCCCCATGGTGGGCGCCAAAAATGTACACACTAAGATGTGCACTTCTCTAAGTCATTACTTCCAAGAGAATCCATGGATTGGAAACCTTGAGAAAGTGACCTAGAGCTCCCTAGGCATGGAGTCACAAGGATATTAAGAATGCTCTCAGCTAGAGCTATTAAGCCTATAACCTTGCTAGTAAACCACACAATGGGAGATTCAAAGAGACAAGGGCAAGAATGCCAATATCTTCAAGAATCAAGATGAGAATGCAATGCAATTCTATACTAGAAATGAAGATGTAAGAATACAACTATGCTATTGAAAATGAGAGTATCACAAATCCTTGCTAATTAAGCTATGTGAGCTAAGCTAGAACTTGAAAGGAAATCTAAGCTAAGAAAGCATAAACATGAAGCTATGATGCAAGAATGAAAGCTAGATGCAACAAGATCTCCAAAGCTCTAAAATCACCAAGAAATCCTGCAGCATAAGATTAGTATTCAAAATTTAGGATTCTAGAATGAGAAGAGAGCTCTTCTTTTATAAGAAATGAGAATCAATGGATGATGGAAATTAAGAGGCAAAATATTTGATCAAGGGTGGAGCTTGAAAGAGGAACAATCCATGTGTACAAGTCTCCTCCAATGAGAAAGAAGTCTTAACTTTTGAGCCTCATGTGAGATAAAAAGACCTTTTCTCCTTTTTATAAAATAAGAATAATGATTTATTTGTGCAACTTAGGATAAGAGGAAAGTGGGGGCTTTTTATTTAATAAAAGGGGAGGGAATTCCTTTTAAATAAATAAAGACTTAGGATAAAATGGTTAGCCCATGGGATATAATCAAATAAATGATAGAATTAGGATTTGATCAAGGAAATTGATTTGATTTGAAAATATTGATTTAAAAATATTGATTCAGGGATTTGATAAATTGGTTCCATCATTTGATAAATTGAAGAATGGGGCCCAAAGTCTAGGCGACCATTTTAGGGTGCATACAATACCTAATGGTGATTCTATTGATGGTTCTAGAATCAATGCACAATCTCCAAGTTTCTTCCTTTTTAGGGGTAAGGACTACAAGAACAATACATGGGCTAATGCTTTTTCTGATAAAACCCATTTCCAACAATCCATGAATTTGTCTAGCCACCTCTACATTCTATTCTGGTGTAAGTTTATAGGAAGCTTTGTTTGGTAAGGTAGCCCCTGGTATTAGATCAATACAATGGCTTATCTCCCTCTTTGGTGGAAGGGAATCATTAGTACTATTTTCCATAATACCCTTGTACTTGTCAAGTAAATATGTCACTACTTTAGGACTAATACTTGTCTTTGTTAGGATTAACAAGGCAGAAATAACAATTATGTGCAAATATAACTAATATTAGAAAATAATAAACCACACAGAATAGAACACAAGACACACAGATTTAACGTGGTTCACCCAATCCCTGGGCTACATCCACCAACAGTGAGTCCAATATTATTATTATCTAGTGATTACAACCTGATTACAATCTGTAATCCCTTACAGCCCAATTCTGTCGCAAGTACTAAAATCATACATAATGAAAAATCCCTAACCCTAAGCCATATTATACAATATTTTCCCGCTTTAGGGTTAGAATGAGTTATAAGTAGTCGACCCAAATAACCGAAAAATTATTCGACCTCAAAAAAAATTTCCTCGGGGGTTGAGCCCCCGAACCCCTGCTCTTGGGGGCTGCCGCCCCCAAACCCCCGCTCGGGGCCCGGCCCGGCCCCGAACCCCAGCGAGGTCGGGAGGAAAAGTGTACAATACTTTCCTGGATAGTACTTTCCTGATTAGTCACCATAAGCTAACAATCTCCCACTTGGTGACTGATCAGTATCCACACTATACTAAAAAACCTCCCACTTGGAGACTGATCCTGTAGCAATACCGCTACCCACATGAGGCTCCCACTGGATTGAACCACCTTGGACTCAGCTGTTCCTTTATTTTGTTTAGTCTAGAAGACCAACTAAAGTTGAACATGAGTTCAACTTCTCCCTTGTTACTACCTTTGTAAACATATCTGCTGGATTATCATCAGTATGAATCTTTTCCAGCCTTAACTGTCCATCATCCAAAACTGATCGAATGAAATGGTACCGCAACTGTATGTGTTTTGTCTTTGAGTGCAAAGCAAAATTCTTTGCAAGATGAATGGCACTTTGGCTATCTGTATGTAGAAAATTATCCTTTTGTGGATGTCCCAATTCTTCCATGAAGAATTGAAGCCATATCATCTCCTTGGCTGCCTCTGTAGCAGCAACATACTCTACCTCTGTAGTGGATAAAGCAACCACCTTTTGTAGTCGAGAAATCCAACTCACTGCTGTCCCACCAATAGTAAATATATAACCTATAGTACTCCGCCTGCTATCTATATCTCCTGCCAAATCTGAGTCAACATAGCCTTGTACAGTAGTAGTAGAACCCCCAAAGTGTAAACACTTACTGGATGTGCCTCTCAAATATCTAAGAATCTATTTGACTGCATTCCAATGCTCAATACTAGGGTTACTCATATAACGGCTAACGACTCCCACTGCGTGTGCAATATCTGGCCTAGTACATACCATAGCATACATTAAGCTCCCTATAGCTAAAGCATAAGGTACCTTAGACATTTTAGTCTCTTCTTCTAGTGTCTTGGGACACATATCCTTAGTCAATTTAAAATGACCAGGCAAAGGTGTGCTGACAGCTTTGGCATTTTCCATAGAGAAACGTTGCAACATCTTCTCAATATAATCAGCCTGAGATAGAGACAATTTCCTATTTTTCCTATCTCTACAAATTTTCATACCAAGGATTTGTTTTGCTGCCCCCAAATCCTTCATAGCAAAAGATTTTGCTAACTGTTGTTTCAACCCCTTAATGTGATTCATGTTAGACCCAGCTACAAGCATATCATCAACATATAAACATAAAATAATGTAGCTATCATCATCCAACCTCTTAAAATAAACACAATGGTCAGAATGACACTAACTATATCCATGCCCATTCATAAAAGTGTCAAATTTAATATACCATTGCCGAGGTGCTTGCTTCAAGCCATATAAACTTTTCTGCAATCTGCACACCAAATTCTCCTTACCCTTGACCTCAAATCCTTGTGGCTGAACCATATATATTTCTTCATCCAAATCACCATGAAGAAAAGCTATTTTAACATCAAGCTACTCTAAATGCAAATCTTCAGTAGCCACAATACTTAAAATAGTACAAATAGAAGTCATTTTAACAACTGGAGAAAATATCTCATCAAAATCAATACCATGTTTCTGTGCAAATCCTTTTACGACTAATCTGGCTTTAAATCTTTTTGTATTTCCATCCTCTTCTTTTATCCTGTAAACCCATTTATTCTGTAAAGCCCTTTTACCTGCAGGTAACTTACATAAATCCCATGTCTGATTTTTCAGCAAAGAGTCCATTTCATCTATCATTGCAGACTCCCACTGAAGCTTTGTATCCACCTGCATAGCTTCATTATAATATTCAGGTTCACCAGCATCTGTTAAAAAAATAGAATACAAAGATGGAGAAAATCTTTCTGGAGGTCTACTTAGCCTTGTTGACCGTCTAACACTCACTGGGGTGTGTGGTATTTGTTGTTGCTATTGTTGCTATTGTTGCGGAGCATAAGGAACTACTGGAACATGAACTTGTGGAGTATCATCCAGTACTATATAGTCATTTTCTTTCTTCTCATGCTGCAGCAACAGATCTTTGTACAATACTTTCTCATTGAATATGACATCCCTACTTCTTACAATTTTATGATTTTCAAAATCCCAAAGCCTATAACCAAATTCATCAATGCCATACCCAACAAATACACATTTCTTTGACTTAGCTTGCAGCTTGGTTCTATTTTCAGAATCTATAAGTGAAAAAGCTTCACAACCAAAGGTTTTGAGAAAAGAATAACTCACCTTCTTACCACTCCATGCTTCCTCTGGAATTCCACAGTCCAAAGAAGTAGAGGAGCCTCTATTGATTAAATAAATAGTAGTGTTCACTGCCTCTACCCACATATTTTTGGGCAGCCTAGCATGCAACCTCATACTCCTTGCACGCTCCATTATTGTCCTATTCATGCGTTCAGCCACTCCATTTTCTTGTGGAGTCCTTGGTACAGTTTTCTGTCTACGAATACCATTAGAGGAACAATATTCTTCAAATTCTATGCTGCAATACTCACCACCATTATCAGATCTGAGACATTTCAACTTTTTACTAGCCTCATTCTCAACCAAGCATTTCCGTTTCTTAAAAGTTTGAAATACATCAGATTTCTGTCTAAGGAAATAAATCGATACTTTTCTTGTTGCATCATCTATAAATGTAACATAATACAGAGAGCCACCAAGGGAAGATACCTGAGCTGGTCCCCATACATCTGTATGCACAAGCTCTAATCTCTCATTTTTCTTTTCCTTCCCACTCTTCACAAAACTAACTCTCTTTTGTTTTCCATAAACACAACTTTCACAGAAATCCATATTGACACATTTCAGACCAAGTAAAACTTTCTTTGAATGAAGTAATTTCATACCTTTTTCACTCATGTGCCCGAGTCTGTTGTGCCACAGTGCTGTGTCAGAATCTATAACAATAGTTTGATGTTCTTCCTACTCAACTGCAGCCACTGTTCCTGAACATTCATTATCTTCTGAAACAATTAAAGTAGAAGGAACAGTATGACCTGTACAAAGATATAAGGTGCCTACTTTCACACCTTTTTCTACTACTAAGGAACCTTTTGAAACCTTCCAATTTTTATCATTAAAAGTAACTGTGCAACCCTCATCACCCAGTTGCCCTGCTGAAATTAAATTCCTACTCAGCCTTGGAACATGTCTTACCTCTTGTAGTAGCCAATGATTCCCATTCTGCAACTTAATCTTAATTTTTCCCTTTCCAACAATCTGACAAGGTTCATTATCTCCCAAATAAACTAGCCCAAAATCCCCTTGGACATAATCAACAAAATAACTTCTATGGGGTGTAGCATGAAATGAAGCCCCAGAATCTAAAACCCATGAATCATCAATACTTTCTAAGGACAAGAGCAAAGCATCCTCCTTAGATTTGTTACTTACCACATTTGCCTCCTTGTTTCCATCATTTTTGTCTCCTTGATCTTTCTTCGGAGACCAACAATCTTTCTTCTTATGACCTGGTTTTCCACAGTACCAGCAATCATTTGGCCCTTTAGATTCAGACCTCTTTCCCTTTGATTTTCCTCTTGATTTCCCACGATTTCCAGAGTTGTTTCCTCTATCTCTTGTTCTGCCTCTGCTTTCTGTGTTCAATACACTACCCGATGTGGATGCCCCTGAGCTTTTCCTATGAATTTCCTCACTCAATATAACACCAATAACATCATCATACTTTAGGGTATTAGAACCAGAAATAGAATTACTAACAGCCATTACCAAGCCATTCCAGCTTTCTGGCAAAGAACGCAAAATCAAGAGAGCCCTAACCTCTTCATCAAAAGTAATTTTAACTGAGGTTAATTGACTTGTAACTATATTAAACTCATTCAAATGATCTGTAACTGATCCACCTTCTACCATTTTCATATTAAATAAACGCTTCATAAGAAATACCTTGTTTGAAGCTGAAGGCTTTTCATACAACTTCGCTAGGGTTTCCATCAGATCTTTAGCTATCTTTGCTTCAGTAATATTGGATGCCACCGATTGTGCCAGGCATAGATGAATGCTCCCCAGTGCCTTCCTATCCAAAATATCCCAATCCTCCTGAGACATTGATTGCTCTTTCTTGGCTACTCCCTCTAGTGGCTGCCATAGATCCTTCTGATAGAGATAATCCTCCATTTGCATCTTCCATAACTGAAAGTTCTACCCATTAAACTTATCAACCTTCACCCTACCCTCGTCTGCCATTTCTCCCACTTAACCGAGAGACTCTCCCACTAACTCGTGAGACCTGCTTCAGAGAATAGATGAAAGAACAAACGAAATAACCTCACTCTGATACCACTTGTTAGGATTAACAAGGCAGAAATAACAATTATGTGCAAATATAACTAATATCAGAAAATAATAAACCACATAGAATAGAACACAAGACACACAGATTTAACGTGGTTCACCCAATCCTTGGGCTACGTCCACCAATAGTGAGTCCAATATTATTATTATCCAGTGACTACAACCTGATTACAATCCGTAATCCCTTACAGCCCAATTCTACCGCAAGTACTAAAATCATACATAATGAAAAATCCCTAACCCTAAGCCATATTATACAATATTTTCCCACTTTAAGGTTAGAATGAGTTATAAGTAGTTGGCCCAAATAATCGAAAAAGTAGTCGGCCTCAAAAACCCCGGTGAGGTCGGGAGGAAAAGTGTACAGTACTATCCTGGATATTACTTTCCTGATTATTCACCATAAGCTAACAGTCTTGTCTCCTAGGCTCAATCACCTGCCCTCATGGTTAGTCTCCTTTGGTCTAACTACAATGGAAAAACATGGCACATTATCCTCCTTGAGGACTTGTAAGAATTCTTTCTCCTCGACCAACATGACACTACTAGACAAGCATTTTTCATTGGGGTCATTAGGTAAAGGAGTCATGGTAAATACATTATTCTTCCCATCATGTTGGGCATTGGTATCATACTTCCAAGGCCTTCCTAAAAGGATATGGAAAGCATCCATGTCTACAATCTCACACATGACTTTGTCACTATACTTAAATATTTGGAAATTAACTAAACACTTCTCATTTATGATGGTTTTCTACTCCTTCCTTAACCAAGACACCTTATAGGGACTAGGGTGAGGAATTATCCTTATACCAAGTTTAGTAACCATTTATAATGAAACCAAATTTTTAGTAGAGCTAGAGTCTACAATTACCTTACATACTTTACCCTTGACCTTTCATGTGATTCAGAAGAGTGAATTTCTTTGGGAAGGCTCCTTGTTAGCTGGCACTAATAATGATCTATTAAACATCAAACATTCCCCTTTCTCAGGGTCAACATGTTTGGAAGATGTGGTGTGGAAAGAGGTAGTGCTTTGACAATCTTCTTCCTCATGGGACAACTCCACCCTCCTATCTCCTTGACTGCTACTGCCATTCTTCTTTGGACATCTAAATGACTAGTGTCCCACTTGATTACATGAGAAACATCTACCAGTGAACACATTAGGGCCTCTTCCCCTTGACCTACCTCTACCATTGTTTGGTCCTTTGCCTCTAGAGGAACCTCTACTACTAGTATCATTCTCTGCTCCTTGATTATTGGATTCTCATTGGCTTCTAGGGAAATTTCCCCTACCACTGAATCTGCCTCTCCATCTGAATGTGTTTCCTCTTCCTCTACTCTATTTCCCTTTTCTTTTTTGCTTCTCCTCAATCTTGAGGGGTAGTTGGAAACATTTATGGACTGTCTCCAATGTAACCAAGGTCATTTCATCTTGGATACTATATTTGAGTCCATTGATGTACCTTGCCAACTTCTATTTCTCAGTCTCATACAACTTAGCCTTAAGGGTCAAGGTATGGAACTCTTGGGTGTAGTAAATCACATCAAGATCCCTCTACTTTAGAATTTGGAGTTTCTTGTGGAGGGTCACTTCATAGTCCTCAGTTTCAAACTACCTCTTTACTTCTACCTTCATCCTAGTCCATGTGGAAATAGTACTTTTGCATTCCTCTACCCTCTCATTTTGGAGGAAGTTCCACCAACTAAGGGCCAGTCCTTCCAACTTAGACTTGGATATCTTCACCTTTTGGTTTGTAGGCACCTCCTCACGCTCAAAGTGGTTCTAAAGGGCTTCTAACTAGTCCATACACTCCTCTGGTTCCAACTTTCCATGGAACATGGTTAGATCAATCATATCCTTCTTCCCTACCCTCTCTAGGGCTGTAAGCATTGCCATTTGATCCTCTGGTAAAGTATCTTGCCTAGGAAAACTCCCCTCTTCTTCCATCTCTTCTTCAGACTCCTCATTTTCTCCTCTTCTCACTTGTCCCTTCAACTTATCCAATTCCCTCTTCATGATCCTATTTTCTTCTCTGACTGACCTACTCTCAGCCATTTGTTCTTTTACTATTTTTGCTAACTCAACATTAGTCATCCTCAAAGGAATATCCTCTCCTTCTGACATCTTTCCTTCTTATTCTTTTTCCAAATAGAGTCTTAGTGGCTCTAATACCACCTGATGCAGAGAGAACACCAGTAGTAACCCCAAGGGCCTAATTCCCACTATATTCTACAAACTAGGTTCAAGGTTCTTCCAACTCTCTCAACCTTTGAATAAGGATTTTTATGAATGAGTTAATAACTTCTAATCTTACTTCAAGACTTCCTTCCACTCTAGGAGTCACTTCCAACCTTCAACTACCTAAGGCTTTAGGGACTCCTTCCCAAATTGAGCCCAAATAATGGAACTCTTCACCAGTTGAGTTGATTGACCAATCTAATGATTGGAACACTTTACTCAACAATCAAATATAGAGATTCAACCACTAGATTGCTTCCCCAACTCACACAATGCTCTTATCACAAATTCACCTACAAACCCTTGTAGGTCTTCCACTCTAGTTTCAGATGCATAATCCTTGACTCCCAATGGCTCTCTTGAAACTAACACCAATTTTGAATACCCTTTTCAGTGTTACAAAAATCCCCAAAACCCCTTGGTCTGATCCCACTCTGACACTACCTAACCACCTTTAGGTACATAGGCCTAATTAGCTAGATTAGCCCTAGTTTACACTAAGAATGATTAAGAATGGGTACATAGGACAAGTTCAAGATTACATAAATATTCTTCACACTATTTTTACCCCAAAACAACTCCTCAAACACTTATTCCATTGAGAACCTCCGATTGCACACCCTTTCATCAAGTTTACTGACTAAATACATAAAGATGTTCAGTCTAGGGCTCAATGCCAAACCTCTTTGCAAACCAATTCTAGTGAATTTATTTTGGTATCATACACATAAGACATCTAACTTGCATTCCCCAAGGATTTATGGTTTTCCACTAAAGGAATTGCAAGTTAGACCCATGGATATGTAACAGGCCTGGTAAAACTTCCTAACCTTGACTGTCTACACAAACCAGTAGATAACTTTGAACACACAACTTGAGTATGGATCAAATCAATTGTTCTAGTAACTAGATTCAAGAAGGATTCAAAGCATACAAATTCCTTGCATTCAATCTTCTGTACCCATCCATACATAGTCAGTTTCCACTGGAAAAAGGCAGGTTTTATTCATTAAATTGGACCATAAATATGCCATTCAATTCTAACCTCAATTACAGGTCTTACAAAGATTAAATATCCCCAAAAATGGTTTCCAATCAGTCTCCACATAGTTGTGACTGTTGGAACCAACTTTTTAACTTCTCGAGCAACTTTGTAATGTTGCTCGAGCAACAATTTTGCAACTTTTGCAACTTTTATTGCAACTTTGAAAAAATGCACAAAAATACTATCAAATGACTTCCAACAAGATAAAAAAGGGTGATCTGAGTCATATACTGTTAAAAATCCTAAAAACCAAAGAAAAAATGTTTAAAAACATAAAAACACTAAGTGACCTTCCCCTAAGCAACCTAGGATCCAAACGGACTAAGGCATCCCAAGGTTTATAGACATGCCTTTAGGATCCTTGACCATAAAAAGAAGGATCAAAATATGGAGGAGTGATCCCTAAGATCCATTCCTCTTATTACAACAAAAAATGAACTAAAACAAGAAGAGCATCCTGGATAGGCCTTGGGTGCCCTGCACCACTAAGAGATACTAAGGGGTCCTGATGTGTATTAATGGGTACTAATGCGTACTAGGAAGTCATTAATGGTCCTAGGATATATAATGGGTGCTAAGATAGGGTCCTAGAACACATTATGGGCCCTAAAGGGGTAATAAGAGGTGGATATTTAATGGTCTCTGAAGGGTGATAGTTTTTGAATAAGAATTACTAACTGTGTGTGTGAAAATTGTACCTAGCTATGGACACGACACTTCAGTAAAACATTAGAGGTTAGAAAATCAAGAAATCTACAAATAAGAACAATATAGCTAACTAGGTGATTTACTGCCTTCTAGTAGGTGTGATTATGGTATTCTTAGATTAGACTGAGATCAGTGACAATGCAACACCTAAACGAAGGATTTAAAATGCAAAAAGATGAAAGTAGTATGAATGCAAATTAATGTATTTTTTTTTTTGGATTTTTGATGCAATTAGATGAAAAACTTGATATGAAACTAATCTAGAATGAATTGAAATGATATGTAATTAATCTAAAAATGCTATGAAGATGAATGCAAAAGTATGCAAAATCTATGCAAAACTATGAAATGATCTCACAAAATTGTCTGTCACAAAAGCTTTGTTCTTCAGTTGTAAATTTGCTAGAGTAATTGTGCAAATTTGAGAGATATGGATGCAAATTCGAGAGATGAGGGATTGATTGAAAGCTTGAGACTTGATTTTTTAGAAATCCAGGGTTTGTGGATGCATAAGAAAAACCATAAATCACTCTTGATAAACTCAGGTTGATTTTTGAGTTAACAAGAAATTAAGAATAAATAAACTCATAAAATCATGCAAAAGTAGTTTTTATGTCAAAATAAAGTTTAGTTTTCTTTTTCATCTCATCATTAGATGTTGAGTTTAGAAATTTAACAAATTGAAATTGAAAATTGATTTAAAGTTAACTACTTTTCTGATTGTGCATGATTTAATATGAATTAATTTAATAAATAAAGTGTTTTATTCTCAACTTAATTGATTTTGAATTAAACTAATTAATTTATGGGTTAATCAATTATTTAATCAAACTTTATTCCAATTAAATCATTAAATTTGACAACTTTGATTTTAAATCAATTAAATAAATATTCAATTGATTGTTTGTAGGAATTTTGATTTATTGTCAAAATAAAAACAATATTAATTAGGAATAAATGCAATTAAATCTAATTAAATAATTAAGTGGCAGAATTAAATTAATTAATTAAATATTCATCATATTCAATTGATCAACTTTATGATAAATAATGACATTTATCGCCAAATAATATTCAATTAAAGATAATTATGATAAATTAGGAATATTCAAGGAATATTCCCTGATGCAGAATTAAGATAATCAATTAGGTTTTTGATAAACTGATGTGCAGATGTGCCTTAGGTTAGGACTTTGATGTTGATTTCGATCAAATTGTTGATGTAAGAGGTTAATGAACCTATAGCCCATTTTTGGGGTATTACACTAACATGGGTCCTAGGATACATAATAGATCATAAGGGGCCTCAAATACATAATAGGTCCTAACAAATGGTAATTGTGAATTGTATGGTCGTAAATGGTGTTAGGACACATACCTAATTTCAACTATATAGACCCTTTAGAGCCTCTATTTTAATCTTAAGATCTAATGATTGGTTTAATTTGGGTTCTTTTCTAAATGTTATTTGTTTATTTTGTGTGCAAGTCACATATATAGGAAAACAATTCTAGGTGTTAAGTTTCTACATTATTTTTATTATAAGTTATTGGTTTACGATTTTTATATTCAAAGTTATTTGTTTCTAGGGTTTCTACTGCATGAGTTATTTGTTTAGGGTTTCAATTATGAGTTATTTATTTAGGGTTATGATTCTAAGTTCTCACTTTAAGGTTTGTATTTAAGGTTGTTAATTTTATTTTTTAAATTATTTCATCGTGTGTACATACATGGAATATTTACATTTTCAAGAAAAAAATTAATAAAAATTACATCTATATACATGGAAAAACTATTTTTTAAAACATTTCTATAGTAAAATTATATGAAAAAACTAAACACATTGAAAACTATTTTTTTACATTTGTACAATAAAAATACATGAAAAAACCTTTTTTTTAACATTTGTACATATAAATATATGAAAAAATTAAATACATGAAAAAACCCATTTTTTTTCATATTTCTACAATAAAAGTAAAAATATTTAACATACAAATTATTTTTTTTGTAAAAAAAAATAATAATAGAAATTGATAAAAACTACTAAAAAAAAATAACACTAAAAAATAAAAAAAGAAAAAAAAATGGCCTACCTGGAGGGGTTTTTGGTCGGAGAGGAAATAGGGTGGAGCTCTTCAATTGGGGCGACATTGGTGAAAATTGAGTCGCACTAGTTTAAAGAAACAAATAAATAGGCTTATGAAATGGGGCCCCGTTCCATACGTCACGCCATTTTGAAATTGGGTGATGTTTATGATGGGGCCCTGTTTCTAAGTGGGGCCCTATTTTTTGAAAAATTGGTTTGGGGTCCCATAGCTGGTGGGATCCTATTTAAATTTAGGCTAGGGATCCCGAACCATAACATCAACCCATTTTCTGGAACCACGACCCCACTTCTGAAAAGCCTTTTTCATGAAATCAGGTAAGTGTAAAAGTTCCACAAAAAGTGGACTCATCTTCTTTCTTTTACCCAAGCTCATTGTAAGATTAGAATTGGATTAGAGTGCATATACATGAAATAACCACTAAAATCATGCAAGAAACAAATATGCAAAGTAAATTTAATCTACTTCATGAAAAACAACTTAGAAATGGAAGAAGTAAAACTAAGTCTAAACTCCCTCTAAGATTTAGTTCTCATGTTCTCATTTCTTCTCCTTTGAATGGATTGATGTAGCTCTCCAATAGCATATGAAGTGCACCATGAATTTGAAAGAAAATTGAGAATACTAGGAGTGTGGTTGAGCATAATAACAATGCAAGAAAATTGGTCCCTTTGTAAAGGGAAATGAGGTCTTATTTATAGGATTTTTACGAAGTTCAACGGTTAGGATTTTACAAAGATGAAGGGTTAAGATTCTCTCATTTGAACTATTTAATTCAAAGTGGGTGGATGGGTGGATCCACTTTGGAAAGTGAAACTCACTACCAAAGATTATCCCAAATTCGTATGGAATACTCTGAGTGAGGTTTTAGAGGGTTTATGAGGCTTCTAGAGGGTAGTTAGAATCAAATTTAGCTTCCCCACTTGATATACTTAGGGTTAGGGGTTGAATTTTGGTCACTAGGTGGCCCACGACTCATAAAAGAGCCTCCAAAAATGACCCATGATTTTAGTGGGAAGACTTTAGAGATTAAAGAATCATTATTTTAATTTTAGTGGGTGAGGTGGGTAAGAAAGATGAAATATAATATTAATTTAATATTAGGAGCCATGTGCTCCCATAGAATTAAATATAATATTTAATTCCAAGTGGGTTAAAAGGAAAATATGAATTAATTTAAATAGATAAATATATTTATTTAAATTAATAGAAGAAAATGATTTAATGTGCTCAAATAGAATTAAATGTAATATTTAACTCCAAGTGGATTAAAAAGGGAAATGTGAATTAATTTAAATGTATTTATTTAAATTAATAGAAGAAGGGGATTTAATTAATTAAAGTACTAGGACTTTAAATTAATCAATCATAGGGTTTATTTAGCCATTATATTAAATGTCACATGTGATTAATACAGATTTAAGATTTTTTGCATTTGATGCTAAGTCGAGTAGAGTCAATTAGAAGATATAATTGCCTAGTATAATAGGACTTTGATGATTTAGAAAGATTGATATACTAAGGCCAATTTTGGGGTATTACATTTTGCCCCTCTTTGAATTACTACGCGAAGCGTAGTGGTTCAAAGAATAGTTTGATGTGATGATTGATGTCTAGATTAGGTCTTGATCGACCAAAGATTTGAGATACTGTTAACGGTACCAACAATGAACCAATGATTACGAACAAGTGATAAGATAGCTGATTTTGAACCTATGATTATGAGGAAGTGAGTGACCTAATTCCAGACCTGATCATTCAAAGGAATTGATATGGTATCAAATCCAAACCCTTCAGTTACGAAGAATCAAGGAAATAGCACTGATGAATTGATAGTTATGAAAAGTTGATATAGTTAACAAGATTAAGAGAATACCAGATTGATATGGAATTTGATGAATCTGATATGCCCCAAGTAGATTTCAAGATTATCTCCAAAATGGAGTTTTGATTTCTGGAATCTAGGTTAGGTTGCCCAAATACCAGTCAGAATTCATTTTCAGGGATTGAGATTAGATTTCCCCAAGTGATGTGCCTCAGTGGATTGATAGAAGAGAGATATGATGCCCCCTCAAAAAATTGGGCAGAAATTGATTTGAGGACAATTTTTTGAAAAGATTGAGGTTAGATAAGATTGATGGAAGGATTGTTAGATGGAGCAAAGATTAATGGTGATGATACTTGCTTTCATAAGTGCACTTCACATTATTAGAGCTTTATTTTGATGTTGCAAAAGTGGATATGTCATACCTGGCGTAGAAAGCTAGGATGAGAATCCATTTGCATAAACAAACGCATAGCAGACAAAGAGTGATCTCATCCTTCTTGAGACATATGAATAGATGCCTCAGGATCTCAGAAGATCATCCAACAAGAAGATGACAAAACAAAGCAAGGAAAATGATTATGTACAAATTTATTGCAGATTTTTTAAGCATTTGATTTGATTTATTTATTTTTTTAGGATTTTTGAAAAAAATATTTGATGTTTTTATGCATTTTTCAAGACTTGTTACCCTTTTAAAAAAAAAAAAAAAAGACTTTCTGAGGAT
The DNA here is from genome assembly GCA_027943335.1 of Chamaecyparis obtusa. NCBI lineage: Eukaryota > Viridiplantae > Streptophyta > Pinopsida > Cupressales > Cupressaceae > Chamaecyparis > Chamaecyparis obtusa. Next base: position 441,170 of record BSBK01005159.1, on the reverse strand, counting down.
ATTAAAAAGATGCACAAGTAAGAACTTGCCCCAGCATATGGTAAGCATGTTCACAGTAACCCACACGTTCACTTCATAGGATGAATAATAGGATGGCAATAGTAGGCAGATGTAGTGAGAACCACTGGTGACTATTGCAAGGGAAATTATTGAGGAGAGAGATCTCAGTGATAGTTAGGCAGGGGTTTCCCCTAGGAGTTGCTAAAGTATAAGGCTTGATGGGACAATATTTCGGATCAAATGTTACTGCAAGACTGACAAGGATATGTACAACAAGACATGATGATATGTACATCAGATGAAGAATATCTCAAGATGAGAAGATAGAAAACCTAAAAAAAAATCTCAAGATTTGGGATAGATACGATACAATGTGGTGAGATCTTTTGAAGCATGATATTTTGGATAGTAACAAATTCTTCTTTGATACGAGTGGGATGATGGAACATCACGGATTGATTTTCTGACAAGAGGTATTTTTTAGGAAGAAGAGCCACTGTGCTATATACAACGGTTATAAGTATAGGATGAACTATTAGCGGGAGGGTGCGTATGCATAAATGATTATTATTTAGCAAGGGAAAAGGCCATGGAGAATTGACAAGATAAAACACAACAAGTGTATCAAAGAGGAAGGTGAAGAAAGAAATATCATCAGTGAGGAGAAGAAAGGGCATTAGGCATAATGAAAGAAAGTAGAAGGAATGAAGATGGTGGTGATGAGAGTGCAGATGGGAGATGGGTGAGGCCAAAGCTCATGATAAGACGTCCCCAGAGAGATCCAAGTTTTTTGTCATCTCATGCTACATTTAGGAGATAGACCGAGGATGCGGGTGAGGGAAGTCAGGATGAGACATCTCGGGATCAATGTCTGTCATGGAGACCAAGCTATCCAATATTTTCTAGCTTTTTTGAACAAGGTCAACCAGCTGACCCACAATAGGAATAGAACCTGGTGTACAATGGCTAGAACTAGGGTCAAGTGTCACAACTCAAGAAGTGGTACCAAAACAGGTGGTGTGGAGAAGATTTGTGTCAGAGGAAGACTACAATGTGGTGGTTAGAGAAAGAGACAACTTGCAAGGTAGTCTGGTGACAGAAAAAGAAAGGGTGAAGCAGGCGGAGAGAGAGGTGATGTGGTTGTAGGGTATGATGGATAGGGCATGGCAAGATAGTGCTCAGACTGAAGCATCTCGTATGTGGGGGGTGATAGAGGTGGAACGAGCTTAGGAAAATAGTGCCCTGGTAGCCTAGGATGCATTATAGAGTAGAGTGGAAGCATCCCAGAAGACCATGATAGAGATTGACACCATGTCAAAGGAGACATGAGAGTGACTAAATGCAGTGACTCAATAGGTGAACAATCTTAGACAATAGCTAGAGGATGTGACAGTGAATAGAGATCAATGGAGGTTTGTGGCAGAAGCCTATAAAGATGAGCGAGATACTGGACAATGAGAGAATCAACTAGGGTTGGTCGGGAAGCTACCTACTATATGGGATTGTACCATCAAGTAGTTCCAGTAGATCATAGGCAAGCAGCATTCATAGATAGAGGAAGGGCGCAGTGGGTGAATAGGCCAATTGGTGGTGTTGGTGTTTGACCACCAAGACACAAAAGTGGCGGGAGAGGAGCTTCGACACCAGAATCCTCACAGGATGAGCAGTGACACAGTTATTGTGTTTTGTTTGTTTTTTTTTTTTTTTTATAAATTTATAAATGAATATACATGTATATATATGGAATATGATAAAAGAAGGATGTTTGTTTGGACTCATGTTCCTATGCCTTTGTGGTTGATCTTTTTAGTCTTCTAGTTAAATCCAACAAATGTGAAACATGTGAAAGATACATCATACTGTTGTACATAGAGATGATCACATGTTGTTTTTGAGAGATTCAAAATGACTAGAAGATATATATCACCAACATTAAATATCTGGACTTCTTCCAAATGTATCACATTCATCAGATTTGATTGGAATACTAAATTAATCTTTTGACAAATGACTTATTGGATAATCATCATCACAGAGCATTCAGCATCGGACAATCACAAGATGTCATACAATCCTCACTGAGATTGTGATTATGAGAATATGAATATCACATTAGTCTAAGATTTGTCATAATGAGGTGTAAGCATTAAGGCACAAGAAGCCAGAATGACCTGAACACCTATTCCTTTTGATTTAGCAAGTTAACATAAGCATCAAAGTATAGTTTCTAGAATGACCTAAATGTTTCTTTCTTACAAACACACCAGACACGCGAGAGTTCCTTCTTTTGCTGAAGAGTGCTCGCAGTGACCCTTACGTTCACTTAGCAGGATGAGCATTAGCAATTTTGCTTGCAGCAGAAAGAAGTCACTCAAAACAAACAAGGAGAAGAACCAACCTCACCAAAGTGTCCATATAAAAGGAGTCGAGGTACGCATGGCCATCCAATATGATATGAAGGCTCTTACAGATGGACACCCCTCTTAGATAGATTCTTTGGATCATTGGAACTAAACCAACAAGCAGAAAGAAAAGAAAAAAGAAAACAAACAAACAAACAAGAAAAGGAAAAGCTCAGCATGCTTCAAAGGAACACAACATCAGTTTTTAGTTTCAGTTTACATTTGTGTTCAAGTGGATTGAAGTTAAATCAGAAGCAAACAATATTCGAAGCCTCAATGGGATAGCAACAGTAGGCAGACGCAGTGAGAACCACTGGTGACTGTCAGGAGAGATAGAGTCTCAAGAAGATATTGGAGCATGAACCAAGTATCAGTAGGCAAATGCAGTGAGAACCACTGGTGACTGATACAAGGAAGATTCTCAAAATGTGAGAAAAACATGAGTAGAAAAACGTAGTGAGAACCACTGGTGACTGATGTAAGGAAGGGATCCCAAAAGAGAGGAGTTGAACAAAAGCTAAGTATCAATAGGTAGGCACAATGAGAACCACTAGTGACTATTACACAAGAGATCCTTAAGGAGAGAAATCTCACAAGTAGCTAGGCATCAGTAGGCAGATGCAGCGAGAACTGCTAGTGACCAATGCATAAACAAAACTTCTGAAAGCAATAGGACAATGCCCCCTAGACCAGGGAGGTGCCCCCAAGTGTAACTAGTTCCAATCCATGAAGAGTCAAGGAAAAAATATTGAAGGCAAGTGAAAGCAAGTGCATGAGCTGGAAAACTAAAGTAGGAAGCGAACTAAAAGTAGGAAACAAAGGAAGCAACTAAAGCAAGAAAGAAAACTAAGGTAGGAAAGCAAAGAGACTAAAGCGGGAAACTAAGAGCCAAGCAAAGCTGAGACAAGATGTAGCTTCAGGAAACAAGAGGTTCCTGTTTACCAGGTTTTCACCATCTTGGCAGAGATTCTATTTTTGCTACCATGACGCCTGTTTGCCAGGTTTTCATTAATGACACATTTTTCTTTTTTTTGTATTTTTCTCTCTTTTTTTCCTTTTCTTCTTTTTGTATTTTTCTCTTCTTTTTTTTTTGTATTTTTCCAAATTTGGTTTTTTTTTTTTTTGATATTATCAAGGCGCTTGTTTACTAGGTTTTCACCAAGATAATAGATACATCAAAATGCATGTTTACCAGGTTTTCACTAAGATGATCATTTTTTTAAGACATTTTGCAATTTTTAGGATTTTTTTACAATATACCATTTTTAGGATTTTTTTCAAGACCAATAATTATGTACATGAGCATGCAAAGAATGTCTCAACTATAGAACTTCTTTAGATGAAGAGCATTGATCAGCTCTTTGAGTTGCTCTCCTTTAGTGGTGGAGAGTTGGTAAGCACTAGACCCAAATGCTGCAGTAATAATGTATGGACCAAGCCAGTTTGGTTCAAATTTCCCTTTCTGGATTCGCTGTTGTTGATTCTTGGGGTTTTCTCTCAGGATGAGATCACCCACTTGGAATTCCCTTTTTCTAACTTTCTTATTGTATACTTTTGACATTCTCTTTTGGTATGCTTGAAGATGATCAAATGCCACCTTCCAACGCTCATCCAGTAACTCAAGCTCTTGTAGCTGGGATATTCTATTTTCTTCATCGGTAATGAGGTTCTTCAGAGAGACTTGTAATGTAGGAATCTCAACCTCAATAGGCAACATAGCATCTACACCATAAAATAAAGCAAAGGGTGTGGCCCATGTTGGAGTTTGAATGCTTGTTCTATAGGCCCATAAAGCTAGATTAATCTGGAGGTGCCAGTCTCTACCAGATTTATGAACTGTGTGGTGTAGAATTTTAAGGATCGCCTTGTTTGATGCTTCTGCCTGTCCATTACCCTGAGGATAATAGATGGAAGACCAATGCTAGGTAATCTTGAACTTGGAATAGAGCTCTTTTAAATCCTTATTCTTGAATTGCCCCCCATTGTCAGTGATTATTGAGGAGGGTACGCCATATCTACAGATGATGTAATTCAGGATAAACATAGAGACAAATTTTCCATTTGCTATAGTTAGAGGTACCACCTCCACCCACTTAGTGAAATAATCTATAGCGGTGATAATGAACTTGTGTCCATTTGAAGAAGACGGGTGAATCTGACCCACCAAGTTAAAGGCCCATTGCTGAAATGGCCAGAAAGTGATAAATGGGATTAATTCCTTGGCAGGAGAGTGGATCAAATTCCCATGAAGTTGACACTGTTTACAAGCCTTAGCATATTGTATAGCTTCTTTCTCCATATCAGGCCAATAGTAACCAGCTCTGATAAGTTTGCAGGATAATGTCAAGCCATTCGAATGAGAACCATAGATGCCTTCATGCACCTCTACTAATGCATGCTTAGACTCATCAGGTTCTAAACATCTAAGGAGGGTACCATCTAGAACTCACCCATACAAGTCATTAGCAATGATGACGTATCGTGAAGCACTACGAATTAGGTGACATTTTTCATTCTGAGTGTAAGTATCGGGAATAATATAGTCACGAAGGTAAGAGTAGATGTGATGGTATCGAGATGAATTATGTCTGATGATAGAACAAATCATCTGGGATTCAGGAGCATTATAAGCTGGGTAGAGTAACGTTTCCACCAGGAATTCATGTCAAAAGTCATTTTCTGGCATTTGTAACATGGAAGAAAGAGTAGCCATTGCATCATCTACTTTATTATCTTCCCTTGGAATCTATTGGAAAGTGACATGTGCAAAGTACTTTCATAGGTCATCGACCATCCATTTGTAGGGCACCATTTTTTCATCCTTTGTGTGATAGATATCATTGACCTGATTGATGACCAGTTGTGAGTCACCAAAGATTTTGAGTTCATCTACTCACCATTCGATGGCTATTTTCATGCCATTGATCAAAGCTTCATACTCAGCTATGTTGTTTGTGCAAGGAAACAACATCTTATATGCTTTTGGTAAAGAGTACCTTTGGGGTGTGATGAATAATATCCCAGCACCTGACCCTTGTTGGGTGAATGAGCCATCAAAGAACATAGTCCATGACTGATGTGTGAGAATCATTATGGACTCATCTAGGAACTCAATGCTCAATGGTTGATGGTCGGTGAGTGGTGCCTATGCCAACTGATTTGCAATTGCTTGTCCTTTGATGGCCTTCCTTTCCAAATACTCAATGTCAAACTCACTCAGAATCATGATCCATTTTGCCAGTCTACCCATAAGGGTAGCTTTGTTGAGAAAGTATTTTAATGGATCAATTTTTGCAATAAGTTGTGTAGTATGGGCAAGCATGTAGTGTCGTAGTTTTTGTGAAGAAAAAACAACTACTAGGCATGCCTTCTCAATGATAGAGTAATTTTCTTCATAGGAGACCAACGTCCTACTGATGTAGTAAATAGCTCTTTCTTTGTGATTATGATCCTCTTGAGCTAGCAGGACACCCAGTGATTTATCTGTAGTAGAGATATAAAGAATGAGAGACTTCCTGTGAATAGGTGACATTAGGATGGGTGGATTTGCAAGATATTGCTTTATCTGAGTGAGTCCTTTATCACAATCTTCATCCCATTTGTAAGTCACACCTTTATGTAAAGTCTTGGTGAAGGGCTGTGACTTGTCTGCTAGTTGTGAAATGAAGCGTCAAATAGACTATAATTGACCTTGAAGTCCTCTCATCTGACTGATGTTCTTCGGTGGGGGCATGTCCATGATAGCTTGAAATTTTTTTGGATCTACTTCTATACCTTTTGCAGAGATGATGTAGCCAAGTAGCTTTCTAGATGTAACCCCAAATGCACACTTCTTTGGATTAAGCCTCAGAATGAATTGTTCCATGCAATCAAGTATGGGACCCAAATTTGCAAGGTGTGTTATTCTTTTCATGCTCTTAGCTAAAGTGTCATCTACATAATCTTCCATTATCTTATGCATCATGTCATGAAAGATAGTGGTGACAGCTCTCTGATATGTGGCTCCAGCATTTTTTAGTCCAAAGGGCATGACATTCCAATAGAAAGTCCCCTAGGCACATGTGAAGGCTATTTTCCCTTGATCTTTTGGCACAATCTTTATTTGATTATAGCTAGAGAAACCATCCATTAGTGAGTACATTTCATAACCAGCTGTCATATCTACAATCATGTCAATGTTTGGCAGTGGGAAGTCATCCTTGGGACATGCCTTGTTCAAATCTCAGAAATCTATGCAGACTCAGATAGATTTGTCATGTTTAGATACAGGTACTATATTGGAAATCCATTCCACATAGTCAATTGCTCTAATGAAACCAGCTTTGAGAAGTTTTTCTAATTCTACTTTGACCAAGAGTGCCACATGCAGATGCATTTTGTGAAGCTTTTGTTTAACTGGCTTAACACCTGATGCAATAGACAAGTGATGCATGATCAGATTAGGATCCAATCCAGGCATATCGGAATATGTCCATGCAAATTTTATTTTCTTGCTTCGAAAGAAACTAATGAATTCCTCTTTCTTTGTTGTAGACAGTGAATGTGCCAAATGGATGATTTGAGGTGCAGATTCTATTCCCAAGTTCATAGGTTGAGTTGGCTCAATCAGAATTGATGATCTTTCTTGAAAATGAATTGGAAGCATATCAAGTATCCCATCCTTGGGTGCCTCATAGAGTTTTTCACCTTTGGATACGTCTTTTATTTTTACTTTTTTGGGCTTTGATACTGCCACAATGTGGTTTTCACCATCAGAGCATCTATTCTTTTTTCTTTTAATTTTGTGACTGAGATACTTGATATCAGCCTCAGTTCTATTTTCACTGGTGGAGAATGTTACTGGTTCAACAATGTTAAGGTAACATGCAAGGGTGTAATCATTTTGGAAAGGAAGGACTTCACTGGATGGAGAGGGAGAGTTCCCGTCAATGAGATCGAGATGGAGAAGTGAGGGAGGAGTGACAAGTTCAAGTGTGTTCATGGTATAGTCATCAAAAGCATGGAGAAGTAAGTTGAGACCTAAAGCGATATCATCTAGAGATACATTTAAGTCCCTAGGAGACCTTACATGGAAAGTAGAGGATATGTCAATAGTAATGGAATCACATTCGGTAATCCTAACACTAGACCCTTCGCTTACCTTGAGAAGGCTTTTGTATTCATTTACTTTATCTATATCCTTGTCAAAAGTTGTATTGAATAGAGAATCAAATTCATACCCATGTGAGTCAGTGGTGCTTGACATAGGAACTTCATCAATACTAGTTGTATCATTTGACTCTTGTTTGAACTATTCTTGGAAAGATGATGCAATGTACTATTCACCCTAAAAATTAGGATTGTCAATTTGCATGTCTCTCCATTGGTCATATGTTAGTGGATGTAGTGAAGCAGTATCATCAGAATCATTATCAGTTTATACCAGATTGACAGGTATAATATGATCATCTAGTCCTACAAACAATGTGGCAAGATCTGGAGGCATAGGATAGGGAAAGGTATCCTCATCAGAGCTATTCTCTGATTTGTCAACTGAAGTAGTGCTCTTAGGTTCTGGCTTCCATTCTAGTTTTGACATAAATTTGTTAATCCCTAGGTGGAATGGGATTTTCTCAAAGCCTAAATAGTAGTGTCATTTGTCCTTCATCTAGTAGCTTCTATGGGTTCAAACAATCCATTATTATTGACCCCTATAGGTCCATTCCCTTTATAACCAAAGTGTTTCATGAGCTCAAAGCCTGTACCATACTATTTAGGATCTATGTTATGAATAGGAACAATTGATTCAGATGTGTTCTCCTCTCTATGGATCCAAGTTGTAATAGCTCTATCTTCATCCTCATCTTCTAATGGCATTGTGGCTTGTACAAAGGTGCCATCATAGATTGTTCGAGGAGAAATAGAAGAAGGTTTCTTTCTCAAAGAGGGTCTTCCATAAGAATGGGGAGATGGAGGTAAAGCTGTTAATGACAATACTGGCTCAATCTGATATTCCCCCATACCAATATTTGTGAGTTGCAAAGTCTGTTCCATTGCTTTGAGTTTAGCATCAAAGAACTCAATGGAGTATCTATTAGTTGGAACAAGGATATCAGCAGTTTTGGTGAGCATATGGCAAGGATAGCTTGTATTGGCAGACACTGTTACTTTAGCTCCTTTGAATGGGAACTTTATGCATTGATGGTAAGTGGAAGGAACTGCTTGCATCTCATGGATCCATGGTCTTACTAGTAGTTTATTGTAGGCAAGGGGTATATCTAGTACTTGGCAAAGAACATCCTTTTCAACTAGGCCCACTTTGATTGGAAGCACAACCAACCCTTTAGACTTTCATTCTTCTTCATCATATGCTTTTATGGTGATCTTTTTCCTAGCATCTATAGAATCTCTGCCATAGCCTAGTTGGGTGAGCAGGTGAGTGGAGCAGATATTAAGACCAGCACCATTATCAATGAGGATATGACAAACATGCTTTTGGCCGATCATTACTTCTATATGAAAAGGAGCATTATGTGGATGGCTCAACGAGTGGTCATCTTCTTCAGAGAAGGACAAGTAGTGAGGTGAGGTCAAGTGACCCACCATGGATTGAAACCGATCTAGATCCAAGTCTTTTGGGACATTTTCCCTGGTGAGGGCTTTATCTAGAATCTCCCTATGAGCAGGTGAGATCTTCAACAGCTCAAAGATAGTAATATGAGCATTGGTACATTGTAGCTGGTCAAGAATGCTATAACTAGCTGTGCTAGGTGTAGGAATTGATTTTGCATTCTTGTTGGTGGGGCTAACAACAATCTTATTTGTAGTTTTCTTAGGAGCAGACGTAGGAGGGTCAGGACCCTTACTGGTGATTTTTGCATGAGAGCGAGTAGTAACATTTGTACAATCCTAAGATGATTTAGGTTTAGAAGAGAGAGATGCAAGGCCTTGCAAGACAAAAGGAGTCTTAGTTTTAGGAGCATCCCCACTCCCCTTGATAGTAATCACATCGCAATTCTCAACCATAACAGGTTCGATCAAATTGATGACATTTTCATTAGTAGTATATGTGTAATTAACCTTGTCATTGGTATTCTTGGTCTTGGAAGATTCACCTTTCTTGTGAAGAGGAAAAGGATCTTTGAATGTCTGGTGATCTAAATTCTTGTTATGGATATCCACAAGAATGTCACCATTGTCAATCAGATCTTGGACCTTATGGCACAGATGGAGACAGGTAGAAGTCTTATGACCCTTATTCAGATGATAATCATAGTATGCATTGTCATCCCACCAATGGGGTTGTGGTTGTAGATCATAGAGATGCTTTTCCAAAGGAGCAAGAACTTGGTTCTGCACCAAAGTCTTGTAAACTACATCAAGCAGTTCTCCCAAGGAAGTAAATTCACGCTTGGGTTGAGAGGCCCAAGGTTTGTTGCTAGCGAATCTTGAAGGTGGCTGAGTGTTTGTTGCAGCCTTTTCAGTGGCTTTGACCACTTGTATACTGGAAGTGAGATTGAAAATAGACTTTGGTGGCTTTGGGGTCACATTATCAACCACTCCATCATTCACAACATCTCAGTTTTTGTTGACAATTTTTGCTTTGTCTTTGCTCGAGGAAGACCCTTGTTTGTTATCTTTGTGTAAGGTCAATTCCCCTTTCTTAACCATGAAGGCTTTGATTCTCACAGCTTGTTTGATCATGTTATCAAAGGTCAAGGGACCTTGTAGCTGTACTTGATACCCAAAATTAGGAGTAAGATTGTCTAGAAAAATATCAAGTTTTTTAGACTCAAGTATTTTGCGAGAATATTTTGTGTAGAGTTGTCTGCACCTTTGGAGAAATGTTAAGAAAGGTTCCCTTTATTGTTGTTTTAGGTTGCAAAGATCACGGATGTTAATTGGATGTTGGATGTTATGCAAATAGTGTTGGAGGAACAATTTGGCAAGCTCCTCAAAAGATTTGATACCAGTAGGTAATCGGGAGAACCATTCCATGGGAGGTCCTCCTAAGCTACGCGGGAAGAGATGCATGAGGTAAGTTTGATTATGTATAAATTCCATGGATAAAGTACCAAATTCTCTTAAGTGATCCTGAGGATCAGATGTACCCAAATATTTATCATATTTGGGGAGTTCCACTCCTTTGGGAAAAGGAGACATGGAAAGATTCTTATCAAATGGAAAATGGCATATACTTTCCAATGTGAACTGGCTTGTTGATTCATCATTGCCCCTTTTTAGTTGATTGAATTCATCGAGTAAGTTTTGGACTACCTTTTCTAGTTTGGTTGTCTCAGTTTCTTCTTCCTTGACCAAAAGGTTCTCAACCTTATAATTTGAAGGTAGCTTGGCCCCTTGTTTGGCTAGTTCGAGAAAGTATTTCTCTTTCTCTTCTTTCATGAGGATTTCCATCATCTTGTGAATGCCTTTGTTACCTCTAGTGGCCACTATGTCTTGGGGTTTTATTTCTTCATCATCATTCCCAAGAATGCTATAGATGCTTTGGTAGTGATCTCCATCTTGGTCGTGTTGATCATGTTGATCATTAGTCCTATTACACTCATCTTCTTGGTTTAGATCTTCCATTATGCTACAGTGCAAATGTGCAGCTTGTGTATGACAAGATGTATCATGATGAGATGTTGTGCCTATAGGAACCTCTGTGATGTGAATAGGATCAGTTTCTGAGGGTGACCCTTCAGAACCTTGATGTTCTTTAAACAATGGATTTCTGGTGCTACTAAAGTTTCCTCGAAATGAACATTGAACATAGGGTTGAACAGTAGGAGAGGGAGATCAAGATGAACCCTCTCTTGGTGTAGTTGGTGAGGAGGAACATGAAGATCCTCCACAATGTTCAAAGTGTGTGACAGGTTGGGAATGACCTCTTCCCTGGTTGCGAGGTCTACTTCTACCTAGTCTAGTAAGTCATAAAGGAAATGTGTTATTGCTTCGAGTTGTAATAGTCATAGACAAAGATTGGTGATAGGAGTGAACTAGGATTACACTTGGAACTATGTCTTGAGATAGAAGTAACAAGTAGCAAGGTGAAATATACTTGACATGAGTCATCGAGAGTAAGGCTAGAATAGCTGAGAGGTGACTATCACATCGCAAGGTATAATAACACAGTAGAGCAAGTAGACAGTGGGGGGACAAGATAAGTTCAAGTGGTTATCATGTAGTTTTTATCCTGAGACATCCAGTTTTAGATTGCATACAAACAAGAAGATAAGTAGGCATACCCTAAGAAAAAAAACTAGACCATGTAAAAAGATAATCAGCAGATGGGGAACAAATCATTCTTTGACTGTCTTGGAAATAGTTTGTAGTTTCTAGTTTTGGTCAACAACTCTAGGTTGAAGAACCTCAGTTCAAACTTTTAGGAAATGATTGTTAACAAGTACACAGGTTTGGACTTTCAAATAGTTGTGAAACATTCAATAGTCGAATACAATTCCACCGAGGACAAAGTAATTTAGAAGAATGAGGGGAGTCTTGACTAGTTTAGAAATGTTGGATAGTGTTGAGACTCAAAACAAACACTTAGTTATCCCTACAAAGAAAATGGTAGAGAAGACAAAATCTGTGCCTCACAACTTATGCGCATGCATGGACCTCACATAGTCATGTCACCCCCTAGAGGGTGCCCCTTTTTTTGGTGTTTCCAAGGACTCAATAATATATGTTCAAAGGTTTCCCTTGAAGTAGGGGCCAGTGTCATATACCACCTTCAAACATCTAGGTGCATGCCTATGGTGAGAATCTACGGGAGAGATTCTTCCCCCTCCCTGCGCAAAGATTATGTCTCCTTTCGGAGGTGAACTGAGTAGGAAACTAACTAAGAGAGTGTTTAATAGGCTTCCATCCACACTAACCTTTGGTGCCCTTGATACAGGACTAGGGCCTTGCAGCCACACCAACACCTAAAAGTCATACACCCTTGCAAGCAGGGCTAGGAGCGGCACCACTCAGTACAACAAAGAGAGCTTTCTCAAGATGATAGTCAAAATCATGAGAAAGAAGTTAACATGGCTTTGGATTCTTTAGACTCAACAAATATTTATTTATTATAGTGAGGTGGAATCATCGGAAAAAGGTGTGTACTCACTTGGATCATTCTCGGAGGTTCAACTTCCGATAGGCCCTCTAAAGGTGACTCAAAACTTGGTTTGGATCCAAGGGTAAAATTTTTTGATTCTCTCAAAGAGAGAAGAGCATACTTCTCTACCACTTCACCTTACCCAAACACACAAGAAAAGTTTATCACCAAGCTAACTCCTCTCTAACCAATCCACAAGCTTTTGGGTTTCTGATTCTCTCAAAGAGAGAAGAGCAAAATCCCCTAACAAATGAATGTGCTAAAGATTTGTTACCTTTCCTTGCTTCCCTAAGTATCTATCATGCTAGCAACATCTAGGTTTCAGATTCATCCATGGGCATCAGTTCCATGTAATGAAGAGCCTAGCACCCTACTTTTCTATCAAGACCCTTAAGAAGTCTTCTCAAGGTAGTATTTAGACTATGTATGAAAAGCATGAAAGCAAGCACAATATTTAGGATTTTAACTCTTTGACAAGCATCCTACAATCAAATGCATTAGTAGTTTCAAGTTTTTTTTTTATACTTTGGCAAGCAATATTTTTATCCAATGATCTACAAAAACTTATTAGAACCTACAAAAGAGAAGTTCAAGGCAAAGATAAAGCCAAAACAAGCATAAAAATTAGAAAAATCCCAAAGTCTAAGGTCCTAAAGTGCTCTCTATGTCTAAGTTGCAAACGTTTGGAATCTACAAAGAAGATCTAACTTGTAACGTGTGAACCTGATTTTCAAGATTTACTCTAATAAATTTGTTTGTAGATTTGTGTAGACCTCTAAAGAATTTTTTTGACGCTTTTTGAATCATCAAAATCCGAGTTGATTTGCAAAAGTTATAGCCATTTTAGTGAAAGTGCTTCTTTATGAGTTTGACATATAAGCTCCCAAAAAGCCTCACGTGACTTGTAAGCTCTTAAAATGCCTTCCAACACCTACAAGAAGAAGAAGAAGAAGAAGAAGAAATCAGGGGCTTGGGCCTCATGGCGTGTGCTAAATGCGGTGCCTGTTAGCTTACAAGCACAAAAACATCAAAAAGAAGTATCAAAAGTTAGTGTTTCACGTCGGGTTCACCAAAAATGTAAGATTAGAATTGGATTAGAGTGCATATACATGAAATAACCACTAAAATCATGCAAGAAACAAATATGCAAATTAAATCTAATCTACTTCATGAAAAACAACTTAGAAATGGAAGAAGTAAAACTAAGTCTAAACTCCCTCTAAGATTTAGTTCTCATGTTCTCCTTTCTTCTCCTTTGAATGGATTGATGTAGCTCTCCAATAGCATATGAAGTGCACCATGAATTTGAAAGAAAATTGAGAATACTAGGAGTGTGGTTGAGCATAATAACAATGCAAGAAAATTGGTCCCTTTGTAAAGGGAAATGAGGTCTTATTTATAGGATTTTTAGGAGAATCAATGGTTAGGATTTTACAAAGATGAAGGGTTAAGATTCTCTCATTTGAACTATTTAATTCAAAGTGGGTGGATGGGTGGATCCACTTTGAAAAGTGAAACCCACTACCAAAGATTATCCCAAATTCGTATGGAATGCTTTGAGTGAGGTTTTAGAGGGTTTATGAGGCTTCTAGAGGGTAGTTAGAATCAAATTTAGCTTCCTCACTTGATATACTTAGGGTTAGGGGTTGAATTTTGGTCACTAGGTGGCCCACGACTCATAAAAGAGCCTCCAAAAATGACCCATGATTTTAGTGGGAAGACTTTAGAGATTAAAGAATCATTATTTTAATTTTAGTGGGTGAGGTGGGTAAGAAAGATGAAATATAATATTAATTTAATATTAGGAGCCATATGCTCCTATAGAATTAAATATAATATTGTATTTCAAGTGGGTTAAAAGGAAAATATGAATTAATTTAAATAGATAAATATATTTATTTAAATTAATAGAAGAAAATGATTTAATGTGCTCAAATAGAATTAAATGTAATATTTAATTTCAAGTGGATTAAAAAGGGAAATGTGAATTAATTTAAATGTATTTATTTAAATTAATAGAAGAAGGGGATTTAATTAATTAAAGTACTAGGACTTTAAATTAATCAATCATAGGGTTTATTTAGCCATTATATTAAATGTAGCATGTGATTAATACATATTTAAGATTTTCTGCATTTGACACTAAGTCGAGTAGAGTCAATTAGAAGATATAATTGCCTAGTATAATAGGACTTTGATGATTTAGAAAGATTGATATAATGAGGCCAATTTTGGGGTATTACACTCATACATATCATTATGATCATTAGCATTAACATTATTTTAATTAGAAACATTTCTATCATCATCAAGAGTATCTTATTCATTTAAATAAATTGCAATAGGATCTTTAATAAGAATAGATAAATCACCATGCTTAGTCAATTTGATTTTCCTTAGATTAAATTTCTCCCTTGGGCTATGTATAGGTTGGTCAAAGGGAATCGAGGAATTAGAAGGTGTCTTAGGGGAGGAAATGTTTGGGGGAGCAAGCTTATGAGGCCTAAGCTGATGTCTACAGTGGTAGTCATGAGCATAATAGTCAAATTTTAGTTTTTTGGAGACTTATGGTGGTTTAGGATCAATCAACATAGGATCCTTTTCTTTCTTAGGAGGAAGAATGGAAGGAACCTCACTAAGTTCAGACATAGAGGATGTAAAAGACTCAGAAGATATAGGAGGTGGGCGTGAAGCATAAATATGAGGAATGGGAGGTGTAAGAAGGACTTCATGTCTAAGACAAGGAGATTGGACATGGTTAGGGTTGCTCAATTCACAAATATTTTGGACTTTTAATTTTTGGTAGGACAGGAGGAGATGATCTTGGTGAGGTTGTAATGTTTGAGGAATGCTAGGCCAAAATAAGTCAAGTTCAAAGTTCCCATCAATTGCTAAAGGTTGACAGAGAGTATGATTGGTCATGATAATTTCTCCATCATAGGGAAATTTAAAACACTTATGGATAAGAGAGACAATAGATTTCATGGAGGTGAGTGAAGTAAGGCTAAGTATAACTTACAATTTATCTAAATTTAGAATGACAACAAAGGTGATATCTAAGAACTTCTTACCAAACTCAATGGGAAAAGTAATGGAACCATAGGTAGAATAAGAAAAATTATTGAAATTATTAATCATCATGCAAATGATTTGTCATAATAGTCTTGATAAAAATTTTGTGTGTAAAGGTGTTCCTCAGTCATAAAATTCACCATGCAAGTAGAATCAATAAGAAATCTATGAGAGGTAATATTATTAATCTTTATAGTGATGTAAAGGAGACCATTAAGTGCTTTAATAGTCTCCTAAAGATCAAATGTAATGCAAGGTTCAGGTTTTGGCTTAGGTTTGGGTTTGGAATGATCAATAAGGTTGAAAAGATTGTTGGACTTAGTAAAATTATTATTAGGATTCATAGTTGTAATCATGGGAGACTCAACAACATTGGTTGAAGAGGAAGGTAATGAATGAGTAGGATCAATTATGTTGGTGGAATGGGAAGGTAAAGGATTGGTATAGATTTAAAAATTTTGGTTGGGAGGTGAAATGGATTTATTTCCTTGATTATTAACACCCTTAACAGTTATGGAATTAGAATCAATAAGGTTTCAGAGGATTGGATTCAAATGGAAACACTTCTTAGCATCATGGCCAGGTTGACGATGGTATTGTCAAAATGATTTAGGATCATAAAATTTAGGAAAAGGTTTGAATGGGTTAACTAGTTTGATGGGATAAAATGTTAAAACATTAGAATAAATAAAATTCAACATAACTTTATGCAAAGATTAAAAAAGAGACATAAAAATATGAGATGGATGAAAAAATAGATGACAAAGGAGCCACACTTTTAGTTGTAGATGCCACTTGCACATCAACATTGTTTGATGAGTGGTTGATCTTGATGAAGCCTTTGGGTTTTTGAAACTTTTGAAAGGGTTGTGAGGCGATATCACTCTTATCAATCAGAGCCATTATATTGGAGGTTTCAAACCCACTCACTTGAAGCTGATAATTAGGAAACAATACATAATTGGGTAAAGGAAGTAAATTCAGAAAATAATATCTTATTTCTAATTCCTTTTTTAAAATGAGAAATGAAAATGTGATGAACTTCAATATTAGAAACATAATAAAAAAATTGAGCATGAAAATGTTTGAATCTACCAATAAAATCAATCACTTTTTATTTAACACCTTACTTACAATGAATGAAATTAGTCAAAGAAACTTTCAGAGGACCAATATTATTTTGAAATTTTTGAATGAAAGCATTAGATAGTTTTTGAAATGAATTAATATAATAATAAGATAAAGAATAGTACCATTGTAAGGCCTTCTCTTAAAATATTCTAGTAACAATTTAGCCATAAGCTTATGATCATGAGAGAAGTCACTACACAATGTTTGGAATATTTTCACATGAGTGAAGGGATCACCTTTTATAGTATAGATTTCCAATTGGGTATCTCCATCTATTGAGAGAGAAAAACACAAATGATATCTAGAGATGGAGGACTAGCAGTTCACATGTGGGAAGATTGAATTTAGATAGGGTCATGGAGGCCATTTATTGTTGTAAGGATAACATAGTTTGGACAAGGCTATTAATATTTTGTTAGGTGTGTTATAATAACTGAGAGGGGGGGGTGAATTAGTTAGATCAGTTATCCTACAGTCTCAAATAAAAAGATATAACACTTTAAACAAATTCAACAAATTCTACAACTCGGTAACATAAATTACTAAACTATTTGTGCCTTTTACCGATTACCAATAAACTAACTCATAGTGATTACTGACCAAATCAAATATGTAGTATGTAAAGTATGACAATAAAAAAATCATCACAGAAACACATAACACAATGATTTAATGTGGAAACCCTGTTAAGGAAAAAACCACCTGGGACCGGTAACCCAAAATAATTTTCACTCTTTTGAAGTGAGCTCGGTGAAGAGCCAACCCTGTTAAAGGTTACAAACACACTATTAGGTGTGAACTTGTTAGAGTATTTAAGACTAACAGTTATCTTTCAGCCAACATTCACTATGGGGTCAATTAGATAACAATGTACATTCCTTGAATGACATAGGGGTATAACATAAGACAGTTAAGTCCACTTGGTTAAGAGATTTTTCTGTATCAATGGTTAAACTGAAATAGTAGTTGATTTGATTACAATACAACTCAATTTGTAGATGTTTAGATCTATACTAAGCCCATACAAATCATCGGATCAATATATCAATTCACTTCCTCAACTTACTTTTACTCGGTAATAGCTCTCTGACGCTCGGTACTATTTTGCATTTTAGTTCTTCTTCAACTAGTCTAATTAGGCATGCATGAAATTGTATTCACGTGAAACCTCTACAGTCTTCTTTCTTCCGGTATGTTTCAATAAGAAACTCATATATCTTATATAGATAGATAAATTGTTTTCATATCATCTATTAGATTTTTTCGCTTATTCTCCTTCATTGATTTTGCCTCTTAAACCTTCCTTAGAAGATGTGTCAATAACACATTTCAATTCCATCCTTTAGATCTTCTCTGAATTTTGTCACTCATGGATCTCATAACAAACTTTATCCTTAATCTCGAAATCATAACAATTTCCAGCTCATCAATTTCTGTTGGATAAACTTAAGAATTTAATACTTTCATCCATACTTAGTTGACTAAGAAAGGCATTGGTGAACATAAGCTTAATTAAAATATCACTCGTTATACACTACACTGGCTCGGTGCATACTAAAGTGCTTCATTTACCGACCACATTACCTTGTACATTTTTGCTTCCTCCTTCATAATAGATTAATGCAACATAATCAAATCAACAATATGAAGTCATAGACTCATCAATAAGTTACCCAAAGTATTCCTTATCCTCATCTATCATATCCATCTTTCTCCATGTAGATATCTCAGTTCTTCATCTTTTTCTCTCCTCTTCCAGATGTTTAGATGTTTGCAACCAACATGATAAGTACTGTCAAAACTAGTTGACATCAATGAAAACATAATGAATAATTTAATTATCTTACATATAATTTCAGTAACTTGGTGATCTCTAATCACTGATCTTCAATTCATTCAGGTATTCAATCAGTTGTAGTTCATCAAACTCTCCCTTTGGCATTGATGGCAACACAAGCAATATGAAATATGTCATGCACATACAAAACATGTATTCTACAACTATGAAAGTAAATTTTTTAGCTTGGTAAGCTCTCCTTAGCTTGATATAGATATGTTTAATCACTATGTTACATAACAAAATTGCAAGTGCAGACTTTCCCTCTATAGATTTGATCTTTTCAGCTCTCAGATTCCTTCTGTTCTCAGCAAAAAAATCTTTAAAACTCTCCCTAACTTTCTAAGATTATCTCTCCCTTAGATAGATTATCACTGTTTTGTCTTTTCATATTGTTTATCTCTCCCTTTGACAACAATGCCAAAGAAAAACATAAAACATACAGCTCTACAATAGCCAAGTAACTCTCTATGGTTCAGTGTAGACAATGTATCTTTGTATACTCATATGCAAATCTCTATTCTAACTCCTCAAATATTTCACAACCTTAGACATTATCCAAAGTTTGATACTTAATAGAAATATGTTTTTTCTTCAAATGCATTACATGATTCTTAGAAATATTTATTGCACTTGTGTTGTCACAATATATAATGACTAACTTAGTGATTACCTCATTCATCCCTTCCAACACTTGTTTGATACAAGAAATGTTTGAACAAATCATAGAAAAAATAGCATACTCTACTTTAGTAGTAGACTGAGAAATACAAGCTTGTTTCTTAGTTGTCCAAGTCACAAGTCTTTCACCAAATAAAAATGATCCTCCGATTGTGCTCTTTCTATCATCTATATTTCCAGCCCAATCTGCGTCGGTGCAGACTCTTCATTCAAATTTTCCTTCCTTAGGATACCATAAGCCATATTCCTCTATTTTCTTCAGGTATCTCAAGATTCTTTTGACTGCAACCATATGTGAATTCTTTGGATTGGCAGAAAATCTACCAATAATCCCCATTGCATGAGCAATATCAGGCCTACTATGTACTACATACATCAGTTTACCAATCATAGATCAGTACAATGTCTAGTTTACCTCTATAGATTCATCATATTTTGTTAATTTTCAGCCTATGACCATTGGTGTTCCAACTGGTTTAGCATCTTCCATGCCAAATGTTCTCAATAATTCCTTTATGTACTTTGATTGTATGATGAAAATTCTATCATTCTACTGAATAACTTGCAAGCCTAGAAAGAATTTAATCTCTCCAAACATATACATTTCAAATTCATTTCTTATCTCATCAAAAAATGATTTACAAATATGATCTTGTTCTCCAAATATTATATCATCCACAAATATTTCAGCAATCAAAATAGTATCATCAGATCCTCCTTTCATGTATAAATTGTCATTTTCACTAGTTCTTACAAAACCAATACTCAAAAGATAAGTATGTAACCTTTCATACCAGGCTCTTGGTGCTTTATTTAAACCATATAAAGCTTTATGTAGTCTACATGCCATGTCTTTCTGATTCAGATCAACAAACCCTTCTGGTTGTTCTATGTAGACCTCCTCTTCTAGTATTCCATTCAGAAAAGCAGACTTAACATCCATTTGATAGACTTTAAATTTCATATGTGCAACATATGCAAGTAACATGCGGACTTCTTCTAGTCTAGCAACAGGTGCAAAATTTTCACCATAATCAATACCTTCTTCCTGTTCATATCTGTTGCAAACAAGTCTAGCTTTGTTTCTTGTAACCTCTCCATTTTCATTCAGCTTATTTCTGAAAATCTATTTAGTATTGATAACATTTTTATCTTTCGGTCTACATACTAAATTTCATGTCTTTTTTTTCTCAATTTTTTCTATCTCTTCATTCATAGCATTTATCCATTCATCATTCTCAAGTGCAACCTTAACATTTTTTGGTTCAAACTCACAAACTAAGCATACATTCTATCTTAACTTACTTCTTGTCAGTATCCCAGCTTGCCTATCTCCAATGATTTGGTTCTAAGGATGATACCTTCTGAAAAATCTCACTAGCACCTGATCTCTTCTTTGTTCTTCACTTTTTTAGGTTCATTTCCTTGTTCGGTAGCTTCTACCTATTCCTCGATTTCCCTTTATTGTTCCTTGGTTTCTCTTTGATGTTCCTCGGTGTTATTTTCCTGATGCTCGGTCAACTCATCCTGTGGCTTTGGTAGGTACTCTGGATGTTCAACATAAATAAATCTAGCATAATCTTCTGGCTCCTTATTGCTTTCTTCATCATTTTTATCAACAAATTCATCTACTCTGACATTAGCACTTTCAATCATCTTATTAGAAACCTTATTTAGACACTTGTAAGCTTTAATTTTAGTAGAATATCCAAGAAATATTCCCTCATCCCCTTTAGAGTCAAATTTCCCGTTCTTATCATCTTTCAGAATAAAACATTTACTACCAAAAATTATGAAGTAACTTACACTCGGTGTGTAACCAAACCATAACTCATAGGGTGTTTTATTTGTGTCTTTCTTCAATTGTACTCAGTTCAAAACATAAACATCTGTGCTAATTTCCTCTCTCCATTATACTTGTGCAACATTATTTTCTATCATCAGTGTCCTTGCACAATCAACAATTGATCTCTTTCTCCTTTCAATAATCCCATTATGCTACGGTGTTCTAGGTGCAGAAACCTATTATTTTATACCATGCTCATTACAATAGTTATTGAATTCATCAAAAATAAACTCACCACCTCTATCAGATCTCAAGCATTTAAGTTCTTTCCCAGTTTATTTTTCTACTTTTTCTTTGTACCATTTTAAAATTTTAAATGCCTCAGATTTCTCTTTCAAAAACATGATAGTCATCAATCTAGTGTAATCATCAACAAACAAAATAAAATATCTATCTCCATAGTAGCTTTGAGTTCTCATGGGACCACATAGGTCGGTGTGAACTAACACCATGATTGTTTTTTTTGAATGGTCTTTACTCTTAAAACTAGATTTTTTCATTTTCCCCTTTTGACATTCATGATACATAACATGATAAGGCTTTGTTAGGCTAGGAAGTCCTCTAACCTTTTTCTTTCTATTGATCTTAATCATGTTATAAAAATTTACATGACATAACCTTTTATGCCATAACCATGCATCCTAATTTTTCACTAGTAAACAAGAAGTCTCAGCATTGTCAAGATAAAATAAGTTACCTCTAGATTGTCATCCTATCCCAACAAGCTTTCCACCTTCATCAAATATATTTACCTTCTTGCTTTCAAAAGCTACTTGGTGACTTGAATTGTTAAGCTATGCCAAACTTAGCAAATTGTAATTTAGTCCTTCTACCCAATAAGCATTATCACATTTGGTTTTATCATTTATCAATAAAGATCCTTTTCCTCTAACCATACATGGTGTATCATTACCCATTTTTACTAATCCTCCATTATAATGCTCAAGATGATCAAATTTTTCTTCATCACTAGTCATGTGATGTGTACAACCACTATCAATGATCCATGTATCATTTTTAATAATTTTATAAATGAGTGTTGTTTCTACATACTTTTCTTCTTCCTCAGAATCATCCTTCATCACAAAAAATACAACTTCAACATCATCATTTATGTCAGTATTAGTATCATTCTCTTCAGCAAAGTAACATACCTTTTTTCCCTTATCCTTGTGATCTTGGTTGTCTCTGTTGTAGTGTTGGTAACTTCTATTATTTCTCCTCCCATAGCTTCCTTCACCAGATTGATCTTTGTTTCTATCTTCCTCTTTCCTTTTTGGGCATCTAGCAGCAATATGGCCAACTTCTTTATAGTTAAAACATGCTAAAGGTAATTTACCCTTATATCTACCTTCACCTTTAGGTAATCTTTGGGCCATAAGAGCTTCAAGTTCATCAAGCTAATCATCAGTATTTCTATCACTATCATTCCTTATATTATATCTACTGCTAAACTTACCAATCTTTAGAGAAGACATGAAAGCAGACTCAATAAATGGTACAACACTATTATCAAAATTGTTCAACTCAAAAGTTGTTAGCTTACGAATCAGACTATCAAGAGTAAGAGTACTGCTAGTTGCAGACCTCATTTTATGTATAGCAGATATTCTGATTGCATAAGCATGTAACAAGGTTCTTATAATTTTACTTACCACTGTATCTTCATCAATGACACCACTAGATCCTCTGATAGCATTGACTACCTCCTTTATTTGGTTTGTATATTGTACTATTTTTTCTCCTTCCTTCATTTCAATATCATCAAACCTACCTCTTAAGCTTTCAGCTCTGGCTCTCTTGACATTAACATCACCACCATAAACTAGAGCTAGTTTGTCCCACATTTCCTTTGCAGTAGTGCAATTCTTAACATCATCAAATTCAGCATCAGATAGAGCAGCAACAATCTCTATCATAGTATAGTTGTGTTCTTGTCAGTCTCTCAACTGATCTAGAGTCAAAGGTCTAGATGGTGGTTTTAAGTAGCCATTCTCCAGTAGATGTAAGGCAGAATCTTTGATTCTAGATATGTGAAGTTTCATTCGACTTTGCCTATAGTAAAGTTGTCCTTATTCAACTTTGACACTTCCCTCTTATACATCTTGTAATCTTTCTCCTGAAGTCCTTAAAATTTTTTTCCAAGCAACACAACTTTGATACCAATTGTTAGAATAACTGAGGGGGGGGTGAATAATTTAGATCTGTTATCCTATAGTCCCAAATACAAAGGTGTAATACTTTAAACAAATTCAAGAAATTTTGCAACTCGGTAACATAAATTACTAAATTGTCTGTGCCTTTTAACGATTACCAGTAAACTAACTCATAGTGATTACCGACCAAATCAAATATGTAGTATGTAAAGTATGACAATAAAAAAATCATCACAAAACCACATAACACAATGATTTAACGTGGAAACCCTGTTAAGGGAAAAACCACATGGGACCTGTAACCCAAAATAATTTTCACTCTTTTGAAGTGAGCTCGGTGAAGTGCCAACATTGTTAAAGGTTACAAACATACTGCTAGGTGTGAACTTGTTAGAGGATTTAAGACTAACAGTCATCTTTCGACCAACATTCACTATGGGGTCAATTAGATAACAATGTACATTCCTTGAATGAAATAGGAGCATAACATAAGATGGTTAAGTCCACTCGGTTAAGAGATTTTTTTGTATCAATGGTTAAACTAAAATAGTAGTTGATCAGATTACAATACAACTCAATTTATAGATGTTTAGATCTATTCTAAGCCCATAAAAATCCTCTGATCAATATATCAATTCACTTCCTCAACTTACTTTTACTCGGTAAAAGCTTTGTAATGCTTGGTACTATTCTGCAGTTAGGTCCTTCTTCAACCAGTCTGATTAGGGATGTATGAAACTATATTCACATGAAATCTATGCAGTCTTATTTTTTCTAACATGTTTCAATAAAGAAACTCATATCTCTTATATAGACAGATAAAATTTTTTCATATCATCCATCATATTTTTCCACTTATTCTCCTTCATTGATTTTGCCTCTTAAACCTTCCTCAGCAGATGTGTCAATAACACATTTCAATTCCATCCTTTAGATCTTCTCTAAATTTTTTCAACTGTGGATCTCATAAAAAACTTTATCCTTAATCTCGAAATCATAACAATTTCCAACTCATCAATTTATGTCAGCTAAACTTAACCATTTCATACTTTCATCCATACTCGGTTGACTAAGAAATGTGTTGGCGAACACAAGCTCAGGTAAAACTATCGCTCGGTATACACTACACTGGCTCAGGGCATACTAAAGTGCTTCATTTACCGACCATATTGCCTTGTACATTTTTGCTTCCTCCTTCATAATAGATTAATGTAACATAATCAAGTCAACAATATGAAGTCATAGACTCATCAATAAGTTACCCAAAGTATTCCTTATCCTCATCTATCATATCCATCTTTCTCCATGTAGATATCTCAATTCTTCATCTTTTCTCTCCTCTTCCAGATGTCTAGATGTTTGCAACCAACATGATAAGTACTATCAAAACTAGTTGACATCAATGACAACATAATGACTAATTTAATTATCTTACATATTATTTTAGTAACTCGGTGATCTCTAATCACTGATCTTTAAGTCATTTAGGTATTCAATCAATTGTAGTTCATCAATCTCTCCCTTTGGCATTGATGGCAACACAAGCAATATGAAATATGCCATGTACATACCAAACATGTATTCTACAACTATGCAAGTAAATGTTGTAGCTCGGTAAGCTCTCCTTAGGAGATAAGAAGGTGGATCCTATTTTCTATGGTTATGTTTAGAAGGAAGTTGATCCGTTAGGCTCAAGAAGTACCAAGCGCTAGACAAGTGCAATGATCCATCACTTATGTGGAAGATGATGGATACAAAAATAGAAAATGGAATGATGGATGCAATATATAGGATAAAATAATGAAGGAAATTGACTTGCAAAAAACATAGATTTATAAAAATAAAAAATTTAGATTCTACCATCAGAAATGAAACCCAACGACATGCACTAACTTGTGATTTCAATTTCATGAAAAGTTGGATGGATCAAGTCATGTGTCATGAAGTTTTTTCCTATTTTGAGTAAGCTCCTATATAGTCAAGATTTGATCATGTAATTAGTGCCACATGTTCTTACACATAGAAAGAGATGAATTATTAGTTATAAAGGGGTTCAGTTCAGTCAAACCCTAGTTGAAGAATCAAACTTGAAAAGTTATACAGTCAAGGATGGTGGATCCAATGAAGGACAGTCCAAACCTTGTAGCCAAAAGAATTACATAGCAGATCACTCAAAAATGAAACACAAATTAATTTTTTAAAACTAATTTTCATTAACATGCCCAGCTATAAGGCCTTCCGAGTTAGGGCCAATTAGAATTAGAAAATAATTTTGCAACATCCATAATTAGATCCAATACAAACTCAGCTAGTTCATCTCTAAAGACAATCAGAAGCTGATGGAAACCCTAAGGCAGATCTAAACTTGAGCTCGCAAGCCTCCAAGTAATCTCCTTGTTACCAAGTATGCAACCCCTAGCTCTGCTACAAAGGACTATCAGATTACAATCTAATCTGCAAGAACATTAAGAACTTTTCCACAACTTCACTAACTTCAGCTTCACATCTAAATTCCAGATTTGCTAAGTCTCCAAGTTCTAATCTTCCAAATCTCTCTCTCTCCAAACTCTTTCCCTAAACATCTACCCAAGCCCTCCTTAAATACTAATCATCAGCCAAAAGTCAGCTAGATGAAACCCTTAACTCCCCAAAATAAATAATTAAATATCATAAAAGTCAGCTCACAAATGAATACAAACATTTAATTCTGCATGTCAGCCTAAGACAATGGCTACCAACAATTAATTCACCAAGTCATCTCAACAAATCACACAAAACTCCGGTCGGTAAGTCAGAACTACTAAGCGACAGTAAAATTACCAAGCACGCCAGGCATCGTCGAGCACTAGTATCGAATGATCACCACAGGCATGACCAAGAAACCATTTCACCAAGTGCCAGGGACTACCGAGTTCCTTTAGTGACCGAGCTTCCTTCAATGATCGAGACTATCGCTCAAGGCTGCAACTGAGTAAAAACTAGCCAAAACACAAACACTCCATGTAGTTTAATGAGGACATAGAATGCCCCTGCCTAAACCTTGGATGCCCCTGCATCAGACACCCCAGGTTCCAAAAGATGTTCATATGTGAGAAGAACATCTTTCAGGATTCAACACATAAATCTAGAACTGGTTCTTCACATACAAGTCCTCCACCTTTTTTGCTTTCAAAGTCTTCCACTTCAGTTTCCTCAGTCTCTTCAAGTCCTTTCTTGACAATGTACAGGTTGGTTCTTCATACCAATCATTCATTTTCTCAGGATCTACAACCTCAACTCGGCTACCAATACTCAGGCTTCACCTACCGAGTGTTGCATCCATCAGAGGCATCAGTGAAAACTTCCTGTCATTCTTCTCAACAGTAAAAAATTTTCTTACACAGTCATAAATAGCTTTGCAATCATATTGCCAAGGTCTATCGAGCAATATATCACAACTATTCATCTTCACAATGTCACAAAGCACAAGATCCTTGTGTGTGTGTGTAAATTTTGTACCTAGCTATGACCACAACACTTCAGTAAAACATTAGAGGTTAGCAAAAATCAAAATATGCAAATAAGAACAATATAGCTAACCAGGCGATTTACTGCCTTCTAGTAGGTGTGAGTATGGTATTCTCAGATTAGACCGAGATCAGTGACAATGCAACATGTAAACAAAGGATTTAAATGATGAAAGCAATAAAATATGAATGCAAATTAATCTATTTTTTTAAATTTTTGATGCGATAAGATGAGAAAAAATGATAATAAATTAATCTAAATGGATTGAAATGATATGCAAATTAAGCTAACAATGATATGAAATATGAAACTAGAATGAATTGAAAACAAGATTGATCTCACAAAACGCTGATTCGCAAGAAGCTTGATGATTCCTCTGATGTCAATTCGCTAGAGTAAGTATGTAAATTCTATGGATGCTTTGTAAAGAGCTGAGCCTTGATTTTATAGAAATCTAGGGCTTGAGGGTGCATGGAAAAAGTCATAAATCACTCTTGATGAACTCAAGTTGATTTTTGAGTTAACAAGAAATTAGAAATAGATAACTCATAAAATCATGCAAAATCATGCAAGAACAACTTTTTAACTCAAATCAGAAGTTTAGCTCAACTTTGAACTCAAAATAGATGTTGAGTTTCAAAAAGATAACAACTTGAATTGATTTTCTGATTTAAAGTTTAACTACTCTTTGAATGTGCACAAATAATCATGAATTAATTAAATAAATAAAGTGATTTATCTTCAACTTAACTGATTTTAAATTTAAAAATAACTGCTTTATGGGTTAATCAATTATTTTAATCAACTTTTTATTCAAAACTATATTATTAAATATTGACAACTTGTATTTAATCAATTAAATAAATATTTAATCAATTATTCATAGGAGATTTGATTTATTGTCAAAATTAAATAATATAATTAGGAATAAATAGAACTAAATCTAATTAAATAATTAAGTGGCAGAATTAAATTAATTAATTAAATATTCATCATATTCAATTAATCAACTTTAGGATAAATATGATTTATCACCAAATAATATTTAAATTAAAGATAATTAGAATAAATAGGAATATTGCTAGGAATATTCCTCGATGCAGAATTTATGATAAAATCAATTAGGATTTCGATAATGTGTAGATGTGCCTTAGGTTAGCACTTCGATGTCAATTTTGTTCAAATTGAAGATGTAGGAGGTTAATGAACCTATAGCCCATTTTTGGGGTATTACATTTTGCCCCTCTTTGAATCACTGTGTAAAGCATAGTGGTTCAAAGAATAGTCTATGTTTTGATATACGTATGAAACTAATTTGAAAGATTAAAGATTGAAAGATATCGACCTAGGCCCAGAATGACTAGGAATCAAGATGATGCTAGCTATATCAAAAATGAACCGGTGATTACAAAAAGGTGCCAAAATGCCTGATTTTGAACCTTATGATTGTGAAGAAGTGAGTGACTGATTCCAACCCTCAATGTCCTTGTATGAATCATATTGGCATCACATCCTAAATCCATCAGTTACGAAGAACCAAGGAAATAACACTAATGAACTGATAGTTACGAAAAGTTGATACAGTTTACAAGATAGATTTAGGATACCAGATTGATATGGATCTTGATGAACCTGATATGCCCCAAGAAATGAAAGATTTTCCCCAAGTGATTATAGATTTATGCCAAGCGAGGAGGACTTTTGATGAATTAGTAACTAGAGGTGGTTGTTGTCTTGATTACTGAGAGAAAGATTTGATTGACAAAATTGAGTTACAACTTGAATGATGTGCAATACCATGCCCCCTTCAGGATAAAAATTGAAATCTGACAAGAAAAGTTAGCGTTATAGTTTAGAAGCATGTTAATTGATTTGAGAAGTGGTTGTGCACATCCGAGAACATGTTTTGCATCGTTTAGAGGTCTTGGAGACCAAGCTTGACTAGGTTTGACCATGAGTTGACCATGGTTAACCAAGTTGAAATTTTTATAGTTTGATGTAAGATAATCAGTTAAGCTGAGTTTTGGATTTCTTTGATGATTGAAGGTTGATTATGCAAGTAGTGAATAATATAAATGATCTTAGATTTCAATTTTGATCCCGAAAAAGGATTCTACTTGTTGTTTCGTTGGAGGAACCTTCATGTGAGATTCAACTCTTATGATATGTTTTTAGCATTTTTGAAGAATCGTTTAAGCATTTAAGTTTAATTCAATAATTTGTGAGATCATGCAATCATGCAAAGTGCAAAATGAAATGCAAACCTAGGACCTAGGACCTAGTCACTCATCATGTGTCGGTCATTCTCATCATTGAATTTTTTAGGTAACCGGATAAATCAATACAATGCCCACTAGTTATGAAACCATAGACATATGAATATCAATTTGTATGCATAGGAATTAATACAACACCCACTGGTTAGGCAACCATGGACATATGAATATTGATTTTATTTTCAGAATGTCGGATTAGATATAAGCACCAAGGCACAAACGCCAATATGACCTGAATATCATGTCCATTTCAATATAGCAATTTTTATAAGCATCAAAACATAGACATCGTGATGACTAGAATATGTCTTGCATAAAAACACATCAAACAATCAAGAGATCATTCTAAATCCAACGTGAATTACTCGTAGTGACCCTTTATCATTCACATCCTTACGTAAGATCACATTTCACAATAGGAGAAAGAACTCACTCAAAAAAGAAAATATTTAGATCAAACTTCCTTGAATTTTTTGGGTATCAATGGTTGAGGTATGCATGACCATCCAATTCAAGATAGAGGCTCTTACAGTTGGACACCATTTCAATCTAGAATTTCCAAACTTGTTAGATTTTCACATACAAGAAGAAAACAAAGAAAATATTATGCCCCCAGTCATCACTCTCTAAATCCTGTAAAGGACATCATCGAAGAGCTTGTGGGAACAAAATATGCAAAAATCTCAATGTGAATTAGTAAGCATACAAGGAGATAAAAGCATGTAAAAATCATAGATTGTTTTCAGTTTGTGTTTGATGTGTGATTGCGTTGTTGTCGATGCAAAATCCTTTCTGGAGATGAGACTGACTGACTGACTCAGATGAATCTTCAAAAGACTCTGACTAGATATGATACGTCTAAGATACATTGGAGGCCATAGGATATGACTTTGATTGCCCCCAAGTTTGAACATTGATTGGATACAGATGCTTTAGCTGATTGGTGTATAGACTAACTTATTGAAAATAGGAATATATGGAAAAAAACTGGGAGATATGTACAAACTAAAGAAAGACTGAAAGCTGGGAAAGACCAAGATTGTGTTGATAGATAGAGCATTTTGAAACAAGTGGTGCCCATTTGCCAGGTTTTCACCATCTTGGTAGAGATTCTATTTTTGCTACAAAGGCGCCTATTTCCAAGTTTTCACCAAGGCACTTTTTCTTTTTCTCATTTTTTTGTATTATTATTTTTCCCAAATTTTTTTGTACTTTTGATATTTTTTACTTTTTTTGTGAATCATCAAGGCATCTATTGCTAGGTTTTCACCAAGATGTTCATTTTTTAGGACTTTTTGCAATTTTAAAGATTTTTTCAGGACATTTTACCATAGACTGAATGCCTTAGGCGTAGGATTTCTTCAGATGGAGAATGTTGATTGGTTCTCAGAGCTCTTCTCCTTTAGTCGTTGAGATTTGATAGGCACCAAAGCCAAAAGTAGCAGTGATAAAAAAGGGACCCAGCTAGTTGGGTTCAAACTTCCCCTTGCGTTCTCTATGTGATTGATTTTTAGGATTCTCTCTCAAAACTAGATTGCCAACCTGAAATTCTCTGTGTCTGACTTTCTTGTTGTAACCTCTAGACATTCTCTTCTGATATACTCTGAGTTGATCATACACTGCTTGTCTACACTCATCTAGTAGTTCAAGCTCTTGTAACCTAGATACTCTGTAGTCATCATCATTTACTAGACCATGCATTTTAATTCTTAGTAATGGGATTTCAACCTCAATAGGCAATACCGCTTCAGACCCATCAACTAAAGTGAAAGGTGTAGCCCCAGTAGGCATTTTGATACTTGTTCTATAGGCCCAGAGAGCTGGATTGATCATGAGATGCCAATCTCTTCCTATTTTATTAACTATATGGTGTAAGATTTTCAATAGATTCTTGTTAGAAGCCTCAGCTTGTCCATTCCCTTGAGGATAGTAGATAGATGACCAATGTTGTGTAATCTTAAATTTGGCACATAGATCATCCAAGTCTTTGTTCTTAAATTGTCCACCATTATATGTGACTATAGAATGTGGAATACCATACCGGCATATGATGTAGTTCAAGATGAACATAGATATTTGCTTACCAATTACTTGTGTCAAAGGGACTACTTCTACCTATTTTGTAAAATAATCTGTAGCTGTGATTATATGGGTATGTCCATTAGAAGAATGAGGATGTATGGATCCTATAAGATCAAATGCCCATTGATGAAAAGGCTATTGAGTAGTGAAGGTAATTAGATCTCTCCCTGGAGCATGAATTAAGTTGCCATGCACTTGGCACTTTTGACAGTTCTTAGCAAACTTGATAGACTCTTTCTCCATTTTAGGCCAATAGTACCCAGCCCTAATAAGTTTTTGAGCTAGTGTTAAACCATTCAAGTGTGACCCACAAATACCATCATGGACTTCCTCTAATGCACATTGAGACTCTTCCCATTCTAAACATCTAAGTAGCATACCATCTAGACCTCATTTGTAAAGATCATGACCAATGATGACATATCAGGAGACATTACGAATAAGGTATCTCTTTTCATGGTGGTTGAAGGTATCGGGAATGATTTGGTCTTTGAGATAGGAGAATAGGTTTTTATATTTGGATGAATCGTGACCTACAATAGTGCAAATCATGTGGGTTTCAGGGGAGTCATATGCAGGGTAAGGTAGTGCTTCCGCTAGGAACTTGTAGCATAGCTCATGTTTAGGCTACTATAATAAAGTAGATAATGTTGCCATTGCATTGATGAGCTTATTCTCTATTCTAGGTATTTTCTCAAATGTGATAGAGATGAAATATTTCATGAGATCATCTACCATTCTCTTGGATGGAACAAGCTTTTCATCCTTAGTTTGGTACACATCATTGACTTGATGGATTACAAATTGTGAGTCTCCATGAATGTGTAATTCTATTACTCTCCACTCAATTGCTATTTTCATACCATTCAAAAGGGCTTCATATTAAACAATATTGTTTGTACAAGGAAATTTGATTCTAAATTCCTTAGGAATGGAGTATCCTTGAGGAGTGATAAAAAAGATGCCTGCTCCAGATCCATTCTGTGTATAGGAGCCATCAAAGAACAATTTTCATTCTCTAGAAGAAAGATTCAAGATAGAGGAATCTGGAAATTCCATTTGAATTGGTGCATCATCAAAAAAAGGTGCATCTGCTAATTGATCAACAATAACTTGGCCTTTAATATCTTTTCTTTCAACATAGTCAATGTCAAATTCACTTAAGAGCATGACCCATTTGGCTAATCTACCCATGAGGGTAGATTTGTTGAGTAGGTACTTTAGTGGATCAATTTTAGCTACTAAATGTGTGGTATGAGCCAACATATAATGTCTTAGTTTCTATGATGCAAATATCATAGCTAGACAAACCTTTTCAATCATAGAATAGTTCTTTTCATATGCCACCAATGTTCTACTAATATAGTATATAGCTCTTTCCCTTTTATTCTCATCATGTTGTGCAAGCAATGCCCCTAGTGATGTATCTCTTGTAGAGACATATAAGATCAATGGTTTCCCTTGAATATGAGGAATCAAGATGGGGGGATTTGATAGATAGTTCTTCATATGATCAAAATTCTTTTCACATTCCTCGCTCCATGCAAATGTCACACCTTTATTTTATGTCTTTGTAAAAGGTTGTGATATGTCCGCTAGCTGAGATATGAAGCGTCTGATAGATTGAACTCTCCCTTTTAATGTTCTCATTTGACTGATATGCTTGGGAGGTTGCATCTCCATTATAGCCTTTACTTTAGCTAGATCTACCTCAATTCCTTTTTTTGAAACAATGTAGCCTAAGAGCTTTCCAGAAGTGACACCAAAGGCACACTTCTTACAATTTAGTTTGAGACTAAATTTTTCCATTCTATCTAGTATCTTGCTCAAGTCATTTAAATTTTCATCTCTAATCATAGATTTTGTTAAAGTATCATCAACATAATCCTCCATAGTTCGGTGCATCATGTCATAAAAAATGGATGTCATAGCTCTTTGATATGTAGCACCAGCATTCTTAAGCCCAAATGGAATGACATTCCAATAGAAGGTACCCCATGCACATGTGAAAGAAGTTTTCTCTTGATCCTCTGGAGCAATTTTGATTTGATTATATCCAGAAAAACCATCCATTAAAGAATACATCTCAAAGCCATCAGTCATGTCCACTATCATATCAATGTTAGGTAATGGAAAATCATCCTTAGGGCATGCTTTGTTTACATATCTTAAATTTGTGCACACTCTTATTGATTTGTTTAGTTTAGAAATAGGTACAATATTAGAGATCCATTCCACATAATCAATAACTCAGATAAATCCAGCTTTTAGGAGCTTCTCTAATTCAGTTTTTACCAAGAGTGCAACATGTGGATGCATCTTTCTCAAATTTTGCTTAACAAGTTTAACTTTTGGAGCTATAGATAAATGGTGCATTGTAAGATCAGGATCCAACCTTGGCATATCTGAATATTTCCATGCAAATTTGATCTTCTTCTCTATTAGGAATGTTGTAAATTTTTTCTTTTCTTCCTCTGATAAAGATTGTGCTACATGGATCAACTGTGGTTCTTCTATTATTCCCAAATTGATAGATTGAGTGGACTCAATTAGAACTGGAGATCTGTCCTATAAATAACTTAGAAGGACATCAAATATCTCATCCTTAGGTGCCTTAGAGAGGTTTTCACCTTTGGATATGTCTTTTATTTTTACTTTTGTAGGTTCTGAGACTACCACAAAGTGGTTTTCACCCTCAGAACTCCTTTTCTTTTTATTGTTATTCTTATTTTTCTGACTAAGATACTTGATGTCTGACTCCATCATGCTAACACTTGGTTCATTGATGGAAGTCCTCATAGGCTCAACTACATTTAGGTAGCAAGAAAGGGCATAGTCATTGGGAAAGGTATAAATACCGTGGTTCAAGTTGGTGGATGTTATGTCAAGAAGGTTAAGGTGTTGGATAGTCAAAGTGGTGAAAGATTTGGAAAGAGTGTTTATGGATATGGATCTATCATCATTGGTCCTAACCTAACGCTCGAGTTCAAAGGTGATATTACAACTTAAGACATTCAATTCGTGAATAGGCTCAATGTCATTATGGCAATCTACTTCAGCCATCAGTGGATCAAACTCGATAAGTTCATCATTTCACTCTAGACTTACATTAGGTTGAGGTTCATATTGGTGAATAACATCAACATGCTTTTCTGTAACAAGTTCATCTAGTTCTAGAATGACTCCCCATTCATAGTCATTTGATTCATCTTATGTTTCTTCATCTAGACCTCTAATAAATCTAAGAACATGAGTAAAGTTAGGATGAATAACCCAAAAAGGGTTACCCTCAGATTCTGATTTGAATTCATACTCATAGGAATCTATCTCAGAATAACTACCACCTTCCTCTTTTTGATTGCCTTCAAGATTAGCTAGTTCTTGTGTTGCAACTATCTCTTGCTCTATAGTAGGTTCTTGTATTTCTACTACATTAATTCTTTTTATTGGATCATCTTCAGCTTCAAGGAGGTCTTTTATTTCTTTAGGCAAATGCTCATAAAGAATGAGCTCATCAGTGGTGTCTGAATCATCACTATCAGATTGTTCAGTTATTTATCCCTTTAGTTGATTTGCTATGAAAGGCTCAATCTATTCTAAAACATGTGGGGAGTTCTTGCTAAGATAGAAAGGCTTCTTCATGTATCCTAGACCTGTTGTATTCTTGTTTGCTCAGCCATGATGATCAAGAGGCAACAAAAGACCTTTACCCTGTAGTCCTAGAGGTCCTTTTCCTTTATATCCCATCTTTGTAATCAATTTATCCCCTGGGCCATATGACTTAGATGGGATATTTTGTATTTTAGCATCACATTTTTGGACACCTTGAGATTTAGGTTCATCTTTGTATAGCCATGCAAGCATAGCTTCATCCTCTTCAAACTCCTATTTAGATACTTGTTCTTCAACAAAATTTCCTTTATATGCTTCAAGAGGTTCTTTAAATTCAAGCTCAGACTATTTTAGAGTTTGTCCATAAGACTTAGGAGAGATAGGAAGAGATGTCAAAGATAAGATTGGCTCTATATTATATTCTCCCATACCATTTTCTTTGATTTTAACCTCTTTAGCAATGTCTTCCATCTTGGAGGTTGAAGCAACATCTAGTTGCTTAGTGGAAGATTCTCTATTATTGGGAACAAGTTTATCTGCACTCTCTTTCAAGGTATTGCAAGTTGTATATAGATCAGCTAGAATCGTCACCTCGAATCCTTCATAAGGAAATTTCAAACACTGATGGAATGTAGAGGGAATGGCTTTCATGTCATGTATCCAGGGTCTTCCTAGGAGGATATTGTAAGCCAAAGGTAGATCAAGAACTTGACATATAGTATCTCTGATGACAGGACCTTCTTTGATAGGTAAGACAATAGTTCCCTTAGAAGATCTTTCTTGCTCATCATATGCTTTGATAGTTATCTTCTTCCTGGGATCAATGGCCATTTCTGAAAATCCCAATTGTGTAATCAAGCTGAAAGAACAAATGTTTAGGCCAACATCTCCATCTATCAACATGCATTTGACATGATGGTTTTGGATCAAGACTTCAATATGCAAGGGCTGGTTATGTAGATGACTCAAGGAATTATCATCTTCCTCTGAAAAGGAACTGTACTGTGGAGATGAAAGATGACCAACCATAGTCTAAAATCTATCTAAATCAAGGTCATCAGGAACATTGGATCCAAGCAGAGCTTTGTCTAGAATGGCTCTATGAGCTGGAGATATCCGACGCAACTCAAACATGGAGATTTTAGCATTTGTGTGCTGAAGTTCTTGGAGAATACTGTATGAAGTAGTCCTCGTGTCTTTAGGATTTGAAGATTTAGATGTAGCCTTCTATTTAGAAGCAGATGAAAGATTGAAAGGCACCTTAGGGACATTTGATGAATCTGGTATTTGTCCTTGTAGGTGTGCCTGAGCTTGTGATCAAGTAACTGCATTAGCTTATTGATTATCTCTATCTCTTCTTACAATTGTGATGACATTGCAACGCTTAGATAGGCATGGTTCAACCATATTGATAACAACATTATTTCCTAAGTAGGCATAATTGACTTTAGCACCCATATTAGGTTGAGAAGAAGAATCTTCTTTACCATGTTTAGGAAATGGTTCTGTGAATGGTGTATGATCATTATTTCTCTTATGATTATCAATTGTGATGTCTCCATTATCAATTTTGTCTTCTATAATGTGCTTCAAGCGAATACAGTTATTATTCTTATGACCTTTATTGTGATGGAATTCATAGAAATCATTCTCTCTCCACCATTTCAGTTTAGGTTCTGGATCAAAGACTTTCATCTCAGGCAAGTAGATGATTTTGTTTGCCAAAAGAGTTTTCATGGCAGATTCCAAGGATTCTCTAAGAGGAGTGAATTTGCGATTAGGATCTATAGCCCAGGGCTTGTAATCATATGAACTTTTTGTTGGACTCTGTGGCTTTGGCTTCAGAAGCTTTGATGGCTTGGGTACTAATAGTAAGATTGAAAGCAGGTGCCTTAGATGGAGCACATATATTATCAATAATGCCATCTGTGACAATGCCTTTATTCTTGTTCCAATTTTTGTTCTTGTCCTTAGAACTAGAACCAGATTCATACTTGTCTTTTTGAAGTGATATGTCTCCTTTTTGCACAAGTACTTTCTCAATTTTGATCGCATTATCTACCATCTTGTCAAAAGATGTATGATTTTGCATTTGTAAAGGGTAGTTAATTTTTGAAACAAGATTGTTGATGAAGATTTCTAGCTTCTCAATTTCTGGAATAGGTCTAGCATATAGAGAAAATTTCTTCCTCCACCTCTTGAGAAATGTTAGGAATGGTTCTCCTGGATATTGTTTCAGATTACAGATGTCGATCATGGTGATCGGATGTTGAATATTGTAGGATTATTGTTGATAGAATAGTTTGATTAACTCCTCAAAATTTTTGATAGTAGGGGGCATTCTAGAGAACCAATGAATGGCTACTCCTCCTAGAGATCGAGGGAAAAGATTCATTAAGTAGGTTGGTTCATGCATAAACTCCATAGATTGAGTACAAAATTCTCTGACATGATCTTGAGGGTCAGAGTTTCCATCATACTTATCATATTTAGGCATCTCCACTCTTTTAGGGAATGACAACATGTACAAGTCTTTATCAAATGGAAAAGGACATAGAGCCTCCATGGAGAACTCTTTAGATTCCTTTTCTTTCTCAAGTTTGTTAAGTTTGACTTGCATGGCATGCATCTATTTCATCATAGCCATGATAGGAGTTTCTTCTACATTAAAGTTTGGAGGAAGTTTAGCTCATTGATGAGCTAACTCTAGAAAGTATGCTTCTCTATCTTCCTTCAAGAAATGTTTCATCATTCTTTTGAAGTCGTCATCATTTTGATATCGAACAATTTCAGAAGGTGTAGGTTCTCGATCCATACTGTGTTGAGATTGGTGTCCTAGAGACCCATGATGTGTCCCTCCATGAGACATGTTAGGAGTTTTAGGGCTCCCTAGATTAGATTGAGTTGGAGTTTGTTGATTACCTCCGTGAGTTGATGGAGGGGGTACGTAACCAGTTTTCAATAAAAAATTGCCAAGACCGTCATCTTCGTAAAGACCAGAATTATAGAGTTGTTCAAGAGTTGGGGCCTGGAGAGTATTCAAAGGTATTGTATGGGATGCCTCTCTAGATTTCTTGTGTGACAAAGCTCTGATTTCCACCATTAACCTTGGGTGAAGCCAAATAATAAGATGAAGACAACTAAAGAATGAATTGATTCTAGAAGATCAAATGATGCAACCTTGTCAAGATTGAAGTGATTAAAGAATAGATTAGATGTAAATGAAGGATACTGTGCCATAGTAGTGTGGGTAGATGCCCAACAGATAGCGGGCATGAGCTCACAATACTTAGCTATTTAGTAAAAAGATTGAATTTTGAAGATAATTTTGACAAGGTTTTGACACAAGATGAAAAAGACTCAAATCAATAAATCAGAAGGCTAAATCAGACTCAAGTGACCACTTTAGGAAAATGAATGTATTCATTATAGGTTCTGCTCTGTTCCTGACACAATGATTTGTTTGACAGATTTTGGAAATAGGCTGTAAAATTGGATTTCTGACAAATTTAACCAATCTCTAACAACTTTGACTTTGGCTTTGATACGAGTTTTGAAATTTTAGGATGACTTTTGACACCAGAAAGGATTTTTGCTTCAGATTTGCAATTTTTCAATTTTCAGTACCAGTTTGTTTGCAAATTTTCTATCCAATTTTTGAAGATCTGTGTAAAAGTTTGTCTCAAGTAACCAAGAAGATATCAAGCATGCAAAATAGCAAGCAAGGGAAGCAAGAAATTGTTTGAAAACAATGAACAAGGGAAAAAGAAACCTTGCACATGAACAAGCAATAGTGACTTATTGTGCTAATCCCTAGAAGTGCTAATTGTGTATGTTCCAAAAAGTTTTTCAATAATGCACATATTCCTAGAAAAATAAAAAAAATTTGGCCTCACTAGGGTTTGTAGTAATGGTCTGACTCTGTAACTTTTGTGATCTCAAGAGGGTGAACTCCAATCTAGGTGCACGGGGGTTTTGACATGGTCCAAGAAATTAATCAATCAGGAGCTACTAGGGAGATCTAACAGCCCAACAAGAGACCACACTTGTGAAGATTTCCTCCACAAGGACATTTATATAGCGGTTGCTGCTACCATGACCAAAAATGGATATTACCACTTGAGGTTCCATCCATGTGGTTGACCTAATTAAGGGAATGTCCACTACAATTAACCCACTCACAAAAGATACCACAGGGGGACTAGATCAGATTCAAGGATTTGGGTTTCTGGTACTATCCAAAAAGGAAGTAGAGCATAATCCCCTAACCTCTTCACTTCACCAAGATAAAGTAGATAGATTAATCTGACATGCTAAGACCAAGATTATCTCACAAAGATCTATGATGTCAACCGCTTATGATCTATCAACCTCTCCAGAGAGAGAATGTATCAATCAAAAGTTGAAGACACACGAATCTAGTAGAACATGAGACTTTCTCAGTACCTTCCCTACCTACAAGGGGATCCTTCATCAAGAGGAGCTTCGCATGAATAAACAAGAGAAAGAAGCTCAATCTCTCAAGATCATCCACAAATAGTGTTCATAGGGCTTATTTACTATGTGAAACAGATATGCAAAAAGAAAATCTATGTTCGTTTTATAGCCCAAAAATTGAAGTCTGATTTATGAAATCTGGAAAGGCACTCAAGCTAGACACGTGAGATGTTCATTTTATGTCCAAATTGAAATTTTTTCAGATGTAGTAGAATACCTAAATTCCCACGCAATGCACTTAGTAGATTTTACCTAATTTTTAGCTTTGTTAAGCAATCCCGCACAAGCAAGCCACAAACTCTCCGACAAGAAAACAAGCAAACAAGATATGCAACGTATATTCAACTTATGAAAACCCTAGGGTTAGATTTCAAAATCAATGATTAGGAGAAATAATAACCATCAACTAATCAAAATGACAACTCATATCATTCATTGAACCATGTGAAAAATAAGTGCATACCCATCACAAAATTTTATTTTTTGTTGCATTTGACCTAGTCAACAAGATCTAATTTTTTTGATATGATTTCAGCCACAAAAATAGAAATACAAAATAGAGACCCCTACTAAAAAATAGAGAGCTTTCCAAAAATGTACAAATTTTAGAAAAATCTCTTCATTTGTGCCCTAGAGACCCATTTTACCAAAATAGACCAATTTTTGTAAATTGACTATTTGAGCTATTATATTGCATCCAAATTTAAAACATAAATAAAGGACCCCCTATAGAATTTAAAGAGATTTTTGAAAATGTAAAAATTTTCAAAACATATGCTGATTTGCGTCAGAAATTAATTTTTTCTAGAAAATCAAGAAAAATTTATTAAAAATTCAAAACATCTCAGAAAATTCTAAATTTTTTATTGAAGCTTGCCTGATATGTCTCCAACCTAAAAAACAAATTTCAAATGAAAAATCCAAGCCGTTTTGGAGATAAAATTAAATCTTTGAAACTTTAAGGTTTTAGCTCCAAAAAAATAAATCAAAACCAGCATGTAAAGGTGGGTTGTCCCATGGTGGGCACCAGAAATGTGTGTGTGAATTTTGTACCTAGCTATGAACACAACACTTTGGTAAAATATTAGAGGTTAGCAAAAATCAAAATATGCAAACAAGAACAATATAGCTAACCAGGCGATTTACTGCCTTCTAGTAGGTGCGAGTATGGTATTCTCAGATTAGACTAAGATCAGTGACAATGCAACACCTAAACGAAGGATTTAAATGATGAAAGCAATAAAATATGAATGCAAATTAATCTATTTTTTTGTATTTTTGATGCGATAAGATGAGAAAAAATGATAATAAATTAATCTAAATGGATTGAAATGATATGCAAATTAAGCTAACAATGATATGAAATATGAAACTAGAATGAATTGAAAACAAGATTGATCTCACAAAACACTGATTCACAAGAAGCTTGATGATTCCTCTGATGTCAATTCGCTAAAGTAAGTATGCAAATTCTATGGATGATTTGTAAAGAGCTAAGCCTTGATTTTATAGAAATCTAGGGCTTGAGGCTGCATGGAAAAAGTCATTAATCACTCTTGATGAACTTAGGTTGATTTTTGAGTTAACAAGAAATTAGAAATAGATAACTCATAAAATCATGCAAAATCATGCAAGAACAACTTTTTAACTCAAATCAGAAGTTTAGCTCAACTTTGAACTCAAAATAGATGTTGAGTTTTGAAAAGATAACAACTTGAATTGATTTTCTAATTTAAAGTTTAACTGCTCTTTGAATGTGCACAAATAATCATGAATTAATTAAATAAATAAAGTGATTTATCTTCAACTTAACTAATTTTAAATTTAAAAATAACTGATTTGTGGGTTAATCAATTATTTTAATCAAAGTTTTATTCAAAACTATATTATTAAATATTGACAACTTGGATTTAATCAATTAAATAAATATTTAATCAATTATTCATAGGAGATTTGATTTATTGTCAAAATTAAATAATATAATTAGGAATAAATAGAACTAAATCTAATTAAATAATTAAGTGGCAGAATTAAATTAATTAATTAAATATTCATCATATTCAATTAATCAACTTTAGGATAAATATGATTTTTTGCCAAATAATATTTAAATTAAAGATAATTAGAATAAATAGGAATATTGCTAGGAATATTCCTCGATGCAAAATTTATGATAAAATCAATTAGGATTTCGATAATGTGCAGATGTGCCTTAGGTTAGGACTTCAATGTCGATTTTGTTCGAATTGAAGATGTAGGAGGTTAATGAACCTATAGCCCATTTTTGGGGTATTACACCTTGTACTGGCCAATCTGAACATCAATGAAACATTGTTCTCTAACTTCCAAAGCATGAACATCTTGTAACCAACCAAGCCTATAAGGACAAGGATGTTTCATTCTACTCAAACTAAGTTTTTGAACTAGGTCTTCAGCAACAAGGTTATTAGTACTACCACTATGAACAATAACATCATAGAGTTTACCTTCAGTCTTGCATCGGGTCCTAAACAAGTTACTCTTTTGACAAGGTTCATCCTTTGTACTGAGCAATGTTCGCTGAAGCAACAAGTTCTCTAATTCAGGTTCATTCTGAATGTTCTCATTCATCATAGTAGATCATCGGTCAACCTTCTTCTATGTGCAGTTAAAAGATTGATGTCCTTCCTCTCCATAGTTATAGAACGTACCCTTAAAGATAACTATACCTATCTTCTTGTTTGGTTCCATAGGTTTCTGTTCATCTTTTGCATCAGTCGGTTTCTCCTTCACTGAGTGATCAATCTTTTCTTTCCCTCGAGAGTTACTAGGTTGTTTCCTCTTCAACTTATCTTCTACCTTCAGAGCATACTAATAAGCATCTTCAACAAAATCAATCATTAGCATACCAAGCTCATCCTGAATATTGAATCTCAGACCATTCACATACTGAGCTACCTTTTCCTTACCAAGCTCCCAGTGTCCAAACTGAATAGTAAGTTTGTAGAACTCCTCGGTATAATCCTCAATAGACAATTATTTCTGCTACAAATTCTACAACTTCTTAAACAAGTCAAGCTCATAGTCAGCCGGTATGAACTTAGCTTTCAACTTAGTCACCATCAATCTCCACCGATTGATCTTTTTTTCACCTTCATCCTCTTGGTCTCTCTATAGTTCCTTCCACCAAAGAGCAATATGTCCTTTCAACTTTGTTTGTGCTAATCTCACCCGAAGAGGATCTTCAATTTATTCAAGCTGAAAGAAACCTTCAAGTTCACCAATCCAATCAATTAGATTGTCAGGCTTCAAAGTACCAGAGAAAGTAGAAACTTCCATTTGGTAATTACTAAACTGAGCAGCAGATCTAGGCAACCAAGTAGTTCTATCTTCACCAGATCTGTTCCTCCAATCATGACCACTAGATCCAGCAGTCTCAAATTCTTCAACAGCTTCTTCATAACCATTCTCAGTACCAACATTCTGAGGTATACCAACAATAGTTCTCATGATCTTGGTGACCATATCATTCTTCATCAATTCCATCTCAGATCTAAAATCTGATTTCACCTTCTCTGTGATCCAGGATTCAACAGTATCACAAAGATTTGAAATAAATCTAGGGTCCAATATTCTCAGAGGCATCCTTAAAGATAAGAAAAACCCTCTACAACAAACCCTCACCGACCACCTGGTGACAATTTCCAAGTTGCAACAAGTTAGATCTCAACCTGCAACCTTGTAAACAACTAGGGCACAATTTCACAAGTTCAGTGCTTCAG
This sequence comes from Chamaecyparis obtusa, assembly GCA_027943335.1. Taxonomy (NCBI): domain Eukaryota; kingdom Viridiplantae; phylum Streptophyta; class Pinopsida; order Cupressales; family Cupressaceae; genus Chamaecyparis; species Chamaecyparis obtusa. Next base: position 398,226 of record BSBK01005159.1, on the reverse strand, counting down.
ATCTGCAATCTAGATTGCACACAATCTCTGCTCCAATAAGATCAACTTCACAAGATCAACCTTGCTAAGTCAAACTTCTACTTCAACAAGATCAACAGTCACTCCAATAGGAACAAAACTTCACTCTGATACCACATTATGTAGTCAAGGATGGTGGATCCAATGAAGGATAGTCCAAACCTTGCAGCCAAAAGAATTGCATAGCGGATCACTAAATAATGCAACATAAAGTAATTTTTTAACACTGATTTTCATTAACATGCCCGATGATAAGGCCTTCCAGTTTAGGGCCAATTACAATCAGAAAACAATTCTGCAAGATCCACAATTAGATCCAAAAAAAACTCATCTAGTTTAGCTCTGAAGACAATCAGAAGCTGATGGAAACCCTAAGCTAGATCTAAACTTGACCTCACAAGCCTCCAAGAAATCTCCTTGTTCCCAAGTATGCAACCCCTAGCTCTGCTACAAAGGACTATCAGATTACAATCTGATTTGGAAGAAAATCAAGAAATTTTTCACAACTTCGCCAACTTCAGCTTCACATTTGAATTCTAGATCTGCTAAGTCTCCAAGTTCTAATCTTCCAAATCTCTCTCTCTCCAAAATCTATCCCTAAACATCTACCCAAGCCCTCCTTAAATACTAATCATCAGCCACAAGTCAGCTCACAAATGTATACAAACATTTAATTCTGTATGTCGGCCCAAGACAATGGCTACCAACAATTAATTCACCAAGTTTGGTCAACAAATCACACAGAACTCCAGTCAGCAAGTCAGAACTACCGAGCGATAGTAAAATTATTGAGCACACTAGCCATTGCCAAGCACCAGTATCAACCGAGCACCACAGGCATGACTAAGCAACCATTTCATCAAGCACCAGGACTACCAAGTTCCTTCAGTGACTGAGCTTCCTTCAATGACCAAAACCGCCGGTCAAGGATGCAACTGAGTAAAAATTGGCCAAAACACAAACACTCCATGCAGTTTACCAAGGACACAGAATGCCCCTACCTAAACCTTGGATGCCCTTGCATCAAAAAGGAAATGAAATATGCATGTATGGGATATGTGCTAATTATTGGCTAAAAAATTTGTTTCTTGCAAAATTTATTCTATTAACAATGACTCAAGCCCTTTTAGGAAACACACCTATGCACAACAGTTGGGTAAGAAATCATATTTTCTTTCCCTCTAAATTTTACTAGGTATAGCTCCCTAGATTGATATCCAATGAATAAAACTTCACTAACATTTAAGTATTCTTATTACCAAAAATAATGTAAGGCTTATTGCATCCAATCATCAACATGAACTGAACACATGAAGTATAAGGTTACTAAATTAAATCATACATGAAATGACAATTTTTTGCATTTACATATTTCTTCCAATAAATGACTGCTAAATGCTCAATCAAAAATATAAATAAATTTTTAGATTCATCCACATAAACTGGAAAGTAAATAAAATCATCAACAAGTTCTATCTATCACATAGGAAGATATAACTATAATATGAACACACTGATTTATATTAATATTGATCAATCCACTACAATTTCACTCACAGATCAAATTCTTCCAGTTTAACTCTGAAAAAAAAAAATCCACAAGATCTATCTATTAGAATAACTGAGATGGGGGTGAATTAGTTATCCACAGTCCCAAATTACAAAATGTATCACTTAAAACAAATTCAACTAATTCTGCAGCTCGGTAAGCAAAAACTACTACACTGTATGTACCTTTACCAATTACTAGTTAAATACTCATAGTGATTATCATCAACCAAATAAAATATGCAATATGTAAAGTATGACAATAAATCAATCCCCACATAAACACATAACACAAATATTTAACGCGAAAACCATGTTAAGGGAAAAAGCACCTGGGACCGGTAACCCAAAAACTTTTCACTCTTCTGAAGTGAGCTCAGTGAAGAGCCAACCCTATTAAAGGTTACGAAACACACTGTAAGGTGTGACCTTGTTAGAGGATTTAACACTAACAATTATCATCCAACCAACATTCACTATGGGGTTGATAGGATAGAAATATACATGCTATGAATGACATCACAAGACTTTCAAGTCCACTCGGTTAAGAGATTTTTCTGTTACAATGGTTAAACTGAAATAGTAGGTGATCTAATTACAATAAAACTTGATTTTGTAGATGTCCAAATCTATTTTAAGCCCATAAAATCCTCTGATCAATATTTCAATTTAGTTCTTCAATATTCAATAACTTACTATCACTCGGTAATAAGTCTTTGATGCTCAGTTAACTCTGCAGTTTGGTTCTCCTTCAACTAGTCTGAGTAGGCATGCATGAAGCTCTTTTCACATGATATCTTTGCAGTCTCCTTCCTCTGGCATCCATTTCAACAATGAAACCAAAGTCTCTTATATAGACAAGTAAACTATTTTCTTTTCATCCACCAGATTTTTCCGCTTAATCTCCTTCATTGATTTTGCCGCTTAAACCTTCCTCGGTAGTTGTGTCAATGGCTCATTTCATTTCCATCCTTTAGATATTCTTTGAATTTTAATAGCCGTTGATCTCATAATAATATTTATCTTCCACCTCGAAATCATACGCTTTACAGCTCATCAATTTCTGTCGGCTAAACTAAAGCTTTATTTCTTTTATCCATGCTTGGTTAACAAAGAAATGCATCGGTGAACACAAGCTTGGTTAATACTACCGCTCAGTATACACTACACTAGTTTGGTGTATACTGAATTACTTCATTTACCGACCACACTTCTTTGTTAAGTTTTGCTTCCATCTTCATAACAGATTAATGCAACATAATCAAGTCAACAATATGAAGTCATAGACTCATCAATAAGTTACCCAAAGTATTCATTATCCTCATCTGTCATATCCATCTTCCTCCATGTAGATATCTTAGTTCTTCACCTTTTCTCTCATTTTTACATATGTGTAGATGTTTGCAACTATAATGATAAGTACTGTCAAAACTAGTTAACATCAATGAAAACATAATGACTGATTCAATTATCTTACATATCAATTCAGTACTTGGTGATCTCTAATCACTTGTAGTTCATCAATCTCTCCCTTTGGTATTGATAGAAACTCAAGCAATATGAGATATACCATACACATACCAAACATGTATTCTACAACTCTGTAAGAAAATACTTGAGCTCGTTAAGCTCTCCCTAGCTTAATATGTTTAATCACTACGTTACATGACATCATTACAAGTGAAGACTTCCCTCTATAGATTTGATCTTTTTAGCTCTCATATTCCTTCTTTTCTTAGCAACAAATCTTTAATACTCTCCTCTGACTTTCTCATATTATCTCTCCCTTAGATAGATGTTCCAGTGATCTCCCCAATTATCATATTGTTTATCTCTCCCTTTGACAACAATGCCAAAGAAAAAAAATAAACCATACAGCTCTGCATTAGCTAAGTAACTCTCTTTTTTTTGGTGCATACAATGTATCTAGGTATACTAATATGCAAATCTCTATTCTAGTTCCTCAAATATTTCATAGCCTTAGACAGAATCCAAAGTGTGAACTATGTTGCATCAACATGAATGATCTTCTGATAAGATTAGGCTGATGCAACCTCTAGATCACATTAGTGACCGGTAGACAGGGGACGGGCCCCAAGTCTAGTCCTCAAATATTCAAAAGTTTCCTTATGTATAGGCTTTGTAAAAATATCAGCAAGTTGCTCTTTTGATGTAACATATTCTAGTTTGACTTGCTTCTCATGTACTCATTCTCTTAAGTAGTGATACTTAATAGAAATATGTTTGGTCTTTGAGTGCATTACAGGATTCTTAGAGATATTTATTGCACTAGTGTTGTCACAATATATAATCATCGGCTTAGTGATTACCTCATTCATCCCTTCCAACACTTGTTTGATGTAAGCAATGTTTGAATAGTTTGTAGCAGCAACAACATATTCTACTTCGGCAGTAGACTGAGAAATACAAGGTTGTTTCTTACTTGTCAAAGTAACATGTCTTTCACCAAATAAAAATGCCCCTCTGGTTGTACTTTTTTTGTCATCTATATTTCCAGCCCAATCTACGTCAGTGTAGACTCTTAGTTCAAACATTCCTTCCTTATGATACCATAATCCATATTCCTCTATTTTCTTCAGGTATCTTAAGATTCTCTTTACTGCAACCATATGTGAATCCTTTGGATTGGAAGAAAATATAGCAACAATCCCCACTACATGTGCAACCATATGTGAATCATGTGCTCTGATACCAATTGTTAGAATAACTGAGAGGGGGGTGAATTAGTTATCCACAGTCCCAAATTACAAAATGTATCACTTAAAACAAATTTAGCTAATTCTGCAGCTTGGTAAACAAAAACTACTACACTGTCTATACCTTTACCGATTACCAGTTAAATACTCATAGTGATTACCAACCAAATAAATTATGCAATATGTAAAGTATGAAAACAAATTAATCACCACATAAACACATAACACAAAGATTTAAGGTGGAAACCCTGTTAAGGGAAAAAGCACCTGGGACCGGTAACCCAAAAACTTTTCACTCTTTTGAAGTGAGCTCGGTGAAGAGCCAACCTTGTTAAAGGTTACAAAACACACTGTAAGGTGTGACCTTGTTAGAGGATTTAACACTAACAGTTATCATCCAACCAGCATTCACTATGGGGTTGACAGGATAACAATGTACATTCTATGAATGACATCACAAGACTTTCAAGTCCACTCGGTTAAGAGATTTTTCTGTTACAATGGTTAAACTAAAATAGTAGGTGATCTGATTACAATAAAAAATGATTTTTTAGATGTTCAAATCTATTCTAAGCCCATAAAATCCTTTGATCAATATTTCAATTCAGTTCTTCAATATTCAATAACTTACTGTCACTCGGTAATAGCTCTTCAACGCTCGATTAACTCTGTAGTTCAGTTCTCCTTCAACTAGTCTGATCAAGCATGCATGAAGCTTTGTCCACATGATATCTTTGTAGTCTCCTTCCTCTGGCATCCATTTCAATAATGAAACCAAAGTCTCTTATATAGAAAAGTAAACCATTTTATTTTCATCCACTAGATTTTACCGCTTAATCTCCTTCGTTGATTTTGCCGCTTAAACCTTCCTCGATAGTTGTGTAAATGAATCATTTTATTTATATGCTTTAGATCTTCTTTGAATTTTATTAGCCATTGATCTCATAACAAACTTTATCTTCCACCTCAAAATCATACACTTTACAGCTCATCAATTTCTGTCGGCTAAACTAAACCTTTAGTTCTTTTATCCATGCTTGGTTAATGAAGAAATGCATCGGCGAACACAAGCTCGGTTAATACTATCACTCGGTATACACTACACTAGCTCGATGTATACTGAAGTGCTTCATTTACCAACCACACTTCTTTGTTAAGTTCTGCTTCCATATTCATAATAGATTAATGCAACATAATCAAGTCAAAAATATGAAGTCATAGGCTCATCAATAAGTTACCCAAAGTATTCATTATCCTCATCTGTCATTTCCATCTTCCTCCATGTAGATGTCTTAGTTCTTCACCTTTTCTCTTCTTTTTACAGATGTGTATATGTTTGCAACTATCATGATAAGTACTGTCAAAACTAGTTGACATCAATGACAACATAATGACTGATTCAATTACCTTACATATCAATTCAGTACTCAGTGATCTCTAATCACTTGTAGTTCATTAATCAGGTTCTCAATCAGTTGTAGTTCATCAATCTCTCCCTTTGGCATTGATGGCAACTCAAGCAATATGAGATATACCATACACATACCAAACATGTATTCTACAACTCTGTAAGAAAATGTTGTAGCTTGTTAAGCTCTCCCTAGCTTAATATGTTTAATCACTATGTTACATGATAGCATTGCAAGTGCAGACTTCCCTCTACAGATATGATCTTTTCAACTCTTAGATTCCTTCTATTCTCAGAAACAAATCTTCAATACTCTCCTTTGACTTTATTAGATTATCTCTCCCTTAGATAGATGTTCCATTGATCTCCTCAATTATCATATTGTTTATCTCTCCCTTTGACAATAATGCCAAAGAAAAAAAAATAAACCATACATCTCTACATTAGCTAAGTAACTCTCTATTTTTTAGTGCATATAATGTATCTTGGTATAATGATATGAAAATCTCTATTCTAGTTCCTCAAATATTTCATAGCCTTAGACAGAATCCAAAGTGTGAACTATGTTGCATCAACATGAATGATCTTCTGATAAGATTAGGCTGATATAACCTCCAGATCACATTAGTGACCTGTGGACAGGGGACGAACCCCAAGTCTAGTTTGACATGTTGATGGATATGAATATGATTATTGGTGCATAAAAATGATGACCTTTTTAGTAGGGAATGATATGTGGGAGATTGTTGAAATAGGTCACAAGGAGCTAGATGATTGGAACTCTCTCACAAGAAATGATTTAATAACCAAGAAAGAGGCCATGAAGAATAATGCTCAAGCATTATTTCACATTCCAACAGCTCTTGATAAGAGATTATTTCCCAAAGTTTTAGGTGTAAAGATAAATAAAGATTCTTGGAAGACTCTAAATGAAGCTTATGAAGGAAGTAATCAAGTGAAGTTTGTAAAGTTACAAACATTGAAGAGATAATTTGAGAATTTAAAGATGCAAGAGACAAATTATGCGAGTGACTATTGTGTCAAAGTTAAAGATGTGGTCAATAAGATGCCCACACATGGGTTAATTGTGAACAATGAGGTTCTTGTTAAAAAAGTGTCAAGGACTCTCACCCCAACGTGGAAACATGTTGCCATTATCATTGAAGAATGAAAATATTTGAAAACCTTTCAGTTTGATCATTTGGTTGGATCTCTTATGTCTCATGAAGAGAGATTGAAAAATTCATTTGGAGAAAGTGATGGAAAAGCCTTTTCATCCAAATTGAAAATCACAAACAAAGAGGATGCCAACAACATCAGAAATTTCAATCAAGGTCAAGGTAGAGGCCAAAATTAGAATCATGGAAAAGAAAATAGATGAAGAGGTGGCTCAAGTGGAAGAGGTGGTTTTAGACGACAAGGTAGAGGAAGTTTGGATAAGAGAAATGTTCAATGTTACCATTGTAACAAGTATGACCACTTTAAAAGAGAATGTAGATTAAAAGAAGGTAAAAGTGTTAATTATGCTAAAGAAAGTGATGAAAATCCTTCAGATAATTTATTTTTGTCTTACTCTAAAGGTAAAGATAGTAGTATAGATGTTTGGTATTTGGATTTTGGATGCTCTAAGCATATGTCAAGCAATGAGAAATTGTTTTCCATAAAGGATGAATGTTTCAAGTCCAAGATTTAGTTTGGTGATGAAAAACAATTGGAGGTTTTTGCAAAAGGAGCTATGGAAGTCCACACAAAAGAAGGTATAAAGAGTGTTAATGATATTTATTACACTCCACAGTTAAAGAATAATTTTTTAAATGTTGGATAACTATGCAAGAAGAACTATAGAGTTGTTTTTTGTTAGAATGATTTAGAATAACTGAGAGGGGGGTGAATCAGTTATCCTCAGGTCTAGATATACCAAAAGAACTTTTTGTATCATCGTAAAATGGAAGCACTTCCATGTTAAGAGCATTTAGCCCTCTGAGTAAGTAGTCTAGGGTCATGTCAAGCACCTTGATCAGGTTTTTGATTAGATCTGGCTTTCTCCCCCTATTCTGCTTCTCTTTGTCCCTATTTTTAGTATATTTAGGTATTTCCTAGCATTTTGGATTGAGATCCTAGGTTTTTTTACCTCAAGGTCAAAGATGACCTTGAGGGTGAATGATGATCTAGACCCTGACCTAGGTCAAGGATGACCTCGATCCTGACCTAGGGTAGGGTCTGCCTCATCTTTGATCGAGGGTTCAAATTTTAGGATCCCATGATTTCCAAATGTCGGGTTTCAGAAATATTTGTTTTCCCACTTTTGGATCGGCCATTTTGGGTTTTGGAATGGTAAATCCTTAAATTGCATTTAATATGGGTCCATTTCTAGGGGTTAAGGTTAATTGGGATTTAATTCCCCAATGTTGGCCTTCTCTAGAGGTTTGTGCCCTAGATCACTATAAAAGAAAGCCTTCCTCTCTCATTTTCACAATCCAATTCTTCATGAAAAAGACACCAAGAAATTTCATGATCAATGGCTCTCAAGGAGATACTCATAAGCCATCAAGTTCTCTCTCAAGAAAGATCAAGCAAGTATTCAAGAAATCATCCATTCAAGTTCCTCATTGAAGATCAACGATTCAAGTATTCATGCCATTGAAGGGATTTGGTTCAAGCATACAAGATTCATCATTCAAACCCTAGATCTAGCCATCATGGTGTTGTGATCTTCCTTCAAGATCCTTTGTTCATCTTCTAGATCCATTCATTCTTCTATCAAGGTGGATTCCAAGCATACAATCATGGAGGTTTTGATTTACATTGGTTAGTGTTATGCTAAAATCTTTCATATCAACATACTTGTTTACATTCAAAATACAATTGCATGTCTATTGAATTGCATAGCTTCATTGATAGATCTAGTTCTACTACTTGCTAGCATTTCCATTTCAATTTCAATATTAAGGTTGATTCCAAACCGGGGTTTGACCAAGGAAAACCCCCCAAACAAACAACAAAAACCCTTTTTTTCTTGTAGGTACAGGTGTGGAATTGTGGATCTGAGCTTGGATTTGGATACCTTTTTGATGAACTTTCAAGATTTGTGAACAAAATCAAAGTCGACCTTCAAAATCTCAAAGTAGTCTTTGACCTTTTACTAGGGTCAAAGACTACCTACTGTCAGAAAGATAAAAGTTTTCTGGGTTTTCTTCACCTTGACATTTTCAGTCCAAAATAGGTTGCAGAATTCCCCGAAACTACACATAGACACCAAAAATCAGCATTTTCCAAATCTGCCCTATTTTGAGCTTAGTACTTGTCTTTAAATTATTTTCAGATTTAAAACATATACTCTTCATAGAAAAATATAAGATCTTCTTCTTCATTCGTATTCTTCATAGATTGATTCAATTGTGCATTAACCTTTTGGTTGATCAATTTGGATCTCTCCTTTGGGAATTTGGATTTAGTAGTTGATCTCATATTTCCCATATATTTCAATAAGGTGATACAATTTAACATCATTCATTTTGGTGAACCCAACATACTTACTCTTTCTTTTTGGTCTTAGATTTCCCTTTAAGATTAGATTTAGTTTATGCTCTTGCATTTTTAATTCAAAAATCCAAAAATAAAATAAAATCTATATATTCAGTAAAATACAAAAACATTTCTTGAATTTTCAATTACTATGGCAATTGTTAAGATGCTTTGGTGTGTGGTCATGTTCTTTATTACCCTTCTTTTAGAATCTCTTTATCATACCTATGATGTTTATGAAAGTATCATTCATTTCATTATGTTGATGACACTTCATTTTGTACTTGCTTATGCTTTTATGAAATTGACCGATACTACTTTGCCTACATTCAAAACTTTCATTAAAGATTTATGTGGCAGCCTTATTACTCTTTTGGATTATGTGAAAAATTTGGTAGATGATACACCATCTCCTAATATTCCTAATCCTAATTCGATTCCTAATCTTCCTAATCCTAATCCTAATCCTAATCTGATTCCTAATCTTCCTATTCCTAATCCAATACCTAATTCTCCATCTGCTATCCCTAGTTCTTCCCGTACTTATGATGGGATTCAAGCTATAGCTCAAGATGTAGATGTGCAAGAATTATTTGATTTACCTTCTCCTCTGATTCATGATGATATTAAAGGAAAGGGTAAAGAAACTTCTTCAAAACCTATTATTCCTCCTTATGCAACCTTTACTCACGAACATGATAAACAATCACCTCCTGGACAAGGTTTACATGCTATGTACACTACCAGATATAATATGGTGACTAAAAAAGGTTATAGAGGTTTAGGGCTTGGAGTTCATGAGCATGGTATTAGGTTTCCAATTCATATACCCCCTAAACCAAATATGTATGGTGTTGGTTGTTCAAAATCTCAAGTTCAAGTAGGCGATGTTGATCATTGTCCTCCTCTTCATAGTCTTCCCCCTACACCTAAAAAGGAAAATTCTAATGTTCGTCAAGAAGTGGCTAAGAAGGTATATGTTGAGTTAATGAATTCCAAGAAAGAAATCTTTAGACCTATGCCGATAGATGCTTTATATAAATATAAATGTCCTTTTCATTATAGCAATAAACATTTACTTGCTAATTGTAAATATTTCAACTTACATGTTAGAGAAAGAGTTGCTTTAGGAATTATACCTCATTCTCATGTGGTTTTACAATTCCTTCATAATTTTGATATCGGGGATTCCCCTCATCTTGATATAATATAGATCTTATCTTCCCTCTTGTCTCATAACTAGGGGGCAAGAGGTGTATTTTCATCCAGTCTCCTAGGATCCATTAGGTCTTTTATTGGGGCTTAATTGGTATTCTTTTTCTCCTATCTTTCTAAGATTTTGCATTATATTCATTAAGAGATCTTTTTCAAGAGATCTTTTCTAAGAAATTTGTTTTACAAAGATACCCCTTGTTGCTATCACTAGGGAGCAAGGTTATTTCTTCTCTTTGTCTAGGGAGCTACCTTTCCTTAGCTTAGTGGTCTTTGTTTATATTGTAATCTTATTTCATCATATGGATAGATATTTTGACTATGGATAACCTTTTTATATGAGAAGTTGTTTTCCTAAGTCATCACTTCTTCTCTATGTTGCAAATTATGTTCTTTATAAACTTTCACCCTTGCTTTGGTGTTAGGGTTGTTTCCCTCATTCCAAAGATTCCTCTTTCCTCTTGTTTGCAATGGGCTTGATGATTGAGTCTTTGTTCTTGCTATTGAAAGATGACATTTTATCTAAGAAGTACTCCTCTTTGGTGGGGGTCTTGTTGATAAGATCTCTTTCTTTGAGGATCCTTTTTCCATGAGCGACATATTCTTTTCATGATTATCTATGCTCTTGGATGTAGGGGTTAATATCCCTCGCTAAGAATATGGTGTACATTGTTGTAAACAAGATATCTCCTTGCATTGTGAAGTAGGTATCCTCTTCCTCTTCCTTATCATTTCTAGTAGATAGCCATGATAAGGAGGGGGGCATATATAGGGTCTCCCTTGTACTATAGTTTTTTATTTTTACATGCTAAATCTTGGAAGGTAATGCACATAAGTTGCTAAATCCTGAAAAGACATGCATTTTCAATATGCTAAATCCTTTGAGGTAATGCACATAAGTTGCTAAGTCCTGAAGGGACACACATTTTTCAAGTTTTTCAATATGCTAAATCTTGGAAGGTAACACACATAAGTTTCTAAATCCTGAAAAGACATGTATTTCAAATATGCTAAATCTTCAGAAGGTAACACACATAAGTTGCTAAATCCTGAGGAGACATGCATTTCATATTCATGGTGACATAAGAAGGTGGATCTATGATTATTCCAAAATCTGTCAGAAGATGCATTACAATTGCAAGCATAGTTTATGGGTGAACCTGTTAGGGATCTCCCTCCAGGGTGATTCATGGTAAGGTGGGCATCTTACTAGGTGAGGTAATCACTCTTTTCATTTCTCTCTTTTTGCTTTCATGATAGTAGGATAGGATCATGAAGCTATGTTATTTGTAGTGTTTCTCTTGTCTTTCTTATGTAATCAATTATGCTTTTATGATAGCTTTTCAAATATGATATTAGTATGAGAAATATTTCTTAGCAAGGTTTCTTATGCTAATTGATTTTGGTTGTTTGTACTAACCCTTGTTCTATTGGCACCCTTGTGCGCATATGTAGAGTTATAATCCTTAGTCTAGGGGCTTTTTTCCTTAGCTAAGTGTTATTTTATCTCATTGTGAATCCACTTGGATCTCTTCTTTCTTCTCCTTTATCAAGAGTTTGCATCGAGTTCATACTCTTGCTAAAGTGGGGGCTTAATGTATCATCTTAAAATGGAAGCACTTCCATGTTAAGAGTATTTAGTCCTTCAAGTAAGTAGTCTGGGGTCATGTCAAGCACCTTGATCAAGTTTTTGATCAGATCTGGCTTTCTCCCCCTGTTCTACTTCTCTCTATCCCTTTTTTTAGTATATTTTTATATTTCCTAGCATTCTGGATTGAGGTCCTAGGTTTTTTGACCTCAAGGTCAAAGATGACCTTGAGGGTCAATGATGACCTAGACCCTCACCTAGGTCATGGATGACCTCGACCCTAACCTAGGGTGGGGTCTACCTCATCTTTGACCCAAGGTTCAAATTTCAGGATCCCATGATTTCTGGATGTCGGGTTTCAGAAATATTTATTTTCCCACTTTTGGGTCATCCATTTCGAGTTTCAGAATGGTAAATCCTTAAATTTCATTTAATATGGGTCCATTTATAGGGGTTAAGGTTAATTGGGATTTAATTCCCCAATGTCGGCCTTCTCTAGAGGTTTGTGCCCTAGATCACTATAAAAGGAAGCCTTCCTCTCTCATTTTCATAATCTAATTCTTCATGAAAAGACACCAAACAATTTCATGATCAAGATCTTTGAAGGAGATATTCATAAGCCATCAAGTTATCTCTCAAGAAAGATCAAGTAAGCAATCAAGCAATCATCCATTCAAGTTCCTCATTGAAGATCAAGGATTCAAGAGTTCATGCCATTGAATGGATTTGGTTCAAGCATGCAAGATTCATCATTCAAACCCTAGATCTAGCCATCATGGTGGTTTGATCTTCCTTCAAGATCCTTTGTTCATCTTCTAGATCCATTCATTATTTTATCAAGGTGGATTCCAAGCATACAATCATGGAGGTTTTGATTTACATTGGTTAGTGTTATGCTCAAAGCTTTCATATCAACATACTTGATTACATTCAAAATACAATTGCATATCTATTGAATTGCATAGCTTCATTGATAGATCTAGTTCTACTACTTGCTAGCATTTCCATTTCAATTTCAATATTAAGGTTGATTCCAAACCGGGGTTTGACCAAGGCAAACCCCCCCAAACAAACAACAAAAACCCTCTTTTTCTTGCAGGTACAGGTGCAGAACTATGGATTTGAGCTTGGATTTGGATACCTTTTTCGGTGAGCTTCTGAGATCTACGAATAAAATCAAAGTCGACCTTGAAAATCTCAAAGTAGTCTTTGAACTTTTATCAGGGTCAAAGACTACCTGCTATCAGAAAGATAAAAGTTTTCTGTATTTTCTTCGCCTCAGAATTTCCAGTTTGGAATGGGTTGTAGAATTGCCCAAAACTACACACAGACACTAGAAATCAGCATTTTCCAGATCTACCCTATTTTGAGCTAGTACTTGTCTTTCAATTATTTTTAGATTTAAAACATATACTCTTCATAGAAAAATATAAGATCTTCTTCTTCATTCATATTCTTCATAGATTGATTCAATTGTGCATTAAGCTTTTGGTTGATCAATTTGGATCTCTCTTTTGGGAATTTGGATTTAGTAGTTGATCTCATATTTCCCATATATTTCAATAAGGTGATACAATTTCACCTCATTCACTTTTAAACTCTTCAATAGACTTATATCTATTCATAAATTAACTCAGTCTCTATAGAATATATCAGCAACATAAAACTTGTTGTCCACTGTCCAAAAGTAATCAACTTGCAGAATATAAAAATTTCAATAACATTCACATCAAATAACATTCACACAAGTATAACACTGGGATTTAACGTGGAAATCCAATTTGGGAAAAACCAACAGTAACACGCTACTAAATTTTCACTCTTCTAAAGTGAGCTCTGTGAGAAGCCAACCCTGTTAAAGGTTTAAAATACATTCTATTAGGTGTGACCCCATTAAAGGATTTAATCACCCTCTTAAGAGTGGCCTGGTTAGAGTGCTTAAGAACATTCCATTAGAATGTCACCTTGATTAAAGGTTTTACAAAATGACTATTTAGTCAACCTTGATTAAAGGATTTTGATTGATACAATGGTTAGAAAGTAACAGTAGGTTCTGATCTGAAATATACAACTCACTTTAAAAATACAGACCCAATACACTGATATGCTGATTTATTGACTAACCTTCATTACCATCTCCATCTCTGATCTACTTGGAAATCTCTTCAAGCAATCACCTCAACTCTGTTAAGCTCTTCACAACTCTTCTTAGCCTTCTGTTTAGGTTCATCAGTCAATAACATCAACCTTTTTCCACACTCTTCATAACCTCACAATTAGGACATCCTTATACCTCCTTGATTAGGTAGATTAATCTTTTGTTGCTTAATCTCTTCTATAGATCTTAGGTTTAGGTCAGATTCATTGAATCCTTCCATCATTTTGTTATCCTCCTTTTCCTTCTTTCTACTTCTCCAAAATTATCCTTGAATCCATAAGAAAATGATTTACCATGCATTAAATGTTCTAGATCATTCATTATTAGTGTCAACACATTTTACATATCCCAAGAATTCAACTATGTCAGCTGGGATTCTCAATTCCTTCACAAACTATAAATTAATGACACTCGATCAATATTGTGTTGATCTTCTCGGTCATCACTGGATATCTTGGTCATCGCTAAAACTATTCTTCACTTAGTTTATTATCTAATGCTCAGTCGATACTAGCATCACTTGGCTTAAACTAATTTTCTTCTCTTTTACTTGGTTAAGCCTATGCTTCAAATCTAATTACTTCTTCACTAAGTGTTAAAGATAAACAACAAATTACCTTGTCAATGTGCCAACTAATCAAATAACCATTGAAGTATCACATAAATCAACCTTTCCTTAGGTCCTCTTGTTATCTCCTTTGTTAAAATCCTCTTCATCAATCAAAAGATATGGTACTCTACTAGATAGAAACTATCTTGCCAGTTAAGGTTTGACATCAATGATAATATAACAATTGCTTCAATTGTAGTTTCCAATAGTTTTTAAGAATAAGAAGTGTATAATTTATGATAATAATCATGATAATAGAGTTGTGACTATTGTGCCTATGACAAAGAATAAAATGTTCCCTTTGAAGTTTGGTGAACATAACAACAACCTTGCCAATATGGCATATGAGGATATCATGTGTTTATGATATCTCAAGTAGGGACATTTAAATTTTCACAGTTTGAGGATTCTCATGTCACATGCGTTAGTTTCTAGTTTAACCAAGGTTGAAGAGCATAAGGAAGTTTGTGAAGAATGTGCTCAAGGAAAGCATGCAAGAGATAAATTTTCAAAGGAAAATGCATGGAGGGACCATTATCCACTTCAACTTATTCATTCAAATATTTTTGGTCCTATGAAAACAAATAATTTGGGTAAGTCATAATATTTAATCACTTTTATTGATGATTACTCACAAAAATATTGGGTGTATTTTTTGAAGGCCAAAGATGAAGCCCTTGATAGATTTAAGTGGTTTAAAGCATGTGTTGAAAATGAGAAGGGGCACACAATAAAATGTTTGAGGATTGATTGTGGAGGTGAGTTATCTTTAAGAGCCTTCCAATATTACTATGAGGTGAATGACATCAAGAGGCATCTCACTCCTCCATACACACCCCCAAAAAATGGAATAGCCGACATAAAAACCCGTATAGTGGTTGAAATGATAAGGAGCATGTTACAAATGAATAAATTGAGCAATAATCTTTGGGGTTATACGGTTGCTACAACAATGCATATCCTCAGTCGGATTCCCACTAGTGCACTTGACAATATAACTCCTTATGAAGCTTGGTATGAGAAAAAGCCTGATGTTAATCATTTTAAAGTTTTTGGTTGTTTGGCTTATGTTCATGTACATGATCAAAATAGACAAAATTTGGATGCAAAAAGTGAGTCATGTATTTTTGTTGGGTATAGTGAAGCAAAAAAATTTTATGGGCTTTATAATCCTCTCACTAATAATCTTATTTTCTTAAGAGTTATAATTTTTGTTGAAGGGAGAGTTTATGCTCATCAAAAAGACCATGTTGAAAAGAAAAAAAAATGTTTTAAATGATGCTATTATTGATGATGTTTAGGATGAGAAACCCACTAATCTTTCTATTTAAAATGCCTCAAATACACCAAGCAACCCCTCATTAAGTTCTTCAGTTCCAATTACAAGCCCAACTTAAAGTCTGAGGCCTACAAGAAAGGTAAGAAGATTGAGTCATATCTATCAAAAGAGTAAAAATCAAGCACATGAAGAAAATCCAATAGGTGAGATAGTAAATTCCACTTTAATTTCCAAGGATGATTTTGAACAATAATGTTTTTAAGATGCATGTACTAATGAGATTTGGATGAAGCAATAAAGAAGAGATGAATTATATTCACAAGAATGATACTTGGGAGCTTGCAGAGCTTCCACATGACAATTATAAGATTAGCACCAAATGGTTCTATAAAATAAAGTATAATAGTGATGGGAGAGTTGAAAGGTACAAGGAGGGATTGGTTTCTAAAGGCTTCACCTATAAGTATGAAATATAGATTATGAAGATACATTGACACTAGTAGAAAGAAAAGAGACTATCAGAATGTTGATTTCATTAGCAACTCAAAAGAATTAGAGAATACAACATATAGATGTGAAAAGTGCCTTCTTTAATGGGTACTTAGAAGAAGTATATGTGGAATAGCCGCAAGGTTTTGATGTGGAAAGAAAAGAACACGAGGTCTACAAATTGAAGAAGGCTTTGTATGACCTAAAGCAATAACTATGAGAATGGTATGCTAGTATTGATGGATACTTTCAGGAGAATGTATTCGATCGAAGTAAGAGTGAACCTACCCTTTACTAAAAGCAAGGAGCCAATGATATTAGTATTATAAGCTTGTATGGTGATGATCTTTTGTATATGGGTAGTAGTTATAAGATGAAAGATGAGTTCAAAGTTTCCATGAGAATGAATTTGCGATGAAAGATCTAGGACTCACGAAATGTTTTATAGGAATGGAGGTTTATCAAAGTAAGGATGAATTTATTTTTTGTCAAAAAAAGTATGGAAACGATATGATTGAAAATTTTGAAATGGTTAAATATAACCCATCCTCCACTCCAAGTTCTCATGGAGTTGTGTTGTGTAGAGATGATGGTGCTGATTAGATGATGAGACAAATTACAAAAGTATTGTTGGGAGTTTGATGTTTCTAACCCACACAAGGCCTAATATTCCTTATTCAATTTCACTTATTTAAAGGTACATGAAAAATACATTAGAGATACACATGAAGGAAGCCAAGATAATTTTGAGGTATGTGAAAGACACTATAAACTTTGGTATTCATTACTACTCTTTTAAAATGTTCAATCTTGTTGGCTTTAGTAATTCAGATTATTTTGGTTTGATTACTTGGAGTTCAAAGAAGAGAATGATTTTTGCTCTCTCATCTACAGAAGAAGAGTACATTATTGTTACTTCAGTAGGTACACAAGCCCTTTGGCTTAGAAAATTTCTTGAAGAAATTGAGGAGAAGAAGATCTAGCCTATAGTGATTTAGTGTGACAATGTAAGTGCCATAAAGTTAGCAAAGAATCTAGTTCATCATAGTAGGACAAAATATTTTGGTTTGAAGTATCATTTCATTCACAATTTAGTACAGAAGAAGGAAGTTGAATTAAAAAATATTAACACTCAAGAAAAGTTAGCTGATATATTCACCAAAGTAGTTGCAAAAGTTCTATTTTTGGCTCTTCAAGATTAGATTGTAAGCCCTCTCAACATAAAGGGGAAGTAAGTGGATAATTGATGCAGCCTAAAAAAACAAGACTGACATAAAGCTCTCCCCTATTTAGGCAACTCAGTAAGTGGTGAGACCTTCAATGTTTCTCTGAACCCAACATGGGCTTAGGAGAGTTCTCTACACCTTTAAAAGATCCTATAACAAACACAATTCCACTATCCTCACTGGAGGATTTAGTGTCTTCAAATAGCTTTTATTCTCCCATTCTCGGTTGTTACTTAGTTTCTTCTTTGACTGAGTGAGCTTGGTTGATGCTTGGTATTTATGTTACCCGAGTGGCCTCGGTGGCTTTACCGAGTAGTTTCCTAATGCTCAGTAATCCCTACTCTGAAGCACCTTACTGATTCAACTTGAAATGGGAACCTTCATATTAGGAAAGGGGATGGAAAGGTTCCATTCTCACTAAAGGTCTTCTGCATGAGAGATTTCCACACCTTACAGGATTTGGATAACAAGTTCTCAGTTTTAGGCCTTGCCGGGCTTGTAGCCTTTTGAGAAAGGTTCTAAGGGTTTAGTTCTAGGATCTTAAAAGGAACCTAAAAAAAACATAGTATATTCAAACACCCTTTATAGACTTTTACCAAACCTCTAGATCGCAAGATCTTAAACAATAAGGACAATACCTAACAATCCCTGATCCACTAGTCCTAACTAGTCTAAATGAATCATTTATTTAAGGGAATGTTCACCAGTCGATTGTCCAAGGAAAACCACTAATTTCAATGGTGTTAGGAATCCCAAAGAGACAAAAAAATTTCATCATATTTCTTTTATCCACCCCCGAAGTACTACTGTCACTTCAGTCTTCTATATCCTGTACCAAGCACATAGAGATGCTTGGCCTAGAGCCCGCAAGCAGACTTCTCAACACAATCCCCTCTCTCCTGTGCTATTGAGGGTCTATAATACATTAACCCTACTTTCATTTCCCCACTTCACATGGGAATCCCATGAAGGAAAAGAAAGTTAGGGCATTATTTGTTTAAAACCCTGGTTCAGGAGGGTTTCTTGAAAACCCGGTAAACTGATTCTTCTATCTCTCGACTCCAATCTTCAAACTAACTCAAATCAAAAGCATTGGAGTCCTAATTCATGAAAAAGGTGAGATTGAGCAATTTTATTCTTCACACTTCCATACCAATCGATACACATATTATTTACAATCCAGAACGTAGAGAAAAATAGGGATTTTTATTGATTGAATACAAAAATTACATAGAGTTTCATCATCCTTATTTTCTTCCACCCACCTGAAATGGATATATGAATACCTTCCCCAAAAGATCCAACCATTTTTCAAAATTCATGACCATTGCGAGGTTGTTTTACAAGTTAGTAGAAACTTTTCAAAGAATTTGTCGAGCAACATTTCTTGCATTTGGCATTTTTTTGCAAAATGTTGCATTCTTTCTCCTAATGAGCCTATAGGCCTAAGCCTTGGAGCCTAATGATCCCAAAAATTATTGAAACAACTTAAAATACACATAGGAAAATATAAAAATCCTAAATGTTCCTTTGGACCATAGTAAAAATCCCATGGTTTATAACCACACCGAGGGTGACTAGGTCTTACAAGTTAGCTTATTAAAGAGACCCTAGAAGTATAGGTGTTGTGAAGAGTGGAGGAGGTGCTCCTGCACCATACTCCCATGTTTTAAAAACTCAAGTCCCACTTGAGATATGTTTTTGAACCAAGGTTCCATTATTTTTGAGACACTCTTCACTCATCCATGTAGCATCAATGTCTGGTAATCCCTTCCATTTAACCAAGTAGTCTTTGCAGGTCTTCTTCCTACTTTGCTTGACAACTTTAGAGTCCAAAATATTTTCCAACTATAATGGTTGACTTGGTGTTAAGTCCTTTATCCATTCCACCTATGTATCTTCATTATCCCACAAAGTGTTATTAGATCTTGCATCACCCTTAAAAGAACTAAGATCACAAATGTTAAAGATAGGAGAAATAGAAATAATAGGGGGTAAGGAAATTTCATAAGCATTATCTCCAAATTTATGAAGTATTTGATAGGGACCAATCTTTATCATTTTCAATTTGGTGTGTCCCCTAGGTAGTCTTTCCTTATTCAAGTATGCCCATACTTGATCTCCTTCTTTGAAAGTAACATGTCTTTTCTTCTTATCTACTTGTTCTTTGTACTTTGCAGTATTATGACTCAATGTATCTTGGACTTCATCATGGATCTATTTGATCCATGCTGACAATTATTCTCCATGTGCACTAACTTTAAAGTCAGTTGGTAACTCTCTTAATTCCATAATTCCTCTTGGATGAAGGCCATAATTCACTTGGAATGGTGTCTTCCTCGTTGACCTGTTCACTGAGTCATTGAAAGAAAATTCTGTTTGAGAAAATATAACATCCTAAGTATGCCCATATTGTTTTTTTAGACACCTTTGAAGGTTGCCTAATGATCTATTTACAACTTCAGTCTACCCATCTTTCTATGGATGGTATGCAGAATTGAATGACACCCCAAGTTTTTCCAAAGGGTTCTCCAAAAGTGCCCTTGGAATTTCACATCTCTGTCTAAGATAATGAATGTCAAAAATCCATGAATTCTAACCACTTATTTAAAGAACAAGTTAGCAATATGTGAAGCATCATTAGAAACTTTACAAGGAACAAAGTCTACCATTTTGATAAATCTATCAACTATAACAAAGATACTATCAAATCCTTGTTTAGTTCTCAAAAGTCCTAAGACAAAATCCATACTCATTATGTCCCATGGCTTTGTTGGAATAGGGAGTGGTTGATAGAGACCTTGATTGGTCCTAACTCCTTTAGCTCTTTGATAAATAGTGCATGACTCAACAAACTTTATGACATTAGTGGGTAATCAAGGCTAATGATAGTTTCTCCTTACAAGTTCAAGTATCTTATCTATGCCAAAATGACATCCTAATGTACCACAATGCTTCTCTCTGATCATATTTTCTCTCATAAAGCATTTAGGAATATAGAGTTGACCTCCTTTGAACAAAAGGCCATTCTATAATAAATATTTTGAATAAGTAGTATTATATGCATCTGATAGAGTAGATAAAACCTTATAGATATCACTGAAGTTTGAATCATCCTTGTATAGGTGCTTGAGGGCATCAATTCCTATGCTTTGTACTTGCACTTTTTCAACCAAAAAAACTCTCCTACTGAGAGAATCTGAAACTTTTTTTGAAGTTCCTTTCTTATGCTTTATGGAAAATGTGAATGCTTGGAGTCGTTCAACCCATTTCATGTGCATGTAGCTAAGTTTATCTTGACTGTTCAGAAAACTTAAAGCATGATTATATGTAAAGACACTAAATTCATTAGGAAGAAAGTAGTGCTTCCCTTTCTTGAGGGCTTTAACCATAGCATAAATTTCCAAGTCATATGTACTATATTTCTTCTTTGCTTCATTCAATTTTTTAGAGAAGAAAGCCATTGGTCTTCCATCTTGACTGAGGATTGCGCCTATGACCAAATTGCTAGCATCGGTCTCCACTGTAAATAATTTTTCGAAGATAGGTAGTGCCAAAATGGGATATTGTGCTACTCTCTCCTTCAAATAATTAAAAGCTTCATCTTCTTGTGTTGTCCACTAAAATTTTGTTTTTCTACCACCCTTGATGGTATCAAGTAAAGGTGCACAAATGTGACTGAAATTTTTGATAAAATTCCTATAAAAGGTAGCCAATCCATGAAAGCTCCTGACTTCTCTTGGACTCTTTGGTCTGGGCCAATTGATGATAGCCTCTCCCTTTTTAGGATCCATTTTTAGAGTTCCCTTTGAGATAACAAAACCCAAGAATATCAACTCTTGTTGCTTGAATGTACATTTTTATAAGTTGATAGACAATTTCTTCTCACATAGTCTTTGGAAAACTTGTTCCAAATGTCTCATGTGCTCTTCTATAGTCCCACTAAAGATTAGGATGTCATCTAAATAGACCACCACAAACTTTCCTATGACATCTTGAAGCACTTCATTTATTAATCTCATGAAGGTGCTAGGAGCATTGCTAAGGACAAATAGAATCACAAGCCATTCATATAATCCCTCAATGGTTTTAAATGTAGTTTTCCACTCATCTCCTGGCCTTATTCTTATCTGATGGTAACCAAATTTAAGGTTAATTTTTTGAGAAATAACATGCTCCTCCAAGTTGGTATAGTAGATCCTCAATCCTAGGTATGGGGAATTTGTATCTGATTGTTATTTTGTTTATTTCCTTGGAGTCAGTACATAGTCTCCATTTTCCATCCTTTTTAGGGGTGAAAAAACTTAGGAATACACAAGGTCTGAGACTCTTTTTTATGAGTCCTTTTGTAAAAAATTCATTGATTTATCTGGTGATTTCATCATTCTGATCAGGAGTGAGTTTATAAGCATCTTTTTTTGGTAGGGAAGCACCTGGGATGAAATCTATTTGGTGACAGATGTCCCTTAATGGTGGGAGTTCATCTGGTGTGTCTCCTAGAACTATTCCTTTGTATTTCTACAGTAGACTATCTACTTCCTTTGGTACCTCATTGTGCACTGTCTTCTCCTTTGGTTTAAGGACTAGGGCATATCCTACCTCAGAATCTTGAATAGTATTGATCATCTCTTGTTCTCCTACAATCATGACTAACTGTTGTTTTGATTTTTCTTGTTGAGGATCAGGAAGAGGGAGAAGGTTGTACTTGTGACTATTTTGAATAATTTGGTATTTTTTTGTGACTCCATCATGTTTAGCCTATAGATCATACTTCCATGGGCATCCTAACAAAAGGTGATAGACATCCATGTCTACAACATCACAAAGGATTCTATCCTTATAGTATTTTATAGAGAAATCTACCCAAACTTGTTTATTTATGAGGGTTTGTTGCCCTTTTGTCAACCAAGATACATGGGATGGGTTTGAGTGGGGTATATTTTCTAGTTTTAATTTATCTACCATCTCTCTAGATACAAGATTTTTAGTAGAACCAGAATCAATTACTAATTTGCATACCTTTCCATGGCTTTTGTAGTTGGTCCTGAAGAGATTATTCCTTTGAGGAGGCTCCACCAGTATTGGTGCTTGGATTAATGTCCTCTTCATCATGAGGGATACACCTTCTTCTCCTGTAAAATCTCTTACACTATCAACATCATCTTCTTGCACTAGGTTGGATCTTCTTTCACCTTGGTTATGTTAGGAATGGGAACACTAAGAGGGAAGGGGGGGGGTGAATTAGTGTTCACTGTATTTTAACTTTTCACTTTAATCTGAATACTGAATTATAGATGCTTAAGTACAGAATTAAACATTCACATAAACATGAAACATGAAATCAACACATGACACCAATATGGTTATAGGGAAACCCAAATAGGTAAAAACCCCGGTGGGACTTGATAACCACTAATAATCTGTACTAGTGATTTGTGATCCTTGTTAGAAGATCCTTTACCCTGTTAGGAGTAGCTTTACAATGCTTTTAGTATAGTAGACCTTATTAAGGATTAGGCCCTATTAGGAGTCTTTTACAATGATCCCTGTTAGGGGAGTGGACTCACTATCCTAAATCTCAATGCTCAAATCATGAAGGCTACAACCTTCTTAATCAGATACACACTATATCTGCAGGTGAACTGTCACTGTGACACTACTTGTCAGATCAGTTCCTTTGGTGTGTTGATGATTTGAACTCTAGAAAAGCTCTAATAAATCTTATGCTCACTTTGCATACCTCTGCTATTCTTATCACAACTCTCTTACAACTCCCATACCGATTACAATGGGCGCACCTTATATTTATGCGCTCATACCAAATATACAATTAGGTTGGCCCTATAACTAATTACAAATAATGCTTCCAAATGAATTGGCTTAAGTGTGCTTACAATTATACATATACATATGTCAGAAACCTAAATAAAATGGGCACATAGCCTCTACAACATTAATTTATAATCACAAACCAAAATAGTCTCTGTCGGCTCTATGCTCTGTTCTCTGCTGGCACACACTGGCTATGTAACTTCAACTGATTATAACTTTCACATCTTTGTATATCTACTTATGCAATATTAGACTAAGCATAAGTATATTCTAACAACCTTAACTTCTAGGGTCCATACCTTAATTCATCCGTACACATGTGCACTGATGCTCTAAGTCTCTGGTGCTCTATATGCTGTCTAGTCTTCAACACTTAACTAAATTCTGATCTTTACACTTAGTGCACTGACTCCAAACTGCTATATGAATTTGTTTCCATAATGAAAACACTATAACTAGTCATATATCTCAGTATAGATAACTTTCCAACAATCTCCCCCTTTGTCATTGATGGCAACAAAGGAATATGGCTAAGTCTCTAAGTGTCCCTTGATACAAAAAACTTTTTGTCTTCTATATATTTTATACAAACTCTTATATCTCCCTATACATATATGTACTCCATATTCTATACAACTCCCCCTTTGACATTAATGACAAAGGTGCATCAAAAAATTTATCTACATACACTTACTGAGGGAAAACATCCGAATATGCAATCTTGAGTTTCTGGATCTCCTTCTTCCAAAAGGTTATCAGAGAATTGACTATCTATAGATGGGCACATAATGCATATTGTAGCTTCTCCATTTTCTCCAATTCTATGCTCAAACCTTGATCATAGGTTTTCATAGTTGCAGCAATCTCCTTTATGTTCTGATTGAGAATGTCTAAGGAAGGTGCAAGAGCATTCCTTAATTGGGTCTTTCTAGACCTTATCTTCTCCATTTCTTTTTTTGCCCTCTCAATTATGTCTAGTTGTCCTTGATAGACATTGTTGCACATGTTTACATCAGTGGAAGTGTCTAGCACTGAAATCTTCACCTTCTCAATCATTGCCTCTGCATCTTTGATCTTCTTAAGATGGGCATCAATGAACTTATCTTGATCCATGGATTCTGTAATGACTTTCCTTCCTTGATCTGCAAATTCCTTCAATGATGCCTGACCAGAATTAAGAGAGGTCAAGTCTAGTGAAAAGTTACTCATTAGTTCATTGAGTCTCTTCTTTAAGTACTTTTCCTCTACCATTATGGCCACAAATTCTTCTAGGCTTGAAAAATTTATTTTGAACTGAGAGATGATTGTACTCACATCATCAATTGAATTTACATTTACCATCTTCTTGTCCTCTGGTAGCAAACTGTTCAAAATATTTACTGATTCTACCAGGAGAGTATTTCTCATTACTTGCTTCTCCTTTGCCTTCTCCATAGCTAGGATGCTAAACTTAATCAAGTCTTCTTCCTTCCAGGAGTCCAAACTGCTAGTGTCAGGTGTGAGACTTGACAACAATGTTGAGGAGGGATTGATGGGAGTGCTATCCATCACCTCTTTCTTCACCTTGACCAAATCAACAAAAGATTCATCTTTCTTTTCTAACTCTACTCCTTTCTTTTCTTCATTAGATATATCTTCTATGATTACTTCTTCTTGCTTAGTTTGAGGGATATTGCTGCATAGGATTTCTGCTTCCTCAGTGCTGACAAATGCTTCTTCAAACTTGTCTAACTCCTTATCAGTGGCCGTCATGGCTATTTCCACATTGTCTATGATAATTGTGTTGTCTTTGGGTGATTCAGTCATGGGCACAGACTGATCTACTTCTGATTGAGTTTCTACTAATGGTGGTGAGTCCTGAGGACCTATCATTGGTACATTAGTGGCCTCTGCCACTTTATCTTCCCTGATGGGTGCATGAGTGATGGGCACAGTTGGTGGTTTGATCTAGTTTTCTAATAACACCTTCTCAAATGTTTTTTCTATTTCCTTCGTAATCAACTCATAATCTTTTTTCATGATATGAAGAGTTCTCATTTTTGTTCTAAGGTGCGGCTTCACCAAATTCAATATCAGTTCCACTTCTTCTTTAGAACATACTGGCAGAGTATCTTCTAATACTTTTTCTCTTATTCTTTGATCTTCCTCATTAGCTTGTCTCTTCATATTTTCCAAAATATCCCATACTTTATCTGGAATTTCTATTTTCAGCTCAAGGAATTTTTTCTTGAACTTGATCATGTGTTTGACAATCATATTATGAATCTTTGATTTGTCAATCTCACTGTAAGATTCATAGAACTTTTCTACTTGATCAATTCTACCCTCATCAACAATTCTTGTATTTAGAACCTTAAGGCTAGGCTTGAATCCTACCTGAGGAGGTGCTTGAGTGTTTTTCTTACTCTGTAATGCTTGCAAGGATGGATGACTAGTGCTACTTCTTTCTTCCTTTTGAATAAAGGCTTATACTCCGGAGGAGTATCTTTGGGCGTAGAAGGAGTACTATCTTCTTTATCCTTCTGACTATCATCTTTCTCAATTTTTATCTTTTTCTCCTTGGAATCTTCTTATTCTTTTGCTGTGCTCTTCAATTTTATGGAAATCTTCTCATCCCTTGCTTTATCAAGGTCTACTTGTGATACACCATGATTCTTAGGATCTCTGATGTGACCTTTGCAATTTTCCTTTTTGTTGCAGCACTGTTCAGCTTAGCATCAACTTCTCTAGTCTTTTCTTCATAGGTTCCCCACCTAGGTTCATTGTCATCATTAGGGGCTGATAGCAATACCTGTGCATAAGATTCAAGAACTTGTTCTTCAACCTCATACCCAAGTGGATGAATCCACTTAGTTCTAGGTTCCACAGCTTCCATACATGTAGTATCAATCTCCACCATGAAGCATATTGTATCTTTATACTTCTCCACAATACTCTTAGGAATTTTGTACCTCATTTGCATCCTTTCTCTGAAGGTCTTCAATTCCAAAGTAATGAAATCTCTAAGTGTGCTTTCTATGGATGCCTTGTTTGATATCTGTGGCATGGTAGGAATGGACTTGTCTAGATACAAGTCTGACACTTTACCAACTATATGAAGGTACATATAGATGATTAGGGACCCAAACCTGAATACCTTGGTCTTATCATGTTTGATAGCTTTGATATTGTCTATCAAATATGTGCACAAGATTTCACCCAAGTTGAACTCTCCATCTTCTTGCACAAGATGGATGGCTGCTAGAATAGTGCCCGCAGACACACTATTTACCCTACTGGTGTGATGAAATCTGTAACCCAAAATCATTGATATCAACTTGATGTCTGGTTTCTCTATAGGCTCAATGGTCATGTCGCGCTTATCACTTTTTGATTTACACACTTGCTCCACCATTTTCCTAACATCCTTACCCACTGGAAGGATGGCACCTATCTTAGAGAGGCTTGTTAACTCATGAATTAGGTCTCTTGTTATTCTTACTGGTACATCTCCAATCCAAAACAAGTCATCATGGATTTAGCTCAACAATATCTTAATCCATTCAGTTTCATATATGTTGTGGCATGTTCAACAATGGGGTGATCATTCCATTTTGTGTATTTATCCATGAACATTTTGTTAGGTTTCAACATTGTGTCCATGTGCCCCCTTAACCTATCTAGTCCAATAGGTTCCTTCTCACAATAGATGTAAGCCCTTATGTCTTCTACATGCATGATGCCCATCGACGTGCGGGAAAATGCTCCCTCTAAATCATCTACGGTTGATTTGAATAGGTGCCTCTTAAAAACATACCTCTTCTTCTCAGCAACATCAAAAACAATAGGAGTGGCCATGACTTACTTGATATTCACTTTCCAAATGATCTTTGAGATGTTCTCACGACTTCTGAAATGGTGCAACGAGCTAGGGTTTCTTGCAACCGATCAAATGCACTGAAATTACTGATAGCTCAATCTCCAAATCTTCACAACAAATTCCAAGACTCAATATGCTCTTCAATCACTCTAAGTATGAATGTAATTAGTAAACAAACAACTTTTTGTGTACTTAAAGTAAGAAATTTTCCATTAATACAAATTGCGTAAACTAGGCTGTCACTTCAAATTTTCAAACTTGAGTTCCTCCAATAATCAGCATGTGTGCTCTTACAAAAAGTTTCCTATACACTTCAATAGCTTAAGTCCAAAGGCACATACTCTGAGGATGAGTATACCAGCCACGCAGGGGTTTAGAGCTAAATTAGCCCCCCCTATGACCCCGAGAGCCATTTATGAAGATGTAGAGGGTGCGTCCACTTGGGATGTATCCAATACATTCTCAACAACATTTTCCTTCTTTCCTTCTAACCAAATCAAGCTCACATCCTCTGAGGCTTTTACAAACTTGACTTTTTCTTCAAGATCCAAAATTGGTTCTTCGGTCCTTTTAGGGCTTTCCTGACCTTGCATCCTTAATCTACAAAACTTTGAGATATGTCCAGCCTTATTATAGGTCAGAAAAATCATTGGAGGTCTATTATTTCTCAACACATTGACATGAGTCACCATTTTACATGTTCTAGCTGAGTGACCATTATTGTTACATATCTAACATGTAACATTTTGAGAACTTCTTGCATTGGTCTGATTCTGATTTCTTTGATCATGCTGAATCCTGTTCTTCTTACTAGTCTTGCAATTTATTTCTCTATGACCAAATCTATTTCATGTATAACAGTAGCCATTGAAAGGTTTTACCTTTGTATAGTTCCTTCCAATGTGTCCATGCTTGTTACATGCAAAACAGGTGCGTTCTACAGGCTTGCGCTCATTCTTAGGAGGATCACTATTGTCTTTGGTTTGATCTTCAATCTTCTCAGTATCAATAGAGTCCTTTTGTGAATCCTTTCATGCTCACATACTGTCAATCTGATTCTATGCTTCATTGTATCCAATATAGCTAGTGTCTCCTTTGATTCTTCTTGCATACAATTATGATTCTACCAATTCAGCACTGGTGTGTAATTTGTCAATATGATCCTTTGACTTCTTTAATTTAGATTCCAAGCTCTCTTTGATATTCTTTAGCTCCAAAATTTCTAGGTTAGCTTCCCTTAGTTCTTCATTTAGTTGAAGGTTCTCCTTGACTTGTTCATTGTAGACATCTTGATTGTTCATCAGTTTGTCATCTAATATTTCAAGCTGACTTAACAAGGATGCATTTTCTTCACTCAACTTCTTGAATTTTTCTTCAAGTTCACTGTTAGAGTGTCCTTTCAAATATTTTCTTAGTCTTTTGATAACTAATTGAGCATCACTGAATTTTTCCTTCAGTTCTTCAATTTCTCTTTCTGAATTGTCTAGGTCTTCAAGAGCTGCTTCAAGATTCTTCTTCAAATGTTTCATATCTGCTTTGTCTATGATCTCCTCAAGTGGTTAAACTTCTTTGCTGAGGACCAGAGCTCTGATACCAATTTTTAGGAATCAGAACACTGAGAGGGGGGGGGTGTGAATTAGTGTTCACTGTATTTTAACTTTTCACTTTAATCTGAATATTGAATTATAAATGCTTAAGTACAGAATTAAACATTCACATAAACATGAAACATGAAATCAACACATGACACCAATATGGTTATGGGGAAACCCAAATAGGTTAAAACCCTGGTGGGACTTGATACCCACTAATAATTTGCACTAGTGTTTTGTGATCCTTGTTAGAAGATCCTTTACCCTGTTAGGAGTAGCTTTACAATGTTTTTAGTATAGTAAACCTTGTTAAGGGTCAGACCCTATTAGGAGTCTTTTACAATGATCCCTATTAGGGGAGTGGACTCACTTTCCTAGAGCTCAATGCTCAAATGATGAAGGCTACAACCTTCTAAATTAGATGCACACTATATTTGCAGGTGAACTGTCACTGTGACACTACTTGTCAAATCAGTTCCTTTGGTGTGTTGATGCTTTGACCTCTAAAAAATCTCTAATACATCTTATGCTCACTTTCCATACCTCTTCTCTACTTATCACAACTCTCTTACAACTCCCATACCGATTACAATGGGCGCACCTTATATTTATGCACTCATACCAAATATACAATTAGGTCGGCCCTATAACTAATTAAAAATAGTGCTTCCAAATGAATTGGCTTAAGCGTGCTTAAAATTATACATATACATATGTCTGAAACCTAAATATAATGGGCACATAGCCTCTACAACATTAATTTATAATCACAAACCAAAATAGTCTCTATCGACTCTATGCTCTGTTCTCTGCTGGTACACATTGGCTATGTAACTTCAACTGACTGTAAATTTCACATCTTTGCATATCTACTTATGCACTCTTAGACTAAGCATAAGTATAGTCTAACAACCTTAACTTCTAGGGAAGATACCTTAATTCATCTATACACATGTGCACCGATGCTCTGAGTCTCTGGTGCTCTGTATGTTGTCCAATCTTCAACACTTACCTGAATTCTAATCTTTACACTTAGTGCGCTGACTCTAAACTGATATATGACTTTGTTACCATAATGACAACACTATAACTAGTCATATATCTCAGTATAGATAAATTTTCAATAGGTTATTCTGCTTGTCTCTGTTCAAACACCTATTGGTGTAGTGCCCTATCTAATTACAGTTGTAATATCTGATTTATCCATTGTTTCTTCCTCCATTTCTACCTCTTCCATTTCCTCTTCTTCCTCTGTATTCACCTCTTGAACTTCTTTCCCCTTGGATGTTCTCCTTATTAGATTCTCCTTGTGGTCTATTGTTTTATCCTCTTTCTCCAAATTTTCCTCCACCTCTTTCATTCTTAGCTTTTCCTCTACCACTCTGTTCATTCCTCCTTCTGAACTTTTCTTCAACCTTCAATGCCAACTGATAGCATACTATGGTAGGGCTTGTCAAACTAATTTCATCCTAAATTGAGACCATTAGGCCTTGCATATACCGAGAAAGCTTCACACATATTCTGGTTCAACAAGCTTGGATTTCATCATCAATCTCTGAAATTCTTTAGTATAACTAGAGATATCCATCTCTTTCTATCTCAGACTCATTCTTCTTTTATGAAGTTGGACTTCATAATATTTAGGGACATAAGTTTCCCTAAGCA